>BLKR01009090.1:0-208092 GCA_011170035.1 Teleogryllus occipitalis | reverse complement strand
TTCAATTTTAGAGAATTCAGATATTGATAATGTGATTTTTAAGAGTTATTTTTATATATTTCAAGTCAGTTTATACAAAAAAATGGGGGCATTTCTCTGAAAGTTGTGATAACAACGTTGAAACTTCATGTAATGTACCCCCACAAATCAAAATATCCCTTTCAAACTTGTAGGGCACTGAGTTCGTGTAGATCGATCGAGAAATATTAGTTTTGGAGAAAATCCTTTGATCGGTTTAGGCGCTAGTGTTGATAACAGGCAGGTAGACGGACAGACCCCATCAATCGATCATGGTAGACGGAAAGACCCATTAAATCCCATCAATTGATTTTTCGATATCAAGGACCCATAAAAATTGTATTCTGACAACAGAACGTATTACAGGGAGTATGTACTATATATAGCAACAAGATTTATCTTCTTTTTCGTTAACAGGGTTCGACAATACGAGTATTTCTCTCGAAAAATTATCTATTTCCGTCGCAACATTACAATCATTTCTTTCTAAGTAAAATGAATACGCGAGATATGTATTTGGTACTCTATTTCTATGTTCCTCTCTTCCTTCTTCTCAAGCGTAGTAAGCAGGCACTACCTTCCAGGCAACGCATTGGGACAAAGATGTTTATCGGAGTCCATTCATCCCTCCCGTGCGAACCCTGCATGCACATCGCGACGTTCCAGCCACTCCGGCACTTACATTCCGTTTCGCCTTCCTACAGATGGAGGGATAGCACGCGAACCCACAAGTATAGAATGTTACGAACACAGAGTCCCTTCGCTGCCTCAACTAACCTCGCTGCAATTTTTCCTTCACAGCCGTAATAATGGTGTACTCTCTCATTTCCCGTTGGCGGCAGTTGTGTCATCACTGCATGCTCTAACAACTCACTAATTGTGGTAATACTGCGCCCTTCAAAGAAAGAAGAAAAATGTTCTTTGGTAGAGGACTCGGACAGAGAGACATGTAATTACGAGAGACGCCCTTTCCACTTATTCATGAACCATTTCGTATTCTTCATTCTCTCTACTTAGCGCTCTTTTCTTCGTGTTTGTGCATTCTGTCTGTAGGCAGTGTTCGGCCAAGTGACGCTTGTATATCCTCATGGTGCACAAATGGGATTACACTTTGTTGGTCAAGGCAGTAGGTCTATTGTAACTAATCCTGGTGCACGGCTTTAAAGACGAGAATGGAACAGAGAGAATTCAGAGGGCCTCAAAGCCAGTTGTTTCAACTACTACCCTTTCAGTACCCCGACCAAATTCCGCGTCACTACCACATTTCCTAAAGGCATGTGTTTCACATGACTCAATCATGGCCCCAATCTTGCTTAGCATACACATAGCAGATAATCCTACCGTGGAGAAAATGCAAATTGTTCTCTTTGCAGATGATACTACTCTATATATCAAACAAATGTTAAATAGGAAGTCTACAATATCCAAAAGCACGTTACTAATATACTGTCTTCCTGGGCCGATGTGAAAAAAAATTGAACCGAGAAATTTCTCAAACAGAGACTGTTATCTTTCGTAAACTACCCATACCATTTCGAATAATGCTCAAGTCACAAACACTAAACCTCTTCATATCACCTGAAAAATACCTAGACGTCATATTCAACAGATTACCGTATTTGGAAACAGAATATATCACAAACAGGATAAATTTTGTCACAAAACGTTCGTATCGATCCCATTCCTTCCTAAACTATGTATTTAGGTTATTTCTATACAACAGAATTTACCTTCTCAAATTCTTGAGCCGACATACAACATTCCTTTCTTCACATGCGGAGCAGTTGCCAAAACAAATCTTTGTAAGTCCGAAAACAGGTATCTCCGATAAGTAAGCAAATCATTATGATCCATCCTAAACCTGCAGCTACACACAATTCACAATTCAACTGTTTACTGTCATTATCAAACAATTATAGGGAGAACTTAATCGAAAATTAACAAATATTACACCAGCTATGAATTTTGGCGACTAGCTATGCAAATAGAGAGCAGTGTTATGGAAAAAGAATTAAACTAGTATTATTATAGAATGGCATGAAATTTCTCGTACTAGATAGTTTTATCATCTCTTTAGTATAAACAAGCTTTTCGGATTTGCTCGACACTATTCCCAGCTTCTATGGGTGTCTAAAATATTGTTTTTCAAATTTTTCAACCTTCGGTCCCCTAGTAGTGAAATTGGAATATGACTAAAAGTAATATAGAAGATAAAACCTTGTTCTACACGCAAGTTTTCATTGAAAAAAATTGAGCCGTTTTTTGAGAAATGTCCTTTTTGCGTTTCAGTAAATTCACGTATTCTCAGAAAACCTTTCAGTTTTCAAGAACATTCATGAGAAATCATTTTAACAGCTTGAACTTATAATAATATATGCAAAAAACCGTATCGTAAATAATAATAACGTGAAAGATATTTAAAAAATATATGTGTATATTTTCTAACAAATGAAGAAAATTCATCAAATTGACGTTCATGTTAAGTTATTCAGTGCATTTAGAACCTACAAAAAGTGCCTTTCAAATTCAGTGCCTACTAAAAGTTCACAAAAAAATTGGATCCGTTGTTTTGAGAAAATCTCGTTTGAGCCTGAAAAGGCGCAATTTTGAGTTAATTTTCATAGAAAACTTTCGACATTCTAGAAACTTCATAAGAAACCCTTTTAAGCACTTGTACCAACAAATGCAAAATGTACTCGTATAAAAAATGCCCGTAATGTTATGTAGGCCATTCAATAATTAAAGAGACAAATTGGTCTGGAGAAAGAATAGTTGGTAGGACAAGTTTGCTAATAATAGGACTTTAAGTTGGCATCTCTGGGATTAGCCCCGGCTATCTGGATGATCAGCATTGTTGTGTTCATAACCTCAAAATTAAGTTGAATGATAGTGAGTCGACATGAAAATTCCACATTGGTTGAACAACGGTCTGTGATTCGTTTTGTACTCGCTGAATGTGAAAAAACATCTAATATATACACTAGAATGGCTAAAGTGTATGGTTAAAGTTGTATGAACTGCGGGAATTTTTACAAGTGGGTAGAACAATTCAAAAGTGGCCGAGACTCAGTGATTGACGAACACCGTTCTGGCCGCATCAGCAGGAAAAGTCATGTTGACGGTGTTTGAGGACGCTGTAGGTGCGTTTGTTTGTGATTACCTTGATAAACAGCGTACAATAAATAGCCAATACTACTCAGATATGCTTTTGAACAAGGTGAAGCTAGCCATAAGAGAGAAACGTCGTAGATCTCAGAGGAGAGGTGTGATTCTGCAGCAAGACAACACACGTCCTCACACTGCTTAACAAAGCTGTGAAACAATGGGTTGGGAGGTATTGCCGCATTCCCCTTACAGGCCCAATTTAGCACCACCTGATTTCCATTTGTTTGGTCCACAGAAGAGGCATTACTTGGGAAGAACTTCTAGGATGAAAAAAATGTCAAAAAATTGTGGGAAATTAGTTCCAACACCCAGATAAACAGTTCTTTGCAGCCGGTGTGAAAAAGCTGATAATCAGTTGGGACAAGTGCAGAAATGTTGACGGGGATTATATTGAAAAATAGTAAAGGTCCTGTTTTGTAAAAATAATCTTTTATTTCTCCAGATCTCCAGTCTCCTATTATTAACCTTCTAAGAGATATATAAAAATGCATTGGTGTAATTATTGAAAAATCAAAACAATACATCAAAATGGCTTTTATGTCAGGCTATTCAATGCATCACTATTTGTTCTAAAATTTTAGACTTTTTGGGATTTTGGATTTTGAGAAAAGCTTGTTTTTAATATTCCCCACATGCCGCTCAAAATTATGCGTAAACGACTGATAGTTTCTAAAAATATACATGATATTAATTAAAGAATTAAATGTAGAGAACTAATTTGTTTAAGAAAAGTTTCTGTCTTCATTAACGTAGTTGTACGAAAGATAACAAAAATTCAAACTTTTGAAATTTCGAAAATGCAGAGTTAGGAGGGAAAATCCCATATGTGCCATGGGTTTATTTCACTGTATTCACGGCCAGACAGATGTTTTGCCGTCAATCGTTTTCTCGGCACCGAGGACTCTCAAAATGTTTTCTAATAACAAAACGTGTTCGAAGAAATAATTTACTATACCTAGGAACAATATTTACCCACTTTTTCGATACCAGGGCCCGACAATAAAAGTTTTTGTGACGGAAAATCGCCATTTTCCGGTGCACGATTACATAACTTTCTTTTCTTACGAAATAAGGCGTTTTCACGGGTCTTTAATTTGTGATTCAGTTTTTACTTTCTAATAAAAAAATAATCACAACTTAAAGACAGTTAAACATTATACAAAGTAGTGACATACAATTGACAAATTTTCTTCAGTTTGCCACAAACTTCAACACACACGAAGGATACTGGATTTGCGCGCCAGTATCGATGAGAAGCTTTCGCTATTCGCCGTAGAGCGTAGCACTTTACGGAACGGCGTAAGCAAGTATTTTGAAATCGCATGTTTTAGGGTCAATCACTACTATTCAGAACAACAATATTTGTGATTGAATCAGTTTCTGTACCCTGTGGACCATTAACTTCAATATAATTCCATTTTTAAGTGAATATGTCAAAAATTTAACAAAAAACTAAGTTACAAAAGAATGAGCCTAAGAGCCTGTGCGCCCAATCATCTTCAAGGGCCAGTCTGATCGTAGACGAAGGTATCATCAGTTGTTATTTCATCTTTTATCTTTCACAAAATTTTGATTATTGAAATTCTTCCTATACAAAACCTTCAGCACAATGTAAAAACATCGAGCACAAAACATTGATATTAAAAAACACCGGCTTGAATATATTGATGTTTAAATAATCGATATGTCTAAATTGGTTGATTGATTCATCAGTGATTCCGGGCACGTCAGCTGCTAAGGTAATTAGTGTAGTGGATGCTTTTATCGCGGGCGGTAGGATATCCAGCAGGCTCCCCCTGCTGGATAGCGAGATCCGCCGCCGACCCACACATCGGCTTGCGGGGTTATCCTCAACCAAGACTCTCCCACCAGCGCGACACCGCCCCAGCCGGGGAGAAGCTCTAAGCAGCCGGCTGGTCTCCCAGCAAGCATGGTAGTGTAGTGCTTGTAAGTGAAAGTGTGTGTAAGTAAGGTGTGAGGATAGGTCAAGGAAGGCGCGGTGATGGAGGTTAGCGTATCGGACTAAATACCCAAGTTCGCGGGTTCAAGCCCGATACAAGCCGTGGATTTGTAAGGGCGAAAAACCCTTCATTCGCCTTCCTTCGGAGGGGAAGTAAAGACGGCTGTCCCATGTTAGTAGATTTACTGTATGTAAAAGATCCTCAATCCTAAATGAAACCTCTGGGCTAAATTCAAATTGCCTGTTTCGTGGCCGAAGTTATACCTTCTTTCTTCCCTAGTTGGTGAAAGGAGCGTAACGAAATTTGTGTGGTCAGACGGAAGAGCAGGCCTAATGGCCTGAGCCTCGCCACGTAAAATAAGACATTTATTCAAGGAAGAAGAAAAATGATCTCGGGCGACCCCTGGCGTGTTAGGGTACTTCTCCGGCATTTGCTATTCGCCTGGAATTCGAGCGACCGGCTGCTCTGATCGGTAGTTTTTTGTGGTTTCTCCGATCAACATCAGGTGAATGCCGGAGCAGTACCCTAACAAACGAGCCATGGACCGCGCGCGATCTTTCTTTCCTCTTCCTTCTCCTATCCTCACCCCTTACACACGCACTTACACAAACATGCACTGCACTACCACACATGTCGGGAGACCAGCCGGGGACTTGAAACTTGTCCCGGCTGCGGCGATGCCCCGCTGGTGGGAGAGTCCTGGTTAGCGGCGATGCCCCGCTAGCTGACGGTAGGTCGGCGCCGGATCTCGCCATCCAGCGGGGAAAGATCACCGCCATTTCCCGATGAAAACATGCGCTACACTTACGGGACTAATGACCTAAGCTGTTGACGCGCCCGGAATCACCAACCACCCACCAACATTAAACGGAATACGTGGCATGTGTGGTTGTGACGCGTGCGCGCGGCGTGTTGCAGCGGGGCGGTGCGCGCGGCCACGCCGGGCGGGCGCGTGCTGGCGCGTGCGTTCGTGTCGCGGGCGCGCGCGTGGCAGCGGGCCGGGCGGGGCGAGGAGGCGGCGCAGGACGCGGCGCGCGGCGCGCTGCTGTGGGAGGCCGCCGCCGCCGCCTCGCCCTCGGCCGCCGACGCCGCCGACGCCCTCGCCGCGCTGCGCCTGCGAGTGAGCTGCTGCGCGGCGCTGGGCCTGCGCGCCGACGCCCACGACGCCCTGCGCCGCGCCTCCGACCTGCTGCGCGCCGCGCCCCTCGACAAGGCCGCCAAGGCCCGCGGCGCCGCCGACCTCGCCGCCGCGCTCAAGGACGCGCCCCAGCCCAAGGTAAGAGGGGTTCCTTTGCAAGGACGAAGGACAAGGCTTTCTTTGCAAGTTTCATAATGGTTTGTGATCCTGGAAAGTGGATTAAGAAGCGGAAGAGGAAACGAATATTACATGAAACACCGAAATATGTTTTGTGTATACATACGTCAATGTAGAGACAACGTAAGAGAATAAAAAATACAAATGTACAGTATTAATTTTTATTGTATATTGTGGAGATTTGTAAACACCAAACTGTATGTTGTGTGTTGCAAACGTACCATTCCTGATGAACTACTTAATTTTATTTAAAGTAATTTAAAATCATTAAATAATTTAAAATCATTCCACGTACCCGAAATAGTGTAGTTATGGCTACATACGATAATTTATAGAATGAATATATGTTGCCTCGTTGGATGACTAACACGTTGATATCAACGTGGCAAGACTAATATTTTGCAAAAAATTTACAATGGAAAGCTACCTTCTATCAATCCATTGCTAAAAGTTCCAACCTTCCAATAGTAGCATGAAAATGCTGTTTACTTAATATTGTTTAAAAATGTTTATTTTTAATCATTATTTTTTAATTATAATTAGCTATAAACTCCGATGTGTTTGGTGAAATCTACCCTATGAGAATTTTCGAGTTATATTTTTAAATAATTCACTATTAAAGTATCCCTTAAATAATCTGAACTCATCGATAGTAAACGAAATTAGCCGACAATTTAATAAAAACACTAATTGAGAATTTTCTTTCCGGCAATCTACCGTCGTTTTTTACAATACATTAAATATGTATTTGTACGTCTATTCATGTTGTTTACATTCGTATGAGCCAGTGAACTGAGATATTCTAAACAAAACATTGAAAAAGAGTACACTGGCTTTATTCATAAGGTTTTTTATATATACTGGAAATAACGATGCACGAAAATGTAACGAATTGTTAATGAAATTTTAAGCAGATTCAATGAAAAAATACATCAGGAAGAAATGCATAATCTCATTACTCGTTAATTCCATACGCATGCGCAGCGTTTAGCACTACCCGTTGCTAAAGCGTGAATATTCACTGACGTACTTGTAACATTTGCATTCATTTTTTCAAGGAACCTTGAAGACTTGAACATTTACGTATTGCACTCTGTGTAATAACCCAATGTTTTCAGTTAATTTGATGGCTGTGGAGTTCCCGAATCAAATTCCGTTCTAAGATATGGACGACTTTTAGAAGTCGATTGCTCTCATAACCCAATTACAGCCTAGGTAACTACTGCGTGCAAAGCTGACGGCAGTGAATATGTAAATAAAGGAGCCAAGAGAATTTCTGGTCCCAGCTAAGCACCTTTCTTGTGGCCCGTTAAAGCAGGATTTTCCACTCGCTCCACGCCCTCTTTCTCTTTCTCTCTCTGAAAACAACAACTCTAACGGCGCAACGGAGAGAACTTGTTTCGGGAACACGGCATTAGCTCCGAGGAAGAGAAGAATGAGCCTTTCCGGGAACAGAGTGGCTGCACCCCCACAACACCTGCTTCACATCCTCTCCCTTCGGAAGCCGGTAAGGATGCAAATTACGTGCCGTATTGAAACCGCACAGAACTAAACGGGACACTGATTGATGGCGGCATTTCTCAACATCATCCACCCTAACTGGGGGCCTAACGTCCACGGACGTCCGTCTTCTGAAAATGAATTACGCAGTCTGCGAGCGTGGCTTTCGCGAGGTCCATCACACCCTGTTGTGGCGGACGAATGAGCTCCGTGAGAAGGGGTGGGGCGTGCACCCGGAGGGGGGAGGGGGATGGCGAGGGAGGAACCCCCCGGAGTATTAGCGGAATTTGCAGGGCGCTGATAACGCGTTCAATCCGGGAAGAAATTACACCCCGACAAACTACCCTGCCAGCGGAGCCTCGCGAGGGGAGGAGGGCTTCAGAAAAGGAATCAACGAAAGTCAATCCGGCGCATGATAATAGAAGGCATTAGAGCACCTAAGGATTGTCACTTGTTATTTTGAAACGAGTACTCAGATACCGCTTACGTCAACTTGTTAGTTAGAATGTGATCATTCAGAAACATTTTACTGGAGTGAGGATTTTGAAGATCATAAACTATAATACTGTGCAGTAATAATACATAATACTGAGCGTTATACATTTTTGTCGGAAGAACAAGGAAGTTTTCAGAATATTAAAATGTTAGGACACAAAGTATCATAAATAGCAACGTGAAAAGATCAGAATATTCAGTTAATTTTATATGTAAGACAACTCAGAATATTTTTATTTGACTGGACAACTCAGAATATTTATAGTTGTGCAAAACTATAAACAAAATGTTATAGCCTTTTTACCTTAATAATTAATTAGTAATAGTTATAGTAATAATCCAAAAATTATCTCTAGAGTATTATTTTGCTGAATATTTTGAAATGAAAGTCTCCGAAAAAAATATTACATTTAATTAATCACAAATTAGAGTCACTGCGGTCGACCAATTATTCGTGCCAGATTAGTAAGAGGTTATAATTATCACATACGCACAAGCGTAGGATTGCAAAGGTTACTTGGAAAGATCTCGGAGATGAAAGAGAAACATAATGAACACTAAATAAGAGAACACATTGCGCATTGTTGAATTTTACCCTGGCAATAAATATGTACGAGATACTCAAGCAATTCATGAGCGCCTCCTACGTCTAGGAACTATTCTCATAAATCATTGAGTGAAGTGTGATTCATGTGCGTCAAATATTTGATGAGGGAGTCTGATTCTTGGTTTTTGGTGTATTTTTGCTTGCGGGATGAAGGAGAGAAGAATAGAAAGCACAATAAATCTAAGTACTCAGACATAACTGACAATACTTCTCCCATTTTCAATATCTGTTTGGAGAAGCAAATCATTTAGCGTTAATACGTATGCATTTTGTTTGTCTCCATTACGTATACACAGTCATCTCTGGTACCAATTATTTACTAATTATTACATGATAAATTCTTTTCATTAATAGCTGCACTAATTATTTTAATAAACTCACTAATTATTTCATCTCAACTTAACTACGCAAAGTGCGTTAGGGAAGATTAAATGTCGACTCTACGCCACCATTCCAACGAAATGGAAAATGTTGACATTGCATGTAAATATACGTTCTGTTTCATAATAGAAGGACTAGGATAACATGAAAGAGGAAATTACTTAAATGTAAATATATAATTGACTCTTAAGAGAAACAGAGAGAATATTGCATTTTAGAGATAAAACACTTAAAAATATTGTAGAATATCAAAAATTACAAAGTCCTTTTAACAAAATTAACAAATGAAATTTATCTTTGGTTATCCGATGAAACGTAGTGACTTCAACAAAAAAACAGAAAATACGCTTATAATTTATATCTTCACAAGCTAACGTTAATGCATTTATCTCAATCTCGTTACACTTGAAAAGTGGATTTGAGAGGCAAACAAAACCAGAAATGAACACGGAGCTGAAGGTGAGGACGCGGCAAGAGAACGAAGTCACAACTGTGAGAAAACGGAAAAAGAAAAGTGGGAAGAGGTGAACGAGGACGGAAAACCGTCAGCGGTGAAGTCAAGGGATCAGAAAGGAGACTCAAGGGAGGCGGCGAAGACGAAAGCGCGGAATGGAGGCGAGCAGCGCGAGGTGGGGAGAAGGATATGGCGGGGGCGGGGGCGGTCCAGAGCCCGGCTGCGGCCGTGTCGCCCGAGGAAGAGCAGGGCCCTAAGACGACGGGGAAGGAGGCGCGGGCGCGGGGCAGCGCGGGGGCGGCGCCGGGGCGGCGCGAGGGCGGCGCGGGTCGTGTGAGCGGGTTCAGGGCCGCACACCTGCGCCCTCTGGCGCGGGGGCGGGAACCCGTGACAGGCTTGACGGCCGACGCCCTAGGCTCCACCGCCCCCGCGAGTCCCCTCCGCCCCGCCCCCGCCCCCGCCCCCGCCAGCGCCCGCCGCCCGATCCCCGGACAAGCCGGCGCGCCCTTCTGCTCCCGCCCCGCTCCGCAGACGGCGCCGCCCCGCTCTCTTCGCCTGTTCTCAGCCTCTAAGTGGAGTTTACGGTCCCCTCCGAGCCGCCTTCGGCCGCGATGGACGGCACGGCCTCCGTGCGAGATATGGGATACACGTCTTTCTCCGCCTCGCCTTCCTTCCCACGCAGCTTTGTTTTTGGAAATTGAGCCTAATGACATCACTTCCTTTGATCATTCTTTTCACTTTTCGCACACACAAATTTTGCAAACTCCAACGAAATCTGCATAAAGAAATCTCGCATTAAAGGATTTCAATAATTTATTCATCATTTGTAATGGTCTAAAATATAATATTGCCGATTGTATTTCAGAATAAACAATTTTACGAATAAAATAGCTGTTGTTGCTTCTAATGCCAGGATTTGCAAACATGTTCATTGTCCACACCATCATGAACTGAATTGTTGAGTACTTTTTACTTTGGAAACACTTGGGAACCCAGCTCTATCAACTGTGATTCATTCGCATGTTTGTCGCCAAGATAACTACAAAAGAAATGTCAAATGGCATGACCAAACTGTGGAGTTTGGGGATGTGACATTGGAATGCGCATAATGCAGAGAAATATAAACGTTTGACACATCGGATGTCAATTTTTTAAGCGGACCACCCCTCCCGATATGCCCTTATTACGGTGTGATTCAAAAAGTACTAGCATCCCAAATATTATTTCGTTTAATGTATCGATGTATTTTGACATTTCTAAGGGGCGCATATGACAAAGTATCGTTAAAGCGCGTTATTTCACTACATTTTTTGGTCTCAAATAAAAACGATAAAGAAACGTACTAACATTTTTAATAAGATTTTAAATATCAGTCATTTATTACTTCTGCTGAAGTAGATCACGCAATAATAATCTTCAACAATCTAATAACAAATCCTGTTAACACACTAAAACCCGAAAATGCTACCTACCTACGTAAAAATACACCCAATAAACTGCCCAAAGGCATAATTAAAATAATTCAAATCAAAAATAAAACGAGAAGACTCTGGCTAGCACTTACAGCCCTCAGTTAAAAAACAGAACTGGATATGAACAAATGTCTACAAAAAAGTAGCTGATTTCAAGTAGACTATATAATAACGTAATACAATCCTTAAACATCCGTATCAACTCACTCGAGAATTTTACAACAATGATACTAAGGAAAAACCCATAATCCCTCTATAATTACCACCGACGATTAGAAATGTATTGCAAGTGAGGAAACGGAAGTTTTAGCCGATCGTTTTCTTGAGACATTCACTCCCATTCTCTCCTCCACCCTCCATCCAGATGCAATATTTGGCCGACTCCCATAAGTACAATATACCACGAAAAATTAAATATATTTGTTGCAACGAAATCATAAACATCATCAGAACTCTGCCATGTAAAGGGCGCCCGGTCATGACAACATTAACGGCATTATTTTTTAAAACATACTCAAAAGCATTGCCAATCCTACTACTGTAACCGCTCATAAATAAAAGTATTGAACTGTCATTAAACAATGTATCATCATACACATCAACCATCAGACCCCCTTCTCCTCTACGTGCGGCCAATATCGACAAATGTGGCAAAACGTAATCTTCACATCATTCAAGTCACCCAAAACAACTTCCGAAGATTTATCCCGCAAATCCCTAGTTCTTCTCCAACAAGCAACTACACACTGCTACTACACTTAACTATCAAGCTACTACACTTAAACATCAAACCAATCCCTTACCATATATCTTATCTCTCCTATTATTTTTATTAAAACCTCCATAGTTATTCAAACCACACCCTCGCAATCAAAGCAGAAATTGCACGCTGGGTAAATTTCAGAATGCCAAATTCGAATAAAAAAAGGGAAGCTTTTTTTTAATTTGGAAAATGTCCACGGGCTTCATGTAATGTATCCCCCAAAATTAAAATATCAGTTTCAAATTCCAGGAGCTGCGACATCAGCTAGAATGATTGGGGAATATCAAGTTTGAAGAAAGTCGGCTGAACGGTTTAAGGCGCAAGCGTTGACCATAGACGGACAGGCGGACGTTTTGCCATCAATCGATTTTTCGGTATGAAGAAGCAACAAAACATGGATTTTGGCTACACCACAAGTGAGAGAATGTTTTTCTAAATTTATCAACAGGAATTATTCACTTTTTCGTCACCAGAGCCTTGCTATAAGAGTTTTTCTTGCGAAAATTCGCAGTTTTCCATTACATAACTTTCTCTTCTTACGAAGAATTCGTAAGGCCAGAAATTAAAAAGATATCGTGTACATTCATTCTTAAACTTATTCACCAACCTAGAATAAGCCAATGAAGGCGCTATGCGAGTCCCTTCGGTAATAGTAGTTGCGATAGCTGGAAGTGAGATTAAGTTAGATTTTTACTAAAAATGGGTAGTTAAGATTTAACTTAACTTCGTAAACGTATTCACAATATGCAACAAAACTAGTGCTGCTACGATGGCGCATACTTTCTGGCATTAGGCTCCGCAATATTAATACTACTAGATAAATCTTCAAAGTGCAACTATCACAATTTTTTTCCGCACCAAGAATCAAACTCAGGTCCCAAATAAAAAAATCCTCTATAATCCTGGATCCTTCGTCTCTCAGATAAATTTTATGCACTTTCTTCTTCTCCTGCTTATACATCTTCTCAATTAGGAAAAACAGTTAATCCATTCCCGCGAATTAAATCACGTTATCCTAAAGATATTTTACATCCTCCTTAGTTGTCTCTTCTCACATTTTCTATAATTTATTGTAAAAATTTTCATGAACCATGTATTATTTATAAACATAGTTTCTTTTTAAGATCATTATGACACTCAAATATTAAAAAATGTCTACATATCAGTAATTTGTTTAGAGGTTGCTATTTAGTTTCTCCTCATATTCTGTATGATGTTAATGTAATTTTTCATACCCATGAAAGACAAATTTTTGTCGAACAAGGATCAATAAATATTACAAAAGGTCCTCAAAATAAACTCACCGTGGGTTTTACCGCTACAGTCTGAAGTACTAACTCTGGCCAAGCTTAAATGTCTAATTTGCCCAAACCAATATTCCCAACATGCAATTTTCGAATGTTAAGGAAGATAAACGAAAATTAGACGTCTACCATTTTTTAACCTCCACCTTGTTTCATCCGTGGAAAAAATTGGTTTTTGAGAAAATGTTCCTTTAACAAGTTGCATTAATTACAACCAGAAATTACGTGAATACTATTCCCTTTTTTTGTTTTGAAGACGAATTTTTAAAGAGCTGATTTTTAGAACAAATTCTGTTTAAGGCAAAAATATGTATCTTCAATCTCGTAGTTTTGAAATGTTAACTTTTTGTAATTTCGGAAAAAACGGAGAGTTCGTCAGAAATGAAACTAGCACCAATATTTTACTGTATCTTGACAATACAGAGAAAATTTATAGAAAAAATTTACAGCCGTTTTTGAGATTTTTTATTGAAAATTGCTTATATTTCAAGCAAAATTACCCATATTTTCGAAAAATTGCTCATGACCTTATTTCAAGAGCTGTCTTTAAAAAATATATTTTTTAAGGAAAAATATCTCTAGTATCTTTAATATTGTGGCTGTAGGAAGACGCCAAAAAATTAACTTTTGCGATTTTGAAAAATTTAGGGATTTCAATGAAAATAAGATCTGCAGAATTCTCTTAAGCTTTTTTTATGCTGTCCGAGGACAAAATTTAATCAAAACATTTTATGGCATTTTTGAGAAAAGTTGCTTGCTCTCTCGCAGAGTGGTGTCCTTCTTACCTAATTGGAGGAAATACCCGGAGGAGGAAACTCAAAGGGATTGGCGTGGATATGACGTTAAACGAGGGGGGAACACCGCAACCTGCGGGCCATAAAATACTCTACACTCAAGGGACTAATTACCGAAGTAGTTGATATAACCGAAAACCCAAAATAATTAGTCCAGAGGACATTTTGAAGGAAACATCTTAAGAAAAAAATACCATTCCGCACATTGTAGAAGGATATACGTAGCTCAATGGTACCATTGACAAGTTACTGTGAAATGGCTCTATGAGTTTTAGATATGCTAATTTTAGTCGCAGTAATCAATTTGACATTTCGTGAAATGAAGATGATACGTTACTTGTCCATTAGATTAACAAGTAATATAAGCTTCAAATATTCACTATTTATCCCTGCACATTAGTTTAACTACCAAAACTGAAAGAAGCCTGGTATATGGATATTCAAAATTCCATGTATTCGAATCACCTTTTCATCTTAAGGGAAAGGCAGACTTGTGTAAATTGTTTAATTTTGTTTTAAAATCTTTCGAAATTAATAAAGTCTAGTGTGTTTGGAAAATTTATCCACAATGTAGAATTGTGTTCAACATGCCCGCAAATGGTTCACTTAGTCTCAATGGGTAAATGGTAATTGTATACTGGGGTTAACCATTATTTTATTCCTTCTCCTTCCTACATTCCACGAGTTTTTTTGCTTAAAGCTAAAAGGTAATAATTTGTATTACGGTTCCTTACATTCATGACATTATTATGTTATAAAAGTTTGGCTATTTTATTAAAAAAATCTAAAAAATCCAGAAGCAAAAACTGGCCCAGTTAACCTAACTCTATCATTCTCAATAGGCTATGGACGAGTTCTTTGCGGTAAGTTTACTTGGTCGTCCGCATGCCGCCAAATAATATTTACCAATTAATATGCAGTGAAGGTAAGTGCTAGTTTCTGGGTAATGAGGGCTGCAAGTATTTTTCAATGTTCCCTAAGCAATCGAGGCTTGTAGCCCGAAATCCTTCAATCAAATTACAGCAAAATTGGAAATTGTTTTATAATTTTCTACACTACTAAATAAACGAGCAAATTCTTAGTATTTGCATAAACCGGGAAACTTCATTTATTTAATTTAATGTCAAAAATGGTAAAAAAATGTATGCGGTGAATAAGAGGAAAATGCAATCAGCACACGTTTCCTTATGCTCTGGACTTAAATGTAATGATAATGGCGACACTATTATTCCCATTTCCAACAAATGTGCAACGCATTGCCTTGGCTCTGATTGCAGTGAATTTATCTAAAGAAGGCTATCTTTTAAGATATTCACGTAATTGTTTGCTAAGAATTTTTACAATATTGCATAATAGTTGTGCAGCTTTTACTGCTACAGGTGAATACTTGTAATCATGCAACTTCCCAACACGGTAAACATATTTTCGTCTGGATAGTACGTGCGAAATGGGCTTGAACCCAAAAAATCTCTTTCTGAACGAGAGCTCATCTAATGAGCTCGTGATAAAACCTGTCAGATTGTAAACAGAGACCTAAGGTGTACGTACTACATATGCTAAGATGTATGTATGTATGTATGTATCTGCGTACGTATCAGAATTGTCAATAATTTTGACATGAAATAATGCTATTGATTGTGAAATGATTCTGTTGGTGTTTAGCTCCCACAATTGATACCCACAGCAAGAAAATTGCGTCAATTACAGCTGTGACATTTGCAATAAACTGATGCATTCTGCGAATTTCACAATGAGTCAAGCTGAAGAGGTATCATAATACCATGTTACAATCTACTTTTGTATCAGAGAGCATGAGGTGCTCTGCACAGATTCTGTTACTCGATAGACACAATTGTGATGCATTGTTCCGGAAGCTCGTGGTTATTCACATGGAGACCAGAGAACAGCTGTAACTTAATCGCCCGGTGAGCGAAGTAATTTCAATGACTGATAATCACAAACTTTGAAGGCGTAGACAAGGAAATACAGAAAAAACGATGAATACATTAGTAGAACGTGTCTGTAAGAAGTATCCCATATAGACAGTCATTAAAAGAATATGACAAATGAGAGAAAAATTCCGATAATTAAAAGTCAAAATGGAAAACCAGGAGGTGAGCCTAAGAATTGTGGGGGAAGAATTGGTAACCGAGCATTAGGCCAACAAATCATGAATCAAAAGGTGACAGATGAAAAAGGAGGTCGAATGAACAGGAATCGATGTAGGTGCGCAGAGCTGTAGAAATGTCCGTTAAAAGGGGCAGAGAAGGGGACAGTTGGAGAGGAAGAGAGGGATGGATATCGCGGGTGTTGCACCGAGGGAGTGGATGGTGCAGTGGGAAGCGAGATAGCGGAGGTTGTGGAAGGGGTAGAAGGTATGGAACAGGGACTTCGGTTGCCGAGGCGAGGGCGGCGGGACGCTGGGGGTTGCTGAGGCGTGGGGTGCCAGCTGCGGGGCATGGGAGCACGATGGCGGGGTAGTAGCGGGCGGGGTCGACGGGGGAGGGCGGCGGGGTGCTGGGGTGACTGGCGTGCGGCGCGGGGCGTGGAAGCGCGGTGGCGGGGGAGCAGCAGGCCAGGTCGACGGGGGAGGGTGGCGGGGTGCTGGAGGTGGCTGAGGCGTGGGGCGCGGGGCGTGGGAGCGCGGTGGCGGGGGAGCGGCGGGCGGGGTCGTCGGGGAGAGGGCGACAAGGTGCTGGGGATGGTTGAGGCGTGTGGCGCGGGATGCAGGACGCAAGGCATGAGGCACGGGAAATGGGGGGAAGTGAGGACGTGGGAGCGCGGTGGCGGGTTAGCGAGGGACATGGCTAGGCGCTAGGGGTGGCTGAGGCGGGGGCACGGGATGTAAGTCGCAGGGTGTGGAGTGCGGAGCGTGAGGCACGGGGTGTGGGGGAGGCTACAAGGGCGTGGGATTGCAGTGGCGGGGACCGTGGTCGACGGGGCGAGGGCAGCGGAGCGCTGGGGGGGTGGTTGAAGGGGAGCGCAGGACGTGTGGCGCGGGACGGATGGGGGCCCGGGCGGCGCAAGATGGCTGGGGCGAGGGGCGCAGGGGTGCGGGGGCGGTGGCGAGGGCCAACTGACACGTGGCCCGTGAGCGGCCGCCATGAATGACGCGCCCCGCGCACCGGTGCTCCGATGACCGCCCCCGCGTCGGGAGGCCGGGCATTGTAGTCTCCGCTCTGTCAATCACGGCGCGCCGGCGATAGCATGATACGAGTGGTCCCGCGCTCCCGCCACCCCCCTCCGCCGCGCAACCCTAGCCTGGCGCGCCTACCTCACCATGACTCACGGCCCTCACAAGCCCTTGTTCCACCCATAATATATATATATATATATATATATATATATATATATATATATATATATATATATATATATATATATATATGTGGTATGTATTGTATTTGGGGTTATTGGGTCGGCAGATCGACTTCGCCGATCAGATACCGGTGTCCCCCATGCCTGGACCTAGTTAAATTCCCATGGTTGGGGTAAGAGCGACATGTTCTGCAAATTCTCAGCAGAAAACGAAAAAACGTTAAATTCAAATTAAGAAGTATAAACATAATATTCGTGAGAAATATGGACATATTAGATACACTGAGCGTTGGCTCAATGACGGGATTAATTAGCAGATGCAATTTCGTTATTGTGAACTAAAAAACGTAATTTCGATACAAAACTCAACGTCATCACCGTTTCCATTTCTACCGTCAATCCCTCTACCTCAATTCTCACTCTTTCGGCGCACTAGGTCCGTTGTGATTCCTTTCAAACTTCATTTATCGTTCTAGCTGCATTGTAATGCTGACCATTTCTACTACGCGAACAGTCTTTGCATATTTCTTTTACATTTTTCTTTCTTATCGCAATTTTTAATTTAGTTTTTACTTCTTCCATTAGTTAATTTCGTGTTTAATTGCTTGTAATTTACTACATCACAATTTATCATTTTCCCCCTATACGATTTTCAGTTTACATTTCATGTTATTTTTTCTTTTTATTTGACTTCAATATTTTAATGAATATACACGGAATATGCTCCTGGAAATGACAACCCATGAAAACCAGATGTGGCCCTTTTCGTTTTCGTTTCTGTTTTTGTCGGAGCTATGTTCCGAGGAAATGGTGGCAAATTTTATACTCATTCGAATAGGTCTACTTTAAGAAGTATGATTCCATGAATATTTTAATTACGAGAGAGCAATCAAAAGCACTTGATATAGGGGAAAACTCTGATTCAGGAGGGTAAGGGAACCCTCCTCTGTGCAAAAAATGACGTACCCAAGCGTAAGCGCCGATGAGCAGGGGTGTAGCATGCTTGGTGATGGATTGTCCGTCCGAATGTAATATTGTTTGGGCGACCAAAATCCACCCGCGCTTCCAAATTCCATTCATCTTACTGTATGAATTACATCATGATGACTACACAGAATCCTTCATTGCTCATCCACTTTTTGGAAAAGATGAACAATTTGAAGAAATTAAGAAGTTAATTATTACTCTTCCGACAGTATTGAACGTCAACCATGAAGTAAACCAGAATTCAAAGAACCATATTGTTTGCACTAAAAAAATGAGAACCTGAACAAGTTATTTCTGCGAGTCATTGGAAACGAGTCCAAAAGTCCCAAATCTCTTTTATCGATTCGACAAAAATGCTATCACAGTACTGTAACGTGAAAGGGGAACCGTGATGAAAGACAGGGATTATTGGTCGTCTCGTTTCCTGGAAAAGTGAAAAGCACCACCAGTTAAACGACCTGATCTTCCTATCCATTGGTATCATTCCTGATATCGACAGGCTGAGCTGACAGGAGCACCCGTAACCGATCCGTCCAATTCATTTGCACATTTTCCATTTGTTACTGTTCTTCGAATCTCGCTCACACTTCAATATTATCTAGACTCGTTGGTTTTATGTTAACGTGAACACGAAAATAATTTGGATTTATGAATAGTAAACACCACAATGACATGCGCCAGATATGAGCATCCGTTTTCTATAAGTTTTCCAATCACACTGGACCTGTAACCAAGTTAAATTTAATTAGAATTGCCGGTTTTCAATTCCTGTGTTTAGTGGATGTACTCTGTTGATTTCTATTTACATTCACGATCTAATTTAATGTTTAGTAAAACAAATTAAGATTTTCGATTTAAAATAGAGTTCATTTGAATCAGTTATTTTCTTTGCAATGTTTCAAGAGTTTAGCTTTCTTCAATTGTTCTAAAACATACATTCTCATTGGTATGTTTATTTTTAAGGACATTTTTATAGTTATGTTCACATTGATACAAGTTTTAAGTGGAATGAGCATAAAACAAATAAGTTAAAAATAGGTTGTTAAGGTGGTACTGATGCTCTTGATATACTTAGTGCATGTACGTGCGTGTGTGTGTGTGTGTGTGTGTGTGTGTGTGTGTAAGGAAAGCGAAGGTAACAAGTCTGAGGAAGGAAAGATTGCGCGCTGTCCACGCACAGTTTGTTAAAGTATTGGTTCGTCATTCGTCTAGAATTTATCGGAGAAGCATCAATATTTAAACAAACTATTTATACACTACTGTTTGTGGAAATTGCAACACCGCGAAGGAGCGGCATTGAACGCATCGCATTTCGTGGATAAGTTTGTGACATTGAGATCGCCAGGTGATTACATTTACAACGCCGCCAGTCACGTGGTTGCGGCTTATCGCACCATGTTCGGGTATAAATAGAGGCGCCTTGGAGAGGCTACAAACAGTGACAGGTCGACCCTTGGCTCGCACAAGTTGTCTGTAAGTCACACCATGCCTCGTCGCCGACAGCGAGTGCAGTACGAACACTTGACGGACTTCGACCGGGGCAGGGTCGTTGGGATGCGAGAAACTGGGTTGTCCTACCGTCAGATTGCCACACGTCTGGGACGAGCCGCCAGTACCATCATGCGAACATGGCGTCAGTGGTCTGCGGAAGGTCGTACCCACCGCCAGCGTGGGACAGGGCCTCGCTATCACACTTCGGCGAGGGAAGATCGACACCTCTACCGTATGGCCATCACCGATCGCACAGCGACATCCACCACGTTAGCGCAGCAGTGGAATACAGTGACAAGTCACAGCATGTCCGCCAGCAGTGTTCGGCGCCGTCTTGTGCAAAGGGGCTTGATTGCTCGCCACCCCTTGTTGCGCCTTCCACTGACTCTCGACAACAGACGCCTCCGACATCTGTGGGGCGTCGAACATCGACATTGGCGGGCTGAGTGGCAGCAAGTCATCTTTTCCGACGAGTCCCGCTTCAATTTGTCCAATAACGACGATCGTATACGTGTTCGACGACATCGCGGTGAACGCAACCTGGAGGGATGCATTCGCCAGCGTTATACCGGCCCAACACCCGGTGTAATGGTATGGGGTGCCATTGGCTACCACTCACGGACCCGCCTACTCCGCATTGAGGGAAATCGCAACGCCCACCGGTACATCGAGGAAGTCGTGAGGGCGGAGGTCGTGCCCTTCGTACAACGCTCGCCTGGAGCGATATTCCAGCAAGACAATGCGCGACCCCATATCGCTCGCATCATGCAACGTGTGTTCAATGAACACCAGATACAGCTCCTTCCGTGGCCGGCTCGTTCCCCTGACATGTCGCCAATTGAACATGTGTGGAGCATGCTTTCCCAGAGGCTGGTCCGCCAGGCACCTCCGCCAGCTTCCACCGCCGAACTCTGGACGCGGCTTGAAGGAGTATGTCAGGACCTGCCACAAGAAGCGATACAGACTCTTACTAGTTCAATGCCGCGCCGTGTACAGGCTCTTGTGGATGCGCGTGGTGGCTTCACAACTTACTGACTTGGCATGTATCCATGTATTTGATGGTACTGCAAATGAAATAATGTAGTGCCTGTGGCATGGGTGCACAGTACATTGAATATCATTTCCCTAGATCCATTCGTTCTTGGTGTTGCAATTTCCACAAACAGTAGTGTAGTTATTCGCTCAATTACACGAATAAACTGATAAAACGAAACTACTTAAAATATCTGAATAATCACCATTTGTAACCATATGTTTGTGAGCAATTTTTTGGCTCTCCTAGCTACATACAAAAGACGAATAAGATTGTGAAAAAGATTTAGTGATGAGTAACAACTATCTATCTAATCTATCCATACATATATATATATATATATATATATATATATATATATATATATATATATATAATTTTATACACTTCTGGAAAATTAAAAAAGAACATCCTGAAGAAAATAAATGAAAAATGGCAAATTTGCACGGGACACTACGAGAAGGCAGTTAATTGGATTATCAAACTTGCAGCAATCCAAGAAACGCATCCTCAGCCATGAAATGTTGCGATCTTCGCAGCAGTGGGTCACGTTGAGAGGCAGTAGCAGCCAGTTCGTCGTAGCAAAGGGGCCTTCGTCTGTGTCTGCAATGCTACTAGCATGCCACGATAGCGTGGATGTGCACCGTTTTTCAAATTGACGGAGTTTGAGTGGTGGCTCATTGTGGGTTTGTAAAACGCTTGGTCATACCGCAAAATTGCGCCACACGTGGGACAAGAGGTCTCCACAGCGCAGCGCATCGATGTTGTCGCCGGTGGTCAGCAGAAAGTGCTCGTTATCATCAGCCTGGGTCCAGACCGCTACGACTCACAGATGCACGACAAGACCGTCGTATCTTCCGAAGTGCTGTTTCGAACCGCACCGCGATTTCGCAACAAATGAGGACCACTGTTACTCCGGGGGTGTCAGCAAAGACCATTCGCAAGCGTCTTCGTGAAGCAGGGCTACGATCGTGCGTGCTGTTAGGGCGTCTACCCCTCACGCCCCAGCATCGTGCAGCCGCCGCCAGTGGTGACACAAACGGCGCTTATGGAAGGACGACTGGCGACTTGTGCTCAGATGATTGGTGCCAGTGGCGGTCGCATGCGTGTGTGGCGTCGTGCAAGCGAGCGTGAGCGTTGCGTGGAGCCCATGCCGCCCAACGTGCTCTCCAAGCTGTACGTCATCTACCCTGGCCAGCACGATCGCCAGATCTTCCCACATTGAGCATGATCGGGACGATAAAAAGTCATATTGAATGCTCAGCAAGTCCGCCTGGAAATCTGTCCCGAATGAGGAACCAAGAAAAAATTGCAAGGCGTCCGCAAGTGTCGCACTGCGATCTTTTCCGTGGGAGAGCAGCATGCATTGCTGCAAAAGGAAGGTATACAAGGGATATTTCGCACGACTTGTCGACTGTACCGATGTGTACGGCGAAACGGAAGATTTTTGACGGAAAACCTTTGTAGGTGGGACCTGATAATGAAACTATACTTGTATTAAATTACTTTTTGTAGTATCTATGTTTTGTGGGTCCTTTATATCGAAAATTTATTAACGGCCAAAAATCTGATACGCTAGCGCCTAAAAGCCGATTTCCAAAATTGAATTCTTCGATCGATCTGAAAACTCGAGGCCTCGCTGCGATTCAAATGGCTATTTTAATTTTGAGGGTATATGTCCCAAAACATGTTCAAAAATTTCTCAAAAATGGCTGTCAATTTTTTTATTACGTTTGCCCTCGTATCGTAGACGACGCTTAAGAGAACGGTCATATTCGTCTGAAATTTCGCTTGAATTTTTCAAAAGTTGCAAAAGTTGCAATTTTTTGGCGACATCCTACAGGTACAATATTGAAGATATATTTTTTCTTTAATTAAATCGAATCTTTAAAGACGTCTTGAAATAAGGCTATGTTCATTTTTTCGAAAATATGGGAGATTTTTGTTTTGTTTGAGGAAATATACTCAATTTATATTTTTTTATAAACCTTTTTTCCCTAAACGGTAATTTTCTTCTCGTGTGTATCAAGAGACAATAAAAGATACGGTTCTGGACCCTTTCTCAGAAAACTATCTCTAATTTAAAAAATTGAAAATAGTTAACATTTCCAAACTATAAAATTGTGTTGTTTGTTGTAAAAATCAGGTCTTTAAAGAAGGTCATGTGCAATTTTTTTGAAAAAGTATTGTTTTCGCGTAAATTGTACTTGAAATTAATGTAATTTCTAAAAAACTATTTTCTGAAAAAACGTTCCAATTTTTTTCAGTTT
Source organism: Teleogryllus occipitalis (assembly GCA_011170035.1). Lineage (NCBI taxonomy): Eukaryota > Metazoa > Arthropoda > Insecta > Orthoptera > Gryllidae > Teleogryllus > Teleogryllus occipitalis. The sequence continues at coordinate 184,764 of BLKR01009090.1, read as the reverse complement.
ATTCCAGGGCTAAAAACAGGGGCGCTTAAAAGAATTGCTTGGGTCTCTCTCTCTCTCTCTCTCTCTCTCTCTCTCTCGAGAGAGAGAGAGAGAGAGAGAGAGAGAGAGAGAGAGAGAGAGGGGGAGGGTAAAAGATAATTATAGAATTATTTTTAAGAAACTTTTCGTCGCACGAAGAATGTCATCAAATATGTATTCAGAATACTTTAAAAAAAACTTAATATATTTTCACTTGTAATTCATGTTGAAAATATTAAAAACTCCTTTTTATTTTGTTTAAAATTACATTCCATTAAAAGCTCTTTTCTATTGTTCATGAAACTAATTTTACAAATCTTACTTTTTGATATTTTCTTTTTCATACAAAGAGATTTCGCATTGTTTCATTACATATATACACGTCAATTACTTTAAAAAGGAGGTGCGTCAAATCAAGATGGACTTCATAATGAATTGTGCCCAGAACTGGCGCTCCCCGAAAATTCCAGGCACCTACGAGACATCTCTTCGCATGATTGCACAAGTTTGAACAACCTCAAAGAGTCGTGTCTCACTCCAATCTCCAGCCAACCACAGACTTTTTCCTCCGCCTCAAATTCGCCGTACCTGGCGTCTTCGGAGTTGGTCCGTCGCACAGCGAGGCGCGCGGAGAGGCGTGCAGCGACCGCAGCGGTAACGAAAGGAACTGCTCATGGAAACTACCTCCCCCTCCTCCTCCACGGTGCGAGCGCAGGGAGGGGGGCGCAGCGGGGTCCCGCGCTGTGCGGCACCGTGGCGTGGTGAGGCGCGGCGCAGCGCGAAGTCACACGGCGCCTCCCGCCAAATTTTTCGCGTTCGCTTGCGTGGCCCCGGCGAGAGCGACCGCGAGGAGATGAGGCGATGGTGATGGTGATGGTGGTGACGGGGGTGTGAGGAGCGGGAGCGTTGGTGGCAGAGGCGACGGGGGCGGCGGGGCGGCGGGGCGGCGGGGCGGCGGGGCGGCGGGGCGGCGGGGCGGCGGGGGCGGCGGGGGCGGCGGGGGCGGCGGGGGCGGCGGGGGCGGCGGGGGCGGCGGGGGCGGCGGGGGCGGCGGGGCGGTGGGGCAGCTGGAGGCGACAAGGCGCCTGGGTTTGCAGGGAAAGGGGTGGGGCAAGCTCTAGGGGGTGGTAGGGTGGCGGGCGCGGCGGCGGGGCTTGGGCGATGTCAGTGGTGGCGGTGGGGTGGAGATCGGGGAACCACGGCGGTTGTTGTAGTGGTGACGCCGCTCCCACTCAGAAGTTGGTGCGCGCGCGTGTGGGGCGTGGTCGCAGACAGCATCGCGTTGGCGCGCTTCCCGCACCAACTCTGCCCCATCTCTGCTCCCGCGAGGCTCGCCGCCTCAGCCTCCCGAGCCAACTCACTGCGCAAACAACGCGGGTGTCATTAATTCGCGGGAGGGTACTGATTTCTGCCCCGCCCCTACTCCTGCGGCGGATCCACGTACGGCGAAGCCAAAGCAATATAAACCAAGTTTATGGTGAAGTCGGATTGCACTCACGGGAACTTTCTGTGGTCTAAACGTCTTCCAAGGAAAGTTTGTGCAATAACGTCATCAGATCTTGTGTTGTGTACAAGGAAAGAGAGGAATGAATTCCTTCACAATCATGCGAGACGTACTCATTTGTACATTTAATTGTTAAGAATTGTTAACAGCATTACCAGAAGAGCGTTCATAATGTACTTTTTATTCTTAAAGTACAATTTGGTAGAGCGTTTTTCGACAGTCACAAACACGCAATTCTACAATTCAATAGTCGTATTTCTAAAAGATAGAACTTGTAAAGGAACTAATTTTAAAGTTAAATGGATCTTCAAACAGTAAGTAACAACTTCGCAAAATCGCGACCATGCACGTATATCATTTGACTACTTTAGAACCAAAAATGTAAATGAAATAATTAGTTAATTCATGTCTGTTTGAAAGTTATATTTACAGAAACATGCGATCGAAGTTTTAAATAGCCCGTCTCTTGAGAATTCATGTATTTTTTCGCGTAAACCAAATTAAATATATAAATATTGCAAAGTAATATCTGTATCAAGTATATTTGCCTCCTAATTGATTTTTTTAAATAATAATATTAGGACTTTAGTTTAAGAGAACATTTAAGATCGTGCCATTTGCCTCAATAGGACAATCTTGCTCTTTCCATGGAGAATGCCACATGGACACAAAAGTCAGGGCCTCTCTCAGTGTCACACTATACTTTGACATGCTCTGCAATGCTCACAGAGGCGATCGTGAAGCATTCTAAACAGACGCGAAGAGAGCAGGCTACGGGCGGCACATCACGATAACTGTCCTCTCCACGGTGAAAGATACACACGAATGACCGGTCAGAGATGTGCTCGGGTGCCAACGCTGGCGAAACCTGCAATCTGCACACAATTACGAGGGGCTATTTAGGGGCAGCGGAGGGAGCGCGGGCCGCGTGGCTGGACGCGGGGGTTAGAGGGCGAGGGGAGCTTGAGGGCTTGTGGGCGTGGCGGCGTTGGCGCCGCTGAAGGGATAACGTTGTATGGGGCACGAGTCAGCTTCCGGCGCGGGGCGCACTGCATTACGCGAGGGCGAGAGCAGGGCCCGGTGCAGGGGCGGTGCAGGGGCGGTGCAGGGGCGGTGCAGCGCACGTGGCAGAGGGAGAGCGCCCTGCCCGGAAGCAGCCCTGCCGCGATGGGGGCGTGAGCGTCTGGGGTCGAGAACGTGGACAAGAGGCCTTCCGACGATGAGAAAGGCGCACCGATTTTCGCAATTTTGAAATACACTAGGGAGTCACTTCGGGTGTAAAAGCACTCCAACGTGCTCCTCTTTGCTGAAGAGTTCTTGAAGCAGTATTTGTAGTGAAATTTATGCTCAGACTCAATAGAGAGAAAATTCGTTTTGTCACTCAAAAAGTCAAATATAGCAAGAACAAACAACACACTAAATAAAAAATAACATTTTTGATACTGTTAACTACACATACAAGGTTACTACACTCCTAATTATCTATTAATTCCCTTACGGTTTTGTTCCCCAAAGCTAGCATAACCGTAGAAAGTTTTCGACAATTTTCAAATTCCTTCACATCCTATGTACTTGCAAAATTCTATCTTCTCTGAGAACCGACATACCACTGATAGACGGGAGATCATGTGCCTATCCAAAAACAGGCGCAGAAGTTTGTCGTTATTCACTTCCAGATTTCCTTAATTCACAAATTTACATTTCTTTTCGTTTGTACTGGAGCAAAGTAGACATTCCCTTCACCGGAATTAAGCAATAGACAGAGTCGATTCGTCATAAAAACTAATTTCAGACGAGAATGGAACAGCAGAAATTGTCAACAAACTGGGTACCAACGAATCATTTATAATAATTCCTTGGCACAAATTAACAGCAAAGGGGACACATTTTAAACGTCCTGCGTTGGACTTGTAATATTTTTCTGTAAAAACAGCGGGATGCCTACCAGAGAGAAAGGCAAAGACGTCTTTCGTATGAAACTCTTTGGAAAGACTGTCGTGACCGCCCGTGCGCGGTTGAAGGACCCGCCGCCGAGCTACGTCAGCGGGGCGTCACCGCCCTCGGCCGGAGAGGAAGGCGACCGTTGAGGACCGGCCGGGGCTGACCGCGCGCGGCTGTCACGCCTGAACAAGCGGGTAGGGATTCTCCATCGCCCCTACTCCGCAGCTAGTCGGCGGGTCGCTAGCCCCAGCGGGCTATAAGAGGGCCCCGACCCGACGCCAAGGCAGACTGATTGCGACGGTGTTGGCAACGGTGTTCTGGCGACTGGTGTACGGAGTGTAGAGTGGTGATTAGTTATAACGACGACCTGTGCTACGGAAACGGAACTCTCTGGTGGATATTCTACGACTCGGCTCTGTATAGGACTTCTACTGGACTACGGTGAAACGGCTTCGCAATTGGCACACTCTTCAGGTTATTCGGAACTTTGGTTGTTGTACACTAGATTCTCATTATTGTACCTGGATATTGAATAAAAAACATTTTATGAAGTTTTGCCTTTGTTTGGATACTACAAGGAAAAACTGCTTTGAAAAGTTTGAATGCTTTCGTAGATGCTCGTGAGATTGCGCCAGCTATTGGGAACTCGCATTGTTGACACTTCTGAGAATTATATGCCTTTCTTTATATGACGCCACGAGAGTCAATTGTTGAGAACTTTTCAGCCGAGCGGTTTAACAAAAAATCGCCTCGTCAGTAAAAAGGCATAGTAGTAATTCACATCTTGACTGCTTGGAAAAACTAGATATTTGACTGCTGGTAGCGGGGGCTACCTTAGAGCTGTGCAGACTCCGTATACACACGTGTTTTGGCGCGTACAAGCCTGAGATTGTATTACGCCCGAATTACGACAGAAAACGATCTTCTGTTTGCCTAAGACAAGGTAACATTGACAACTTCTTCAATATACAATAATTCTTAAGCTGAGGTAAACTAATAGTTCTTAAATAAATGTCTTTCAGAATTTTCCCTAGTGACAAGCCAGGAAATGTGCGAAAACGCTTGTCGACAAGCCGATTCTTCGTCTGTGGTTCTCCGAAAACTCTGATGAAGCTGTTTTGCATCCTCAACAGTATCATTCAATAATGTTAGAGGAAAGAAACGATGAATGAAGTGGATATAAACGGCTCAGGTGGTTCAGGGCATCAATTGATGTCTCTGTAGTGTCTTCAACCGGGAGGGCGTAGGGTTAGAGTCCAGATGGTTGCAGGATTTTCGACACTAACTACGTAGCTAATTCGAATACAGCCTTTGTGGGGAAGAGAATTCTATCAGCCGGCTACTCTCTTCGGTAGTTTTCCGTTCAACACCATGCGAATCCTGGAACAGTACCCTAACAAACGGGCCAGGAACCACGCGCAGATTTTCCTACACCTTCCTTGTTCTATACTCACCCCTTACTTACACACGCTTACATGCACTTCACTATCACACATGCTAGGAGACCAGTCGGGAGCTTAGGGCTTATCCCGGATGAGGCTGAGCCCAACTATTGAGAGATACCGTGTTGGGGAAAACCTCGCAAGCTGAAGGGTAGAGCGCTCGATCTCGCCATTCAGCCACACCCTAGGAATTTATTTATTTATTTAGTCAAAAACAGTCAAAAACTGTATGTGACGTATGGGCGAGAAAATCATCTGCGCACGCTTTCTTGAGTTTCAGAATCTCTTCCCAACAATTTAACTATTAATAGTTGAAAGATTAATGATAATAATAATAATTATTATTATTATAACAACAACAACAAATTTAAAAAAGCGAGACATTAACGTTTAAAAAACTAGATATTTTCGTTGCCAAATTATAGAAAACTTATTTTTAACGGTAAAGAAACGAACAGACTTGATTTTTCTGTATTGTTAACAAAATAGAAACTCACCCTAAGCTCTACTACCTCTACAAACAAAGGAAAGTTCAACAAAACGTGCGCATAGTGAAGTTACATTTACGTCCAGAAGAAAATCAAGGGGCCATCTCAGCATTTGCTCAATGGATCAGGGAAACTGAAGGAAAAACCTGATCAAGATGGGGGTCATTGACCCGGAAGTACATTATTTGTTACAAGCATATTGAGTCTTTTTTTTAAATTATACAATGCAAATGTAAACTAATTCATTATACTATATCTTGTTTTTGTTAAAGTAAACATTATGTTTCTTTTTGACGATCAGTATTGTCTCTAATTGTATAGAAACAGTTTTGCAGCAGAAAAGATTTTACTTTTAATTTAAATTTGTGTACCAATTTCAATTGTTTAATTTCATCTGGCAATGCATTGTAAAGTAGCGTACATGTATTGTATGTGGATTTCTTGTAGTGAGCTGTTGATACTGACAATTGATGAACATGATTTCTACGTCGAGTATTGTAACTATAAATATCAGTATTACATGAAAATATGTTCCCACCGTTAAGTAAGTCAGTTTTGACAAATACTACAGACTCATAAATAAATAGGCAAGGCAATGGTAAGATTCCAAGCTCAATGAAAAGAGGCTTGCACGGATCACGTGGATGGGATTTTTTCATTATTCGGATAATTTTCTTTTGCAATCTAAATGTCTGGGAACTAAAGGATGAGCTTCCCCAGAATATTATGCCATATCTGAGGCATTAACTCAGAATCATTAACCAATTAGCTCAGAATCATTAACCAATGAATCAAGACGTGAAAATGCTTCTCTCCATTGTGTCACATATGGTTTACGTTTGTTATTTTTTCACGAAAACAAATAAAGATGTGCATCATGTTGGAAATGTGTAAAACTGAGCGCTGGATCAGAGCACGTTATTTGTTTGCGACTGTTCTGTCTAGAGAACGGTTTCTCTTTTTGTGACCTTTTTACGCGTTAAAACCTCCATTTTGTCTCATTAAACGTTCAATATAATAACTTCGTAAGCTTCTTGTTATAAGAATAAAATGTTTTACTTACCATGGGTGTATTTCTTTTTAATTAATATCGTTGACGGGTTCTACCACTTGCATGTCTCACAAATTGACAAATTGACGTTTACGTAATTGCACAGTAGAAAATTACTGTGCTTACGTCAAATTGAGGAACTCAATACTTCAGAATTTATAAATTACATGGTACTTATTATATCCAAACTAAGATTAGATAAAAAAAACACTTCTTTTGAACTTTAATGGCTGACAATCAATGGGGATCGATATTATCACTTATTTCTCTATTTCCTCATAGTACAACATTACTATTGCTTTTTTGGCTGAAAAATCATAACGTATGCAATTACGTAAGATTATCAGCAGTGCCGTGATTTCTTACGTTTAAATCATGAAAGACTCACAACATTACAAAGAGAGATATTCATTCGAAAATTGTAGTTGTCGAAATTAATCATTTCTGCTTACCTTGTAAATAAGGCGGCAGCAGCGTTGTCTTTGCAGGTACTAGTTTCATGGAACGCCGACGACTCGGATTAAGTAGAAGTAGCTCCCACCTGATGTTTGCTTAATGTTCAGAAGCTCATTTTCATATGGAAAGTAGCGCTCTTAAATTGCAACGAATGTCTTTAATATAGCGTAATAGTATGCATTTACTGCAGATAAAAGTTTTAGAGGAGTTGAATTCGAAAAACGTATATTTTTCAATATAAAGTGACGTACGTTGAGAACTCAACCAATGAAAATTTTGAAAACGTGCATTTCCAAAACTAAATAACGAGGAGGAGAAAATACCGAACGTGAATACGAATTGCGTAAAAAAATATCAGAATGCTAATAAATTTGGATTGTCAAGCACATTGTATATCAAACATTGCATTCCCTATAATAGTGACAGACGTTTCATAACAATACGATTGTTTTCAGAGGTATAAAGACAGTTCCATAACCTCAAATTACTCTCCGTACTATCGAGGCTCGGATAGGTTCAGTTGCAGCCTGTAAAGGTATTTATTGAATGCGACGACATCTGTCGATACGCGAGTGTCGAAATTTCGCTCCTCTCATTAATCTTCTTCACCCATTTGAAGAGAGCCCCTTCCCTCGTAGTTTCAACAAGGCCGTCTCTCCTATAGGGGACTTATCTAAACGAAGACGGAGGGTTTCTCTCATTATATGAATAGTGTTCATAAAAATTTTAAATATTTACGCTACGTTTGAATTTGAGTTTTTAAATCATGTGAAAGTCATATGCATATCGTTATCGTACCCAAATTTGTAGCATTGGCTGTTGAAGAGGTGACCGGAAATGTCCAAAGGAAGATTTTTCTTTTAATATCTCAGAGATTTCTCGTAAGTTATTAAAACTTGTGAGAAATGTATCTGACATTCCAGAGTTCCATGATAATTTGTGCTTTTCAAATTTAAAAATGTGTTAAAAATTTTACTTTAAACACATTCTTATGTGTATTTGGCAATGAAGTATTTCGTAATTTAAAAAAAAAAATTGAGACTAATTCTAAAATATAGAATGAGCTCCACGCTATCAATTCTAATATTAACATGCTCCTCTCAAACCCAATCAAACCAATTCAAGAAAATGGAAGCGAGTTCTTAATTTTGGAATATATTATTAATCGAAACAAAGTTAAACGGGAGAACAAATAATCAAACTGTTTCTGTAAAACACTCGTTCTATTTCAGAGAGTCACCCAACAATTATTCACGACAAAAAATCGATGTTGAATGGCTGTGATATTTTCTCTCAACTACGTTTGTGAACTAGTGGTGCTAAAACAGCAACTTTCTCGCCCGTATTTTCACGCAAAATTACACAAAAAGTACTCACATTTTCGAAAAATTAACATGACCTTATTTCAAAATCTATCTTTAAGGAATAGATTTCATTGAGCATAAATCTCATTTTTCATAATTGTAATTGTAGGAAGACGCCGAAACAATTTTGAATTTTTGAAATTTTCAGAAAATTAGAGTTTTTAACGAAAATTAGACCTGCATAATTCTCTTAAACGTTCTTCACACTATCTAATAACAAAATTAAGTCAAAAACAATTTTTTGAAAGTTTGGAAATTGTCCCAGAGACTTCATGTAAAGTACCTCCCAAAATTAAAATATTGATTTCAAATTCAACGGATAGCTACATTAGTCGGATCGATCGAGGAATATAAATTTTGGAGAAAACCGGCTAAACGGTTTAGCCGCTAGCGTTATTCAGAGACGGGCGGACAGACAGACGTTTCGTCGTCATTCGATTTTTCGGTACCAAGGACCCAAAAAACATAGATTCTGGCTACCCCTTAGCGAGAAAGTAAAAATAAGTAAGCATGCATTATACATTTATCCGTAATATACATTAATTTGGTTTTACATCAAACATTTGTTTCTTTCGTTTCTAATAGTAAAAATTCGCATTGTAGATGTCAATTCAAAAGTTAGTCTCCAATATTCACTTTTCGAACTTTTAACGGAATGTTTGCGATCTTGAAAGAAAAAAACACAGACAAACGACCGAACAAAAAATTCACCACGTTTAAAAACTTTTTTTAACAGGAACTAGCGTTATTGCGAAATGTACGGCCTCAAATGTTCACAGGTTAAAATCACTTTTTTTATACAATGTAAACGAGGATGTAGAAATGAAAGCTGAATTAATTATTAGAAAAAAACGTATTACAATATCCGACTTACCAACTCCTGACGGCCAATTTAAGATTTTGATAGATCCGGAATTTTTTTACGTTACTGATGTGCCTTCGAAAATATGAGTTATTAGTGTCAGTTAGAATATTCCAGAACGAATGTTTCGCGCGTTCATGGTTTGAAACGAAAAATGCCATTACAGGCGAGCGGGAACAGAGTCAATCACGGACGCCACAGCAGGGTGACTTCGATTCATGGACGTCACCCGCGCCCTTCCTGCTTGCCGTGCCTCCCTGCTCTCCCCATCGCCGCTCACCGGGCACGTGCGCCTTCCCTCGCGAGAGAGGGGGCGCTGGCGGAAAACCTCCCCTCGCCCAGCGCCCATCTTTGCAAAAGCGACGTCGCTAACTGGCAAGCGTCTCATTTCCTCCCGCGCGTGCGATCGCCACCCTCACTTCCGGTGTCGCTTATCACGGCGAACGCCGGGCCCCGGGCGCAGCCGGCCGCCCCGGGGTGGAAGGCACGGCGGACGGACGCAGCCCTGCCGCGAGAAAGCCTGTCGCGTTTTCAATGGTAATATTTTCAGCATGGGTGACTCGAATTAGGGTGACACCGTTTTTCGAATTAACATACTCCGTCCGGATGCGTCGTGATAAATATGTATGAACAAGTGTTCAACATACATATGAGGGACCAGACTTCATCAGATTGCGTCATTCCATTCGGTGGGGAGGAAGGGGTGGTGCCGCTGGGGGTGGAAAGGGTGGACCGGAGGTGGGAGCGGGGGCAGCGAATGCCGGAGAATTGCAATGAAATCCCTCTCGCTTTCCGGCGACAGTTGAGGGCCACCCTGTGGTCACGTGACCATCTAACGGTTTTAGTGGATCACCCATGCTAACTTTTATGTGCAGCCCGCGAAGTCCACTAGTGGCGACCAGCTCTTTGCAGAACCACGCACCTGAAAGTGAATACGTAGTAATTCTCGTGAACTAAAGTGATTCAGGATGGAGTCAATGAATTTTGGCGTGTCGAAGTAAATGTAATTCTAAAAAGTTCAAAATTGTATACAGTAAATGAACTAATAGTGCTATAACAGTATATACTTTTTCATATTAAGTATATTGATTGTAATGGTTACGTAGTGTTATAACATTCCAACTTTTATCCAAGTAACTAGTTTTGTTTTCAATAACTCTTAATGAATCGAAGCTAGATATACTCCAGAAATAAAACATCTTAAATTTTTGAAAATTTCTGCAATTGAATCTAGTGCTTTGTGCTCTGTACTTACAAAAATGTTCAAGAGAGTGAAACCGTTCCAGCTCGGCCCAATATTCACCCCCCCCCTCTCTCTCTCTCTCTCTCTCTCTTTCTCTCTATGTTCTGTTCGTTTTTACATTTTTAAAAATTCACAAAAAAATCGAAAAAGCAACTCACATTTTGATTTCCTTTGAAAATATTCATCTTTGATAACGGATATCGACGTTGATGATGGACAAAAACAAAATTTTACAGAAGGAAGGAAAAACACTTTTTGATGTTAATAATTCACAGTTGGCTTACCTTATACATTCTATATTTTCTATTTAAGCGTATGAAATAATTATTTATTGTAATATTTTTGTGAAAGCACATTACAAAATTCTACCATGTGGCTCTTACTGCATACGAGATATTCTATTATCAGTAAAGTGTAAAGGACACATATGGGGATTTTCTTATTTTAAGAACACAATTTCTCGTTTTCTTTAAAAATTTTCCCATCAAACTAAAGAACAAGCAAATTCTGAATCATTTATACCAAAATGTAAAAGTCGCCAATTCCGTCACATATGTTGTCCATCATTAACGACGACATGTAGGAATAAGATATATCCGATTATTCGTTACCTTGGCCTAGCAATAATTTTTTCTGCCGAAAATTCGCTGCTTTCCGGTGCAAGATAACAACACATTCCCTTCTTACAATGTAAGAGCGGAAAAGTAAAAATTAGAGCAATTTTTTACAAAATGTGGTAAGGATAAAGTACCCACCAAAATGAAATTATTCGTTTAAAATTCGAGGAGTCTCCTACATCAATCGGATCGATGGAGGTAGATAGGCAGGCAGACGGTTTGAAAAAATCTTTCTCGGTATCAAGAACCCCAAACGTTGATTTTGAATGTACAAAGTATATGAAAAAGAAAATTCAACTTTTTCGACATCAAGGACAAAACGTGCTGTCTGTAAAAATACTCTTTTCGTAGATTTTTTACATACATTTTTTGTAGGAAGTGGACAAGAAAGTACAATAATAATCTTTTTAGTTTGAGTAATCTTTGGTAAGTATATCTCACTCATTCGAAAGTTACCAATACAACAAAAAGTCACTACTCTCATTTTATGGCAATAAAAGTAAGTTTAGAAAATATATAATATTTCTATAATTGAATTACGAAAAACAAGTTTCAGAATGAACATGAAAAAGATAAAAATGTGGTATTTGTGATAACTACTAATAACAAGATATGTTGAACATTTTTCACATATCGCAAGCTACACATTTGTATGTGATTGCTTCTGCATACGTTCATGTGGGTGCTTAAGGTATAGGGAGAAAAAAAGTTTGCTATATCTTCATCTGAAACTCTTAAAAAGTAGCCAATTAGTGTAAAAGTTATATTATCTCTATCGGCCTGCCTCGTCAACACCTGAGCAAATGCTGAGATGGTCCCTTGTTTCACATATCAGCTTAAATGTAGCTTCACTATGCGCATGTTCTGGTGAGCTCTCGTTTCGTTAGTCGTGGTAGGAGTAGAGCCATAGTGGGTTGCTATTTTGTTAGCAATATTATAAAATCGGAGGTACATTTTCCGATACAAATCAGTTATCACAACTCGGAAATGAACAGTTCTATTTTTTTAAGAGTTTATGTGTCTGTTCGTTTTTATTTATTATGTTAAGGTTTGATCCTTGTATTTTAGAACAGACATCTACTATTGGAGTTGAATTTATTTAAGCAATTCACACTTTTTTATTTCGCTACAGTTTTGAGGACTCTTTTCCTCATCGTCAGGCTAGAAAATGATACAAATTGCAATGAGTAATGGTTAAATAATGAAATTTGTCAAATAATGAAATTACTTCAACCAATTATTTGTACTAAACTTCATCACAAAAAACATAGTATCTAAATAGGGGACAGCATAAGATTACTAAATATATTCATATGGAGCTTACCTTGTGATTAAATTCATAAAATTTTAAAAACTCTTAGTCATGAGTTATTCTAAATAATTTTTGTATTTAATGTTATTTAATATAATTTGCATGTAATTTGCAAAGAAAACGAAAATATATGCAAGCATGGAATACGTTACAGAGATCGTGGGTGGGGAGGATAAACAACTAATAGAAAGTGGTAGTCTATTGATGGAGGCTAAAGAGAATAAACAAGAAAACCTAATATGTATTATATTTAATTTGTATTGAAATTATAGAGGACTGAATCATATAAATTTGTAAATAATTGTAAATACATAAATTTATGTGTTTACAATGTGTAATACAATTGTTTTCAATGTTATTCCGTAACTACAACTGCATGAATTCTTTTGATTTTAGAGAATTATTTACTCTATGTTGAGCATGAAATACACATGTAAATACATTTTGCAAACTGCTGGCACATGCTGATCAACCGAGTTTTGTCGCGTTCTTCGCCCGGGGCCACTTCATGCTTTTGCTTCACATTTGCATCACGAAATAAAACGAACGCATTTCATTAGATAATTGATCAGTGGTTTTAGATCAAATGGAAAACATCAGAATTGACACATGGGAAAAGATTATCACGAGTGCTTTCATAAGAGACCAACATACCTCAAAAGTCATATTAGAAATCATCAAGGACTAAACACTTTTCTCCCTAGCATAAATAAAACAGGCGAAATAAAAGCTATCCGTCCATTTGAGAACAGAGAACGAGGCCAAAACCCCACGATTTCACTTGTATAAGCGCAACGCGTTCTGGGAAACGTTTGATCTCAGGAACAAGCGCCCTGCGTAGGTAGCAGTGTCACACCGACTCACCGAGCGAGTGGATGCAACGGCTAGCGCATGCCGTTATTTCAATACACATTTTTCTCCCCTACTACGTACTTACATAGTAAAGAGAAAGTATTGAAATGCTGGTGCGAAAGTGACGATTTTCATCAGTGGGTGTCAACAAAGTGGATAAATCCTCATATAAAGTAAATTATTTTCTTTAACTCTGTGTATGCAGAACCATCGTTTTATAGGTCCATGATACGGGAAAATTGGTTTGTGCTGAAACGATTGTCAGTCAGTCCGTCCGTCGATTCGTCCGTCTGTTCGCCCAGCCGTCAGTGGTCAAAGGTAGGGCCTAAACAGCTCAGACTATTTTTTTTTCTCTTAAACTGATATTCCTCTATTGATCTGGCCAAATTTGAGGACCTGTGTATTTGAAAAACATATTTTATTGTTGGAGGTACTTTATATCTACCCTTAACAATATTTTCAAATTCTAATTTCAAAATTCTAATTCGAATGTTCTAATTCTAATATCATAAAAATCGTTCCCAATTTTTGATTAATCTTTTCTCGGATAAATTAAACTACGCTTAAAAATGGGGAGTATCTCAATTTTGCTAACCTCTCTGAATTTTCAAAAATTGCAGAAGTTCATTTATTTCAGCGCCTCCAACTATATGAACCTGCAAAAGTGTTTCAAATCAACAAAATTTGTTTCTGCGCTCCGAGATTCGCACTTACGTCCATCTAGTTAACCCACCATTCACTTTATCGCTACACCGGTTGGTCTTTGGATCGGATTTACATACGAAGCTTAAAAATATCATGGTCTCTCCCATTATTTCCAACACAAAACTTTCACCAGCGTCAAACCGGTAAAAATTAGACCAGAGACATTTTTTAAGTTTTTTGCTGTATCTGTGGAAAATAAATTCAAGAAAAAATGGGCAACTTTTCTATGAGAAAATGTGTTTTATAAATTGCATTAACTTCAAGCACAAATTGCGCGAAAACTACTTGTTTATTAAAAAAATCACATAAACTTCTTTAAACATATATTTTTGTAGAACAAAATTAATTTTTGACACAAATTGCTATTTTCAATATTGCAGTTTCATAATGTTAATTTTTGGCAACTTTTGAAAATACAGAGACTTTGCTAAAAATAGGAGAAGCAACAACTTTTTTTACCGTTCTTTGATACATAAGGGACAAAATTTAGGGGAAAAAGTTGGAGTCGTTTTTGAAAATTATTTTTTCGTAAAATGAATTAATTTCAAGGGAAAATTACGCAATAACTCATTTTCTCAAAACCAAATTGCGTGATCATTTTTAAAGGCATGATCTATCTTCAATATTCTAGTTCTAAGAAGATGCCGAAATAAATATTAAATTTCTCCAATTTTCCAAAAATCAGGGTGTTCAATTTAAGCTACACCTGCGCCATTCTACTCGCGCCGTTAGTCATTCACTATTTGAGAACTTTAATCAAATATTTTGATTTTTAGACAATTTTGAAAATGTAATTGAGGCTTGAAGTAAAATCCAAATATCTCCAAAATCAAAATTTCCGCGTCAAACTTGCAGGGCCTCGGATTCGTTCAAGTCTATAGGAGAATACCAAATTTGGAAAATTAGAATGAATGTTTTAGACCCCAGCGTTGATCAGAGATGTGCGGGCGGGCGAGCGGGCGGGCTGGTGGGCGGGCGGGCGGGCGGGCGGGCGGGCGTTCGGGCGGGCGGGCGGACGGATAGGTGGGCGGGCGGGCGTTCGGGCGGGCTATCAGTCGGTCGGTCGGTTTGACGATCGAACGTACAGATGTTTTGAAGTCAATCGATTTTTCGGTCTCAAGGACACACAAACCTTGGATTCCAACAACACATCGTGTTAGATGAAGTAACACGTTGGAACAAAAAATTTATTTATTTATTTATTTATTTATTTATTTATTTATTTATTTATTTATTTATTTATTTATTTATTTATTTATTTATTTATTTATTTATTTATTTATTTATTTATTTATTTATTTATTTATTTATTTATTTATTTATTTATTTATTTATTTATTTATTTATTTATTTATTTATTTATTTATTTATTTATTTATTTATTTATTTATTTATTTATTTATTTATTTATTTATTTATTTATTTATTTATTTTATTTATTTTACGTCAAAAACAGTTAAAACTGCGTATGACGTGCTATGGGGAAAAGTGAATTGTGTGCACATTTTCAAAATTCTGTGATCCCTACAATAAGTCATATACTACTTAAATTTTGGTTTTTCATTAGCAGGCCCGGCAATAGTTTTTCAGTGAAAAAAATCCCCGATTTCCGGCAATGCTACAATTACAATACGAACCTCTTCCTACGAACTAAGGCGAGAAAAAAGTCAATCGTACGTAGAATTCCATTTATCTCAAATTTATACACTTGTCGATTCGTTCCGACTCTCCTTGGACGTCGCAATTAGAAAATTGTAAGTTTCTCCAAATTACAGGATTTTTCTAAGATTTTAGATAAAATAAAAACCTTTAGTGTAAAGAATCAATTTACCGCGTTCCAGCAGGTAATTTATTTCTTACCTGCACATGTTCAATAACCAGAAACGCTCATAAAGTATATTCGTTTTCAGATATAAACTTTGTGTTTATTGTTTTTATTTTTTGAGTACTTGCGTAGGAGGATGACTTGGTCACCTTGGTATTCAAACCCACGTATATTGATTAATACCATGGTGTTGATATCTTGATACAGGAATTTGCCGGATTTTAATACAGAACAATATTTTAACACATTTATTCAAGTTGTTGTGCAGGAAAACTATGGCATTCATAAATACTTTTAATCTTTGAAATTGAAGGCGTATTATTTATTCCTATCCACCTAGGTGATATGCTTTTCCAGCAAAGTACTATAAGTTTCAAAGAATGTCTGGTGTGTCACCGCCAGCACCACATTAGATTTATTTGAAACAGAAAGTTTCAATATTCATATTCGTATTCATTAGATTGCATGCTGAAGGGACAAGAGATCTACTCTGAGTGATCGGGGAGAAGGAAGCTCCTCAAACACATACATGCGATTGGCTCTACCACCATGAGGAGGAAATCCCTGGATCAACCGAAATACAGACTGCTCAATTTTAATTCACGGGAATATGTCTTACATTCGAGTACGTCCTCCATGCGATTGATGGATATGATTCCGGTCACGTCAACACTGCTATAGTGATTAGTCCCGTTAGTGTAGTGAATGATTTATCCCGATAGGTGGTGATATTCCTCCCCCACTGGATGGTGAGATCCCACGCCGACCTACACGTGAGCTTGCGGAGGATTTCGCATGCCAGGTATCTTCCTCAGAGGGGCACCGTTTCAACCGGGGCAAGCTCTAAGTTCCCGACTGATATAGTGTAGTGCATGTAAGTGTGTGCGTCTGCGTGTAAGGGGAGAGGATAGGACAAGGAAGAGGAAGGAAACATCGTGCGCGGTCCATGGCTCGTTTGTAAGGGCAGTACTTCGGCATTCGCTGGTACTGATCGGTGAAACGACGAAAAACTACCTATCAGAGCAACCGTAATTGTAATTCCCCTCAGACAGCGGTTGAGACTGTGCTAGTAGTTGCGACGGTAGCTCGTGTCGAAAACTCGCCACGGTCGGGACTCGAGCTCTAGAACCTCCAGAACCCAGAGTCGCTGCAGAGTTACCGGCAATGCTGGTTCCGAGCTCGTCTCAGCCGTTCACGCGAGCACGTCATTCAAGAGAATCCAAGTACGTGAGAAGAGCCAACGCCCGGACCAGCTCTGGAACGAACACCGTGCGCGCGAGTGTGTGAGCTCATCCCGCAGTTGGGTAGCGGGGCTAATAAACGTCACGCGAGCAGCAGGCATCTATTTTCCACCTACGCAGCGGCCCCTCCGAAAACAGCCCTTGGGGCGGCACGCGGCTGCCAAATGGGCCGGCATGGCGGCGGCGCCGACGCCAGAAGAGGCGGTGGCCGCGACGCCGGCTCTGTCGTGGGTGTTGGCGGCACGGCGTCGGCGTCGGCGGCGTCGGCGTCGGCGTTGGCGCCGCCGACGGCGTCAGCAGCGGCGCCGCCGGTCTGCCTCCCGCGTTCATCCCCATGTTTAATTCGGAACGAAGTCGCTGCAGCCCTCTCTCGTTTTTTATTAATGTAATAATCGCCCGTGTTGCCAAGCAGCAGGAAGCAGGGGGCAAGTAACCGCTTTCTGCCAACATTACCCCAATTAGCGCTGCCCTCCACGGACCGCGTCGCCCCGCGTCGCCCCGCGCCGCCCTGCGCCGCCCCACCCCGAGCCGCAGGCCCTCGTGCAGTGGCCAAGGGCGGTCCCGCCCCGTCCGTCCTCCCCTCCCCCGACCCCACGACCCCTGGTCACCGTCGCCTCAACCTACAGCTCACGCTGCCCCCCTCCCGGACCCCGCGGCGCTGAAACCGAGCCCCAGATTCCGCGCCGCCCACTGGCGAGCACTGCTTCATGAATTAGCAAGAGCTACGGGGCCGGCCCGCGATGATTCTAGCCCCAGCGGCCCCGGGCCAGGCGGACGACGGAAGGGCGCAGGTGAGAAGGGCGGATGCAAGCGCCGGCGGAGACTGCCCGACAGCCCTGAGGCTGCGCCGCTCAGTTAATAATTCTACTTTTGTACTTCTCGCCAGAAATAAGAATGGAAGTTCTGATGAAGAGCGCTCTCGTGGAGTCGACGAATAAGAGATACCTCCTCGTTTCGAGGGAGACTGATGAGATGGTAAACAGAACTTGACAGGAGAAAATGACATTTGTTTAGTTAGAAAAGGCAAAACGAAGTGGAAACTCTTCACCAGTTAGTGCCATCTCTTCGCGAGTGTACTTATTTTTTGTCATTTCTTGATGTACGCTATGAAAGGTCTCAATTAGTTTGGAGAGGCATAGCAGAGGCGCTGGACGAATGGCCACACGACGGAAATGAATATCCCTACTCTCAGCTCTTCTAGAAACACGAAGTGTCGAGATAATTCGTCACACTCCACTCTGAAAGAACGGCATACTTCGAGCTTTCCAGTTTATAGAAGTTCAAATGAAAGTTAGTGTGTCGTTTAATGAAGCCAATCAAAAAAATATTCATTTTCTTCTAGACATCTCAATTCCAATCATCGCGAGATGTGTCTCAGGGCATCAACTGATGTCACTACTGTACCTATAACCGGGCGGTCTTAAGTTCGAGTCACAACTGTGGCAGGATTTTCGACACTAGCTAGATAGGTAGGTCGAGTTCAGTCCATGTCGGGAGGAGTATTCTAGCTGCCGGCTGCTCTGATCGGTAGTCTTCCGTGGTTTCTTCGATCAATACTCGGCGAATGCCCGAGAAGTACTCTAACAAACCAGCCATGGACCGCGCGCGATCTTTCCTTCCTATTCCCTGTCCTATCCCCACCCCTTACTTACATACACACTACATTACCACACGTGCCGGGAGACCTGTTGGGAGCTTAGAGCTTGTCCCGATATGGGCGGTGCCCCACTAGTGGGAGATTCCTGGTAGGGGAAAACCCCACTATCCGACGGTAGGTCGGTGCCAGATCTAACCATCCAGCCGGGTAGATCAACGCCACCTCTCGAGTATAAAACAGGCACTACACTTACGGGACTAATGACCTTAGTCCACGTGTCCGGAATCACTAACCAATCAATCGATTTCAATCAGAACAATTCCAACGGTAGATAACAGATTAACAGTTTTCCATTGGTTGCACTGCATCCCAGCTCAGTGCAGAGTAATGCCACAATAGTACTCTTCCACGCGTGGGCGAAGGGAATAAATGAATTGGAACTAAGTCAGTACGTGTGCTGATGTGCAGTAAGACCTTAGATATACAGAATACATATAGAAGTGCTGAACTACATTCCTGGACTCTTGGTTGCTACCCTCAAATTTAAAAAAATGTGTTCTTTTCCGCGGACAAATACGCTCTCTCAGAAATATTCCCCGGCAAATATTAACATTTTCTGACTAAAATGTCCGACCTCGAAAACCATGAGCTCCGCCAGAAAATAATCCTGGCAAAACTGATTAAACAAGGTGGATTGTGATATCCAAATTAAAATTCTGAAGTGCCAATTTATAAAACGGAAATATTTAAAACATCACTTTATTATAACAGCACAAGAAATACAATTTTTATTTTAAGACATTTTTATTTCTTGTAATACCAAATTCATCTTCGAAAGGGTCCGCACTTGTAAGATCTTCAATTGCCTTCATAACTGTAACTCGTATATTCCATTTACTATTCGTAATGTTCAATCCATTATCCAATTGGCACCGATTCTCAAAACGGTACGGCTAGGCTGCACTGATCTAGTCCTCAATGCAGGTTCGACCCCTCAGCGTGCGCTCCAATTCCGTGCTATTCTCTGAATGGAACGAGCTTCTCAGCTGTGCTGCTCCCGGTCAAAAGAAACATGACTGTTGTACTGAATGCCTACAGAATGCACACTAGTGTGGAAAATGGAAAATGCTATTAATCATTACATATTCTTAGATTTCAGAACAATGTCATAAAATACGCTCATATAATATCGGCGTGAGAAATATTACTTCAGATTAATCGTGGGAATGTGTACATCGTACAATTCCAATGAACCTTACAATTTCGTTTGCATTATAATTTTGAACTGTTGTATATAATAACAGTTCCTGTGAGAATATTCTTTATTGACCAAATATGGTCACTTTTCTATTCTACATACAAAGCATTTAATACACATTTTCCGAAAAGAATAAAAAACAGAATATTATTGTCCATTATAAATAACATTATATTGTAGAAATTGTTAAGAGCGACTAAAAAATTGTTACAGCACATGTCTTATTTCTGCACTTCCACTGATAAGAGAAGGTTCCATAACAATAAGAATAAACTACAAAAATCACACTTTATCACGGTTTTATTAATAAATAATACATTTAGAATTTCTTCTTTTTCAATAGACATGATACACTAAAAATTGAGGTATTCTTGTAAATGTTGTTCGGGGGCATTTCCCAGGAGAAAGGAAGAAATATCGAACAGCGATTAGTTCCTCGTATATATTTCATTGCACTTGCGTGATCATTAGGACACCGGCAAAGTCATTAAGGTAAACAATTCATTCCACTGTACTTCGCAAGATCGAAGGTAGAAGCCATTTAAGTGAAAAGTTCTTCCAAGACGAAGGACACGCCACTCGCCCTTCTGCGCCACAAAAAAAGAGAACAAACAAATTCAAAGATTTCTCGCAACCTTCGTGGTGCCCACCTAACGGATAACGTATTTTCAAAACAGAGTCGAGCCTTCCCGTTTCGGACTCAAGTTTTCTAATTAGCATTCCAACGCGGCCCGAAGGCGGCGGCGCGACGGCGTCCCATGGGGCGCATGCCGTCACGGCACATAACGCGACGCGGTCGGCGGCAAGGCGTAGCGCCGCGCTGCCCCCGCGCAGCACCCCAGCCCCCGGGCCCGCCCCGCCCCGCCCTCGCACCGCCCCCCGCCCCGCCTCTCTCCACACGCCTCTTTCCCTTCCACGAACCTCTCCTGACTCTCCACGGTGCCGTCCCTCCCCTTCCTCCTCGCACCGTCCCCACACCCTCTAGTCCCCGCACCCGCGCTGCCCCCGCGCCGCACCCCAACCCCCGGACCCGCACCGCCCCGCCCTCGCACCGCCCCCGACCCCCAGCTCCCCACACGCCTCTTTCCATTCCATGGACCTCTCCTGACCGTCCATGGTGTCGTCCCTCCCCTTCCTCTTCCCACCGTCCCCGCACCCTCCAATACCCCCCCCCCCCGCGCTGCCCCGCACCGTCACCGCCGACCCTCCCATTTCTACCCAGCCTGCCCCCACGCAGCCCTGCGCCCTGCGCCTCACCTCAACCCCCAAGCCCCGCTTCTCCCTCACGACGCCACAGCTCGCCTCACACCTCCGTACCTTTCACGAACCTCTTCCGACCCGCTCCGGAGGTGTCCTTCCCTTTCCTGCTCGCACCGTTCCCACACCCTCCAACCCCCACCCCCCAGCCGCGCTGCCACGCACCGTCTCAGCTCCCCCCACAGCACCGCACCTTTTACGAACCTCGCCCAACCCGCCCTCGCGCTGGCCATCCCCATCTTTTGGGACCGACCTCGTACCCGCCAGCCCACCCTGCGCTGCCACCGCACTCTATCCGCTCCTTCGCGCCCGTTTCGTCGCTTCAGCTCTGCCAGCCCTTCCCCACGCCGTCCCTGCGCCGCCCTCCCTCCTCGCGCCATCCGCGTACCTGCCGCGGTCCGCCATTGCGCCCATCAGCTCATGCCTCCCTCGCCGTCCCGTGTAGTCCCCGGGACGTCTTCACTCGCCTCGCCCACTTCCACGCCGCTCCCCTACTCTCTGATTCCGCAGGCTCCCCTCGTCTCCTCGGCATATTCGATACTGCCGTTTCCACCATCCACGGCGTCAACTTCATCCCTTGCCATCGCCGTCACCTCTGAGTTCCGGCTACCCACTTGGGTTTCGTAAGTTTGGAGGATCTAAGAACTTTTCCGCCTTTCTACTCCTGTCACGAATTATTGTTGCCACTTGTGACTTCGTCGTGGTTTTTGATGATCTGAAAAGGCTAGCTGATCTCTGTTATCTGTTATGTCCATCATATCCTCTCTCTAAGCTGTTTTCAATCACTTAAATCTCCCTTCTTGGGCCCGACGTAGTCCTGATGAATTCAATCTCGCAACCACCTTCAATATAAATCAGTGTACCTAGTCCATTCGTCTATCCAATGAGTCATTGAACTTTCAGTTTTCTCAGACATTTTTTTGGTTTCCTCAGCCTACCCTTTTCTTATTAGTTCCTAGGATGTAATTTCCATATTTCTTTTTCTCACGCCACTCAATTACTGAGGGCTTCTCCTAGCACCATTGCTTCTACCTAGTACCCTCACAATCCTAACACTTGTCCATTACTCTTTAAGTTTCGCCGTCTTTCGTAACAACCTTGGGCCTACACCTTTATCCTTCCTCTCTGGCAGTAGTCTGAGCAAGAGCGCGGACCTGCAAGGCCACTTCCCTTGGGCACTCAAAGTCGGACGGCAAGGGGGAGTCCATGAAGCGAGCTGTGGGACGGCCGAGGCTGTGCAAATGGCGGAAGCGGGCTGGGGTAGGGGTGGGGACGGGGCGGGGGGCATTCGGAGCAGGGGGAGGGGTGAAGGCGAGGGCGGGGCAGGGAATGGACGGGGAGGTGCGGAAACGGAGCGGAGGAATGGCGGGGCGGAGATACGGTGGAGGCGGGGTGGAACGGGGTGGGGCGGGGACGGGGCAGAGGCGGGCGAGGAGACAGACGCGTTTTCCTCCGGTTTCGTGATGCATCAGAGCCATCGCAAGCCCGGATTAATTGCTTGATTATTCCGTGTTTTTGAGAGTGTCAACTAATATTGCCTTTGGTCTCGTAAGGGTAGTGCATGTTTTTATCAGGAGAAGGGATGCATGTTTGTCTGCTTCATGCTACACGTCAGCCTGGTTTCCCTCACCATGTATCACTCCCAGCGGGACACCGCCCCAGTCGGAACAAGTTCTAAGATCTCCACTGGTCTCCCGACATGTGTGGTAGTGTAGACCATGTATGTGTAAGAGTGTGTAAGATAGGACAAGGATGTGGAAGGAAAGATCGCGCGAGGTCCGTGACCCGTTTGGAAGGGTACTGCTCCGACATTCGCCTGATAATGATTGGATAAAACTACTGATCAGAGGAGCTGACCGCTAGAATTCTCCTCCAGAGAGCGGCTCTTCGACCTAGCTATGCTGCTAGTCTCGAAAATCCTGCTACCGTTGGGTCTCGTACCCTAGGACCTCGCTGTCAGTGGCACTGCAGTGTCATCAGCTGATACCCTGAGACACCTGAGCCGATCCGTCAGCACAGGGAGCGCGCACGGGACGCGGCCACGACCGCAGCGCTTAGCCGGCTGCTCGGGGACGGACCGAAGTCTTGAAAACGCGTCTTGGTAATAGCAATGCACTGGAAGGCTATCGGGCACGAATGTCAAAATTAATGTTCGGGTGTTGAATCATTGGAATTCACACATAACTATATGCAATTGCATATGTCGATCAAAAAAATTAATTTTTTATAAACCGATACTAAGGAGTAAATGTTTATACCTCTTTGCGCAATCCTCATCTTGAGAAAGCAATATGTTTATACTGGAAGATATGAAATAAAGAAAAGTAAATATGAAACAGATATCAAAGGAGGAAAACTCATTTTCCTTTGCTTTCATTCAACTTTTCAACTTCTCATAATCGTAATAAGAAGGAAATTACAGTTGTTGAAATATCAAAGATGAATTTAGAAATTGTGCCTTCTCACACAAACATTCTAATGTATTCGGCCACGAAGGCACAATAACCACAACAACAAAAGTAAGCTAATTACAATGACGTAAATAAAAAATGTATTGTCATTGTGTTAAATTATAAAATATAGTATATAAAAATGCCCTTGGATAGAGTTCTGCCTCAGCTTCCGCTTGGAACTCTTAGGAGAAATCCGGATATTATCGATAAGAACAGCCGCTATTTATAATTTCTCTTAGACAATAGAGTCTTATCGCCCCGGCTATTTAGCTGGTGTATGTGCTCGGGGCAGCACTGTAACGAGATTTCATGAAATGGTACGATGTTGGACGAAATTTAAATTCTGTTATCTTTCTATGTTATTTCCGGGGAGCCGAATTTCACCAAGCAGATAAAGGAATCAATTTCGAATTTTGTTTGCGTACGTATGCATATTAACGACTTGTAATTAAAAGAAATCGAAAGTAAACAATTAAAATTAAATATAACTAAAATAATAAAGAATTTGATCAACGATTTAAAGGCTAATATGAAGAATTATATTTCAGGAAATCTACTCTATTTCTTGATTATAAAAATATGTAGTTAATAGTAGAAATTTGTGTTAGATGTAAGACAAAATAATTAATTTTAGCAATAGAGGAATAACAAGCTGCTTAAATGATAGTTGCAATAGGAGAAAACCAGTAAATGATTGTCAGTTTGAAAATGTTTATGAACGAGTAATATGTTATATAACAGCCAGTTTTAAATGAAGTTAGTTGAGAATTAAAGGATAATTAAATTATTTGTATAGGAAGGGTCGTTTCAGATGAAACAATAACTCAACGCCATCTTCTCTTCAATTACAAGAATAAATGTTTCTAATGTCTTTTTTTCGAGAAACGTTTTTCTTCTGGAAAACAATTTCTTGACAATTTTTCTTATACAATGACAAAAATACTGTACTTAGAGAGAGGGTCGAAGCTCTGAGGATCGTTCTAAGTATTACCTAAGAAAAAAACAACAATTTTTCGATACAAATTAAGAAACATAAATTTGTGTATTGTCGGAATTGGGAAGCAAATTACGACAGTGTTGTATTGCGCGCGGCCCTGTGATCAAGTGCGATTTTAGGCTGTCACAACCGGACCCGGCAAGACGGTCACTTTAATTCCAGTGCACTCGCTGTTTACAAATGACACTAATGACCTCAAGCCTGCAAAAGCGCTTCGAGTCTTGGAAATACCAATAAAGTTGAGGTGATATACAGTCTGCGACGAAATAGAAAAATTACAAAAAAACTTTGTATGGGAATCTATGCTTCTGAGAACTAAACGGTAAATGAATTATTTATTGCTAACATGAGGAACACGGTGTTTTTCTAATAGGATTCACCTAAATAGTTGCATCTTATTTTCAGGATCATTTGGTGTATTTCACGATACTATATACGTGTTGAGCCGAAATTTTAGATATAGAAAAAAGTATCTATGACAAGGGCAGAGCAAGAAAATACGAGCCCAATTAGATCATGAATTTCACATTCCTCTTGCTTCGTGCACAGGAAACCTAGCTCTCCGATACATTCTTAATTCGTTGGTCAAGGAAAAATTCAGAATTTTAAAACCGGTGCAGTGGACAAGAAACTGTCTGGCACTCACTGCTTTGGAAGCGTCACCTAGGAAGGTGTTTCTGCGCTTTGGGTTTCAAAGGAACAGCTGATTCCGAATTGTGCCAACAATGTGCACTGACAGTGGCCAAGTTGCCACCTGCGCCAGCTGAGCTTGGCAGCCGGTGTAGATGAGCACGTGTGTTCGTGTGCACTACCGTGCAATGTGCAGCTGTTGTCTAATTTTAGAACCAATGAAAAGTTCTCTTTCAATCAGTTTATCTTGTTAGCGATTTAAATTCCCCTCTTAAAAGATCCCACTTAAAAGATTTCAGTGCATTACAATTCCTTAAAATATCTTCTAACTTCTATAATCATTTACACAATATTTTGACTAGAGAATTAGAGGTGTCAACAAAAATTTATTTTAATTCATATTTCTTATTCAGATATTTATTTCACTTTTGAGCAAATATGTTGCGTGAGCCAATAATTCTTAATGCGTACAAAACAGTGATCATGCTTTATCAGCAAAATGTTATAAAAAAGTGAAATTGTATTCATATGTATATAGTACTATACAGTTGGCTAGTAAAATAACAACAAAACACTCACATGATGTGCTGTTGATAATATTCATCTTCTGGATATAGCCATGAACTACACTAAATTTTTACTCGAATTTTTCTTTATACTACATCACGTTTCAATTATGTTTATGTCACTCCTGCTTGTGATACAGTAGTCTCAAATTTGAAAGGTTGACATTCTATTCATGTTCAGAAACGAAAGAAAAAGTGCAGTGGTTTCGCTTTATTTTAAAAGGTCTAAGCAAACTCAAAAAATCGTTACGTATATTATTTTATTTTCATCCATCAATAATCAATTCTATTTCTTCATGTTTGTTCTACTCTCACACTGGAGGCCAGTTACCCAAACAGAACCATTTTGACCATTGTGTTAATTTAATATGCAAAATAATTGTATTGTTCATTGGGAGCATTATTAGCTTACTGTAGCTCTCTTTCTAAAAATATCCATATTAAAACTGTAAATTTAAATGATCGACAATTCTTCTCCATTACAATGCATAAAATTTGTCATATGTTTTTTCAATTTTTTTCCGAATTACAAGTGGATTTGAAAGATGCGCTACTTTAAAAATCGTTCTTAAACATGCGTTCGATAACATACCCTCAAAATCTGTTGAAGGCACATCTGAATATAGATTTTATTTGAAATGGCAAATGAACATTCTGTCTACGGTAACAAACCGTTGCTGGCACTAAAAAAGCGGCCAATAAGTTAATTTCGGTTTCTAATACAGCACAAAAGATGAATAAGTACGTAAGTGCTAATTTTATGCCTCTAAAATACCAGTATTGTTCAGGCCAATAATAAGCATTTTTCAATCTACAATAATAAAATACATTATCTCGCAACATCATCTACCGGGAGCGGTAGTTCAGTGCATCAACTGATGTCACTGCAGCGCCTCTGACCGGGAGGTCCTAGGTTCGAGTCCTGACAGGGGCAGGATTTTCGACACTAGCGTTTAACTTAGGTCGAATTCAGTCGCTGTCTGGAGGAGAATTCTAGCGGCCGGCTACTCTGATCGGTAGCTTTCCGAGGTTTCTCCGATCAACACCAGGCGAATGCCGGAGCAGTGCCCTAACAAACAAGCCACGGACTGCGCGCGATCTTTCCTTCCTCTCTCTTGTCCTATCCTCTACACTTACACTAACACGCACTACACTACCACATATTCCGGGAGACCGGTCGGGACCTTAGAGCTTGTCCCGGCTGGGGCGGTGCCCCGCTGGTGGAAGAGTCCTGGTTAGGGGGAAACTCCGCTAGCTGACAGTAGGTCGGCGCCGGATCTCGCCATTCAGCGGGGGAAGATCACCGCCATCTCCCGAGAAAAAGCATGCACTACACTAACGGAACTAATGACCAAAGCAGTTGACATGCCCGGAAACACGAAAAAATCAAGCATCATCTCTTATGCATTGCTTTTGCACTGTTTTACGCAACTGTTTGCACAAATGTTGTTTATTTCATATACTTTGCATTTTTACTTTTGTTTTCTTATATATTTCTGATGGAATTTAAGAGAAATGTTAAAATCAATGTTTACTTACACTCGAACAGCTAAGTGGCTTATGTACTCAATGTTTCTCTTTCACCGTTACAAGAAAAAAATATTGTAATGCTATGGTCTTTTCAATGTTCGAACATTTTGTATAACTTAGTAATGCCTTTTAAAATCGTCTTTTGATACATATTTGACGATTCATTTTTCATGGAAGCGAAATCTTTAAAATCCCTCTCTCCCAGCAAAATTCAGTCTGTGACTTGCCTGAGTTAACTTCATGAATAAGACGGAATATTGTAAGAGAAAATATTTTCTGTTTCTCGTGGTATGAGAAAATCAGTGTTGGGAAAATTTTGAATTTAAATCGACAGTTCAGTATTTCTTGCTACCTAAACTAATCACTCGGAAATTTCCCTGCTTCTGAATTTCAACGAACATCAGTATCAGAATACATTCTCTTTGAAACATGGTAAGATTGAGCTGCTTTTCAACATAATTATATGTTTGGACAGTTACTATTAAGTAACTGTCCAAAATTGTTTTGAAGAATAGTGTTTTTTTTATTATATTCAATGCTAATATAATGTTACATTTCTGTTTATTTATTTATGAATCAATTTGAATGCAATGTTAAAACATGTAAATCGGAATTGTGATTTAAATTAGAGAATCAGTGCAATGAAATAATATGAAGTCGCAATCGGATTTAGTTGTGACATGAACCGCATTCTCATGTAAAATAGAGAAATGTTGTACAATCCGACGCATTTAGTATTAGTTACGGGGAAATTAGTTTCTGATGTTTACTTTAAAAGTTCAGAAACCGTCATTGCCGTTCTTACACCAGTTACTGCCAGTTACTGGACTGGTACTCAGAGAACTTCAACGAGGTTGCAAAAGCTTTTCATCAAAAAATAAAGGTGGTAAGACAAATTATTTAAATGTGATAATAGAACGTTGGTCTTCAGTAAACGCGCGAATGTGGAACCATTTATGCATGAGCCGAGCCCGTGTATTTGTAGAGGATACATATGCGAGACATTTATTTATTAAGATTTAGAGATATTTATTAACAGTCGTTTACTAATGAGGGAAATCAATGATGGACTCCAGCGTAGTTTTTTTCCTATTCATTTATTTACGTAAGGAATCACAAGTTCATCGTTTAGTATTTTTACCATTAGATCTTTTAATTCTTTGTGATAGTCTTTCAACGATTATTGGATGTTTAGAAAAAATTGGAAACCGCGTAAGCGTAATCGCTTCGCAAAAATTCCAACTTTCTCTTACAACCAGGGCCTGCAACCTTGTGTTAGTATCAGTTAATATAGATATAATTTGCGCAATGGGATGAACATAAATGTTGAACTAGTTCTCAACAAAATAATATAAAAATAAAATAATATGGACATTGCCATCTGAGGCTCCGCGGAAAGGACTGTCAGTTTAAAAATGTTAAAAATCTATATGTTTTTGAAATTCTTCTAAAACTGAAAATATTTTACATCGCACTGGCATAAAATTATTTTTATATGTTGATAAATTATTGTATTACGAACAATTAAATATATAAAATTTTCCTTCAATTATATTGCAATTTATTCTGCGGTCCTGCACTGACACCACTTCCCCATAGGTGTTTTCCGGGTATACCGGTGGGGTATTAGAATACGACTGTTAAGAGATGTTTATTAAGAGACGCTTATCTACATCTACATCTTTGTATTGTTCATTGAATTCAAAACTGTTGCAAACAAGAAAATTGTGAGTTTTAAAAATGTTTAAAGATAAAAATGTACATTTATTCTTACATGACGTAGGTTTTAAAAAACTGATGTATGAGTTTGTGAATTCAGGGTCACTACTTTTAAAGATACAAACACGAAGTTAATAAATAAAGGAATTACTCCGTAGATCTAAATGAATAGAAAAATACTCTTCTAGTTATTTAAGAAAATCTGAATTGCTGACCGCGTAACACATCTGCTTAAATTTTCCATTTTATCGCTGTATGAAACGAACTATTTCTTTAATTTCCGGATTTCAGTGGTGACAGTGTTCTATTTAATGTATAAACGAGTTTAACTCATTGTCTGGTTTTAGTTTAATTGGTGTATTACTGTTCTATCTTCCTTTTTAAATTATAGACAACCACATTTTAGTATTATATTAATTTCTCGTAGGGGTATATCTGTTACATATACGACCTGTTGGAAAACATTTGTTTTCATCTTCAGCAACTCTAAGAAATACATATTTAAACTGTTTTTTATAATAATAGGAATTATAAAATGTATTACTCTTAATTGCCATTTATACCCTTTCATGAATGGTACAAAATTTACACACGTGCGGTCTAAAAGCGCAATTTATATATTTAATAGGTTCTAATATAATAATTTTATAATATTTAAATATATGAAGTACTTTCGTGGTGAATTCCTCAGCGTTCATTAACTCACTTTAATGATTATTTAATTTCCTTTTACCTTGTTCTTCGACCTCACTAAATTTATATTGTAACAGAAATTGTATCAAAATTATTATTATTATTATTATTATTATTATTATTATTATTATTATTATTATTATTATTATTATTATTATTATTATTATTATTATTATTATTATTATTATTATGGGAATATCGACCAGCTCCGACCACGCACCACTTATTCTCCGAGGTCCTGCCAAATTTATCCCCGAGAGATTAACGTGTCCTTACTCGCTATGAGGAACAGCTATGAGGCTGTATCCATTGTTCAGACAAGGTTGTTAGCCTTGAATTATAAACGATGAGGTGATAAGATGATAATGAGAGGTGAAGCGATAATCAGGGAATGTGAATTAAATATAACATGTAAATGTGTCAGTGTGATTGTCTACAATCTAGAAAGGAATCTGGAAGAGTTCTATTAATGTTTTAGTGAAGTATGTAGTGCGCCGCTTTCCGTGGCCCTGTGAGTGGCGATTGGCGACCGAGCGAGCGTCCGCTTGTTGCAGGGCCAGAGCCAGGAGCAGGAGGCGAGCAAGGGCCGCGGCCAGGGCCAGCGCAAGGGCCAGGAGGAGGGCGCGGGCGAGGAGGCCCCGCCGCCGCTGGACTACGGGCGCAGCGCGGCGCTGCCCGCGGCGTCGGACGCCGTGCGCGTGGCGTGGGCGCGCGGCCGCGGTCGCCACCTGCTCGCCCGCAGGGACATCGCGCTGGGTGAGTGGCTCTCTGCGGCCCCCCTTCCCTCCCCTTGCCCGCTACGCGCCCCACACCACGCTTTCTCGCGCCACACCCGCCCTCCATGGGCCGCGAGTTAGCCTTGTTGGCTCCGGACCATTTCACACTAGTCAATCATTGCAACACTTTCTCAACTGTTGCCTTCCTTCTTTATTTTCCATTTCTGCAAATTAACACTAAATATTTCGTGTTTAGATTTTTCGTATTAATTTAAACTTGTGGACACAATCACATTATTATGAAATTCAGTTAAAAATTCAGACATTCCTTTTTTCCTCAATTTTATATATTCATGACCAACGGTGTATTTGTATGCATTTCATTAATTTATTTTAGTTTTCACTCGAAATATTGGGTTGTAACACAAATTTCGTGCAAAGACATTCGTTGTTTTTATGTGCAAAACGTATGCAAAATACTAATTGTAAATAAGTGAACAATTTTGAGGTTTTTATGTTTTAAAAGCTCGTCAGTCATTAAACCAAAGGGTCAAAACTTAATGCAACACTTATTTAAAATGTATGAAATCAGTTCATATTTCCTTTTTTGTTAAGGGATATAAAAATGTCTGAAAAAACGTTAATAATCAGTCTCATTTTTAGAGGTCACCATAACATAAAATTTGAGTGGCCTTGTTGCGGATGCTTTTACCGCCTTCGACCTGCTGTTAACCCTCTCCGACAAACTTCATCGCCTTCCTCTTGCCCGTTCACCCCGCACTCCCACAGCTCCTCGTTGCATCACCAATTCAGTTTCTGCAACATTTCACCGATACCTGGGTCTTCAAATAATCCTGACCATTCTACACCAGTCATTACTATTTGCCATCATACTTCAAAATAACCCACATCACCCGTCTTCGTTATTTTATCATGGTTCTCCGCATCTCTCTATGCCATATGATATTTCCCTTACTTCGTGTGTATTTGTTTGCTTCTCACTTCCCAGTCACCCTGTTTGTATACAATACGCTTAAATGTGTTCGTATGTGTGCATATGTAGTATGTAAATGATAGCATTTTCCAATTCATGAATGTAGATATATGAGTGAGCATAGTATCAGCAATAGACTGAATTTCAATTAAATGTGCATATTAATAACTGACTCCTCACGTTATGGTTGCGCCCACAGGGCGCAACTCTCCTCAAGAAGTTCTCTCTTCAAGCAACCACTCTCGCAATCACTCTTCAAGAAGTTCAGTACAGTCGTAGAAAACTAAACTCTGATTGGGCTGCAACTTATATTCGAGAAAAGACGAAACTTGAGGAATATGTGTAAGTCCGGGGACATCTCAATATTATGTTACAATTTCATCGGTAAAGTATGAATATCGGTAAAGTATGACCTTTTAATGAACGTCGTGAATTTATTTTTGACAAAAATTAAGAAAAAAAATCATGACTAATCCTTCTTAAAGTTCGAGAATATAATGAAGTCGAACAATATATTGAGAGTATAATTGAAGTAATGTCCGCGTCTCTTCGAATGTGTCGAAATTTTAATTTTTCTGAGCACTCTCTACCCAATGGACCGGCTTTCGCTTATTAGCAGACCGCGGTCGCACATCAGCTGGGGAGCTGAATCGTTTATTCAACGGAGTTTCCGAGCGCGTCACCTGCTATGAACATTATTCTGGTAAGCGTAGTGGACGTTATATCGCTGGAGGTGGCGTTGTTCCTTCCTCTGGAACATGAGATCCAGCGCCTACGTATGCATTGACTTCTGGGATCTCTCCCTTCCTCCTATCTCCGCCAGCGGGGTACCGTTCCAGCCGGGACAACCTGTAAGCTCCCAACTGGTATCCCGGCATGTATGGTAATCAAATGTGAGTGTGAGTACAAGGGGAAAAGAGAGGACAATAGTAAGGAAGGAATGATCGCGCCCAATCTGCAGCCTGCTGCTACAGTACTGCTGCCGCAATCTCGGGAGAAGAAGTAATTGAGAGAGAAAAACACAGAAAACAGTAAACAAATTACCAGAGCAGCTGGTGACTGGAATTTTCCTCAACATAGCATCGGAAGAATTTGACGTCGCTATCTCGCTAGGGTGGAAAATCCGCCAATATCGACCCACGAACCCTAGGACCTCCCGGTCAGAACTGCTCCAGCGGCAACAGTTGTTGCCCGGAGCTAACCGAGCCGATGCTGAATGGTCCGAGCTGCGGAAGACGAGTCGGCAGCGGGCAGCAGGCGCCTCGCGTGCGAGTCGCGAGCCAGCGCGAGGAGGCATAGCGTGCCGGCAGAACAGAAGCCGAGGCGGCGGCAGCCGGCGCCGACGCCGTGGCTTCCTGCGGCCGCAGACTGCACTGTGTAGCGGCACGGCAACCCGCAAAACGTGCAATGGCAACGACGCCGGAATTATTCCCACTGCTTCCACGACAAACCATCAGATACACGTCGAAACAGTTTTTAATGCACTCCTCCTTCTGTAAACGTGTACATATTAAGATTTCGACATGATTCCTTTACACCAAACCTAGTGAGTATATAGCATCCCAGAAATGTCCTCACTGTCAAAAATGTAATGTGCGTATGCAACAAAATTAATTGGAAAAATTAAACTTAATAAGAGGTTTTTATTAATTACTAAAATACTTATTTATTATTTATTATATTATTTATAAAATACTTATTTATTTAAAGTGAAAACTGTTTGTGACGTTTGGGAAGAGGAGAAGCGATCATTTAGCGTCCAGAAGAAAGACAGGAACCATCGCACTAATTGTTCATTGGATCAAAGGAAACGAAAAATCCAATCAAAAATAAGCTCGCAGTTACAGACTGTACTTAATTACAAAACATATTTTTCCAAGAGTAAATTTGGATTGGACGATGCCTTCCACAAGAAATTATTTAAATTTTATGTTGTTTTGTTTTCGCAAGTAACTGAATTTTGTATGCTCAGATGCAGACACATCAGTAAATTATCGGTATGTAAATAATTTCGTATTGTCAAAGTGTATTACCTATCATGATGAATTCTATTTAACAAAATGTATCTACTTGCGTTGTTTTATTTTTCTGCCAGGTCACAATACAAGAGATGCAATTGAACTTGATAAAATTTGTTTTCGTTGATCAATCAAGAATATCTTATTTGCATGTTATCGATGAACAGCAGTTGATCTACATTATTTTTACTTTCTCGCCTTCTAGGAAAATATGTAAAAGAGAAAGTATTGGAGTGCTGCAGTGGAGAAAGCGCTTTTTCCTCAGAAAAATTCGTATCGTATTGCCCTGAAATCAGAAAAGTGGATAAGTCTTGTTCCTATATGCAGCTCCTGCTTCACCTAGGGAAACTAGCGTCCTATTCCCCTTCCCGGTTGATCATTGGGCAGCTTATTTTATAGTATGCTGTGTCATGCGTCTCCTAGCGTCTTTGATGTACTGTGGTAGCAGATTACCGGCTGCGTCATTCTGTGTCGCATTGCTGCCACGCGGGATGACAAATAGTACGTGGTAGGTTGTGTGGAATTATCTTGTCTTCAGGGTGAAAATTAAAATGAGATTGAAACAAAACAGTTTTGAAAATACGGGAGATGATTTTCATTCAGGATATCGTGATTAACTGTTTATAAAAATTTACAGGGTTGAGGAAAGTCTGGAGAATAGAGAAACATTTTGACTGAATATTTGTATTAGATGTGAATAGTCTCATTAGAAACACTAATCCACATCTCTGGGCAAAAATCGTGTTCACTAGCGTAACTGACTTTATCATAACAAAATTCTAAGGAAACGTAATGAACATATTGCCTTTGCGAGGAACAGCAAAAACGTCTGTGCGTGAGAAGGAATAATGAATTGTGTAAAGACCATTTCAAACAAAGGAGCATGCGAGTGACCACAGGTCACGAAAGGTAAAAACGGTTACATACTGTTATCTCTGTTGGTTGTATTTGCTACAATGTTTCGTGTTCTGAACGATCCTTTCTCTGGAAATAGTGTACTGAATAAAGTAATTATAGTCTTTCTTATACAGAACAAAATAGGAATAGAAAGATAAAGTTTAATAACGTTAAAGATTTTTGCGTTTTTTAAATCAACCATATTGAAGGGTTTGTCATTGCTCGTTTACAATGTCTATGTCACTGATGTAAATGTTTCTTGTTTTCAAATGTCAGCGACGCTGGTTGATTATTTATTCATAATTAAACTCGTAAAAGCGATGACAAGTATTCGGAAAGTCATAAAAACGTGCGCAGATTGTAATTTAATTTATTTACTTGTATATTTACCTAAAAAAACAATTGCAAGAACTGTGTGTGACGCAAGTGTAGAAGTACGTCACCCTTCTTGATACGTACCATAGAATTTATACTTTTTGACAAATAAACAAACAAATAAATAAATAAATAAATAAATAAATAAATAAATAAATAAATAAATAAATAAATAAATAAATAAATAAATAAATAAATAAATAAATAAATAAATAAATAAATAAATAAATAAATAAATAAATAAATAAATAAATAAATAAATAAATAAATAAATAAATAAATAAATAAATAAATAAATAAATAAATAAATGAATAAATAAATAAATAAATAAAATGTTACATTTTGAAACTCTGTAAATAGCGAAATGTAAACTTTTGGGAAAAGAGAAAAACTTTCCACTGAATAAGCAAGATGCTTTTTGTAAAATGTTTTGCCCTTGAGCTTTATTACTTATGAAAAGACATCACGTAAATATATAAATCTTTATTACTTATAAAATTTGCCTTTAGTGGTAAGTTGAAAACTCTGTTACTTATGTTTTTTTAAACAAAATACATAATATATTTATCTTTTTGAAAGGAAAAAATCTAGTTCATATTCATGAATTATTGATGAGTGTGACTAATTTATTCGACTATAAAAAGCAAAAAAAATACAAAAAAACATTAGAGTATCTACAAATTGCACACGACTTTCAGAAGAAAAATAGTTGAGTACACAATTATACGAGTACATCGATCATGGTTCTCGTGACTCTCCTCTTCCGTGGGATTCAACCGATTGGACAGTTTTCTTGAATACGGGATGCCACCAAGATTTATAATCAACAATGTCATTACTTTCGTTAACTACGTCAGTGAATTTATTATTACTGGATGAATTAGAACATACGCCATAAGTGTGTATACTCTATCACATTTCATCCTTTCATATGAGAACAGAAATTTTTTGTCACAAGGAAAGAATGGCTTCTGAATGGGAAGTACTGGTTTATAGAATGAATAGTCTTTGACAAGTGCGAAAAGCACTCTATCTATAGTAATATCTGAGAATGTGTTTAAATGTTTTACATTTTCGGAAGTGGTTTCCGTATAGTTGTTGAACTAGTGGTAATATAACAGCACATACTTTCTCGCATTAATTCTAAATTTGCCATTTTCGAACCTTTAAAGAATTCAGCGGAAATGAGCCTTGCCCCATTCTTGTAAGCGTTCCTTGTTCTAGCTGTTGAAAAAGAAATTGAAAAAAAGTTGTGGCAGTTTTCGAGAAAATGTTTTTTTATAAGTTACATTAACTTTATGGGAAATTGGGCAAAAACTACTCTCTTTTTCAAAAAAGTGGTAGATCCTTAATATCGAAATATTGATTGACAGACTCCTAATTTGGCTCCAAATTTTTTATTGATTCATTCATTAGTGATTCCAGGCGCGTCAACTGAAAAAGTCATTAGTCTCGTAAGTGTAGTGTATTTTTCCTTGGGATGTGGCGGTGATCATCCCTTTTTGGATGGCGAAATCCGGCACCGACCTACCCGTCAGTTTACGAGGTTTTCCCCAATTAGGTATCCTCAATAGTGAGGCACCGCCCCAGCCTGGATAAGTCCTAAGCTCCTGAATGGTCTCCGGACATGTGTGATAGTGTAGTGTACGTGTGTGTGTAAGTAAGCGGTGAGAATAGAACAAAGATGAGAAAGGAAAGATCGTGCGCGGTCCGTCGCCCGTTTGTCAGAGTACTGCTCCGACATTCACCTGGTACTCATCGTAGAAACCACCGAAAACTAACGAACAGAGCACTGAGCCGCTAGAATTCTCCTCCAGACAGCGACTGAATTCGATCATGTCATGGACAATTTTTAAACAATTTGGTCTTGAAGTTTTCTCCTCAAAAAAAAAAATATATATATATATATATATATATATATATATATATATATATATATATATATATATATATATATATATATGAGTTCGGTAAAAAAATTGGTGCAAGTCTCATTTCCGGTGAACTCTGAATTTTTGTAGAATATAAAAAGTTAACATTTCTACACCACAAAATTGAAGTTTGAGGTTTTTATCTTCAACAAAATCTGTTCTAAAATTCATATATTTAAATAAGATAATGTACAATTAAAAGAAACAGTGGTGTTTGCATAATAAATGCTGGAAATTAATGCAGTTTATAAAGAAAACATTCTCTCAATAACGGCTCCAATTTTTTCCCTCACGGATAAAGCAAGGAACGCTTATAAGAATTGGCGCAGGTCTCATTTTCCCTGAACTCTCTGACTTTTCTAAAATTGCTTGTTGGAAATAATGGGAGAGACAATTTGATTTTGAAGCGTCGGCCCAAATGAGTACGATAGAGCGGTTGCGTGGTGTGCCGTGAAGTGTATGGCGAGTTAGCTCGATCGACATAAGTTCGATTCTCGACGCGGAAAATAATTGCTGGTTGGAATAACTTCTGAAGGTTCATGTAGGAATATAATAT
Source organism: Teleogryllus occipitalis (assembly GCA_011170035.1). NCBI lineage: Eukaryota > Metazoa > Arthropoda > Insecta > Orthoptera > Gryllidae > Teleogryllus > Teleogryllus occipitalis. Next base: position 147,655 of record BLKR01009090.1, on the reverse strand, counting down.
TGAGGAGCCGATAAAATAATGCAAAAAAAACAAACGTGCTGATGTAGCTCTATTAGTTTAAATGACGTATCGCATTTTTTATGATTTACTTTCTTTTGCGTCCGATTGCCATATTCGTGAAACAAGTCTATTTTTGGGTAGAATATGCTATTATTGTTTTTCTGTTGATAGAAAGTCGGCCATCAATTTTATTATTTAGTGTTTTGTAATATCATTGTGTAATTCGAGTTTAAACAAGAATTTCTCTAATTTGTTGCAATTTTTAGAGCTACATTCTCAATACTTTTTCTTTCTCAAGTTGTATATGTGATGTACTTCATGAACCTTGCATGTTGTTCTTCAAAACCTCTAATAATCAAATAATGAAAGTGACAATTGAATTTATGTCACGAAACTCACTAGGAGTGCATTTCTACAGGAAAGTTACACGACTTCTGAATTGGGAATGAGATACTTCTACAATTAGGAGGTAAAAAATAGGAATGAAAAGGGAATTGTGGCAATTGTAAAAGTCTAACCTGCAGAATACGTTACGTTGAACTGATAAACGAAACCGTAATTATTATGGCTACTATCCCTCTCTTTGTCTCCTTATGAATTGTATAATGTACTGAACTTGAAGAAGCCTTGCGTGAAGGTAATTGTAGCTTCCTTCAAATGGAAAAATTAGACCTTCTAAGGTAAAGTTGTCATAGATTAATGGGTGGTAATGCCATTTTATGTCCATTGTGTTAACGTGAGTGTGGTTGAATTGGTTTCCTGCTTTTTTTTTTACCCCAAATACTCATGCTTACGACTGTTTTATGGATCTACATTATGATTCTAGAAAGAGCAAATCTTGCCATTTAACGTCTCGAGTCGTCCTGTGAAGAAACATGGAACCCACGCGTTCACGGAAAAGTAATTCTAAAAAGTTCCCGGTCTTTCGAAACACGTTGTACTTTTACATAATATCATCAATAAGCTTTTTTTCGTTTTTTTTCAATACTCCGGATCCTCTTAATTCTTTCAATGGCTTTTTAATTTGACACAACTTTACTATCAGGGCAGTTTCGTCAGTTTTTGTTGTAACGGTGGAACGCTGCAAATGAAATATCAGTTATTAAAAACTACTTCATTACTTTACGCATAATGAACCATGTTACTTCATTGAAAATAAATAGTTTTAGAATAAGTTGATTAATCAGCTTTAAATGCAGAACACAAGCATGAGTGTACTCAAAACTGATTTGTAAATTACATGTACACCCTCTGGCCTAAAATACAAGCTATTTACTCGTAAAGTGCGCTATTCGAAATCGGGAACTCGTGGTTTGTGTAATAACTAGAGTGATGGATTTCGATACTTCTACTATTGTATTCAAAACGCCGCAAATACAGTAAAATTGCTGAATGCGGAATGTGTGTGATACGGAAATCTATCTAATGTGAACTTAAATAGCGGTCCTACCAAACATCAATTCTACAGCATTATATTGAATAAATCCGAATCTTGTCTAATACGGAGAAAAAAAATTGGTCCTTTGAGATTCCGCATTGAGAAAGTTTTGCTGCTCTACATTCTGTTTGTACAACTTGTACAACTTGTGTTAGTTCTCAGTGAAAACAGCTTTTGCCACATTTCCTGTTTAATATTTTACAGAAATTAACCAATGCTTTGATGAGAATGTTACGGCTAAACATACCAGTATATAAAACAACTTGTTATTTGAAACTTAATAATTTGAAATTTTACCACGTATCAGATATTTTGGCAAATTATACCGCACGTCGAAAATATACATCCCTAAAATATTCAAGAAACAATGTCTTAGTACTACTTTTTCTTTAGGTTATTTTATAATATGACTAATTTAAAATATAGATCTAATGGGGGTACTACTATATCCGGAAATATTCTTTAAACCAAGCAATAATTATAAAATTATGACATCACTAATTTGTATGTTTCATAGCCATCGGTCTACAGCTACCTAATACAAACTTGTGCCTATGAGGTCGTCAACATGACCCAGCAACAGAGTAAGGCGATAAATGACGTTCCGTTGCGCCGACAGGATTGGGCGCGCAGAACACTGGCAGCGAAATGACCCTCTGTCCGGCGCCCAGCCCTCCTTGTTCGGCGGCGGTGAGGCGAGGCGAAGCGAGCGGGGTCTTACCGTAAGCCGTATCGGCAGGCGCGTTACGCGCTTGCCCCATTCGCGCCATCCCCCGCCCCCTCCCCCGCCACGCCCCATCCCGCCCCTCCCCCGCCCGCTCCATCGTCCCGGCCCTTGGAGGCCACCTACCTGCCCGGATCCCCCGGCCGTAGACCGCACTCCACTTCCCCGCCCCGCCACTCCGCTCCGCCTGCCTGTCAACTCATTTCGCCCTCGCCAAGTCTTCTGTTAGTAAATGGCCGGCCAGCGTCATACAAGGTAGGCATTTGCGCGCCGGCCCGGCCTGTCTATCTCGTGGGTTCCCACAGGCCCGGATCGTCCGGGTCTGCGCAGCGCCCACCAGCACTGGCTGGGAACTGACCGCCACTTCCAACGGCGGGACGCTGCAATATTCCTACCTCGAGCGTTGTGGCACTCGCGGCTAGTCCTCCGCTGCACAACCCCTCTCGGCATTTAAACTTCTCGCCATTTTACTGCGCCCTTTCTTATATTCATTAATAAACACACTCATTACATCAATATTTACGCTCTGCCTTTGTTCTCTAAAGAAAATATTTATTCCCTCTTATGTTCTTCAAGCACGTAATTTCCCACCTGCAACATACTGCATGACATTATACATAATTGTAGTTTATTAGCAAATACCACCTGGTATAATCCCCTAAAGACATACTTCCGATCTCACTCTTAATTCCACTCAATGGTTTCTATCCTTCTGGCGCCTGCCTTTTGCTGCACCTAAATTTGTGTAGCCATTATTGGAAATTTTATTCGAACAATAGCCTCAAACTAGCAGCAGCAAAAATGTTGCTGAACAAAAACTTGTTTTACAAAAAGAACACAAATATTTGCATTTTCAATCAAAATCGGAACTTTTCATTCTTTTGATTTTTTTTCGAGTTTCTTGTTAATTGTATCTAACGAAACCAAAGACACCATTCACATAGTCGCAACTACATAGTTTTCTTTCAATATCTCCGCGCATTGGATTGATTGATTAGTGACTTCGAGCGCTCAACTGCTAATTTCATTTGTCCCATAAGTATAGTTGATGTTTTTACTGTGGGAAGTGATGGTGATCTTTCCCCGTAGAATGGCGAGATCCGGCGTCGACACACGTTGGCTTGCTGGGTTTTGTTTTTCGACCAGGCATCTCCAACCAGCGAAGCACAACCACAGGTGGAGAAGCTCTAAGCTCCCGAGCAGTTTTCTGGCATGTGCAATAGTGCAATGAATCTAAGTGTATGTGAATGTAAGGGGTGAGGAAAGGGCAAGGAAGAGGAAGAAAAGATCACGCGCTGTCCGTGGCCCGTTTGTTAGGGTACTCCTCCAGCATTCACCTGGTGTTGATCAGAAAAATCACGGAAAACTAGCAATCATAGCACCCAGTCGCTAGAATTCAACCAGACAGCGGCTGAAGTCGATCTAGCTATCTAGCTAGTGTCGAAAATGCTACCACCGTCGGGACTCGAACCCTAAGTACTTCCGGTCAGAGGTACTCTTCAGGCATTGGAAACAGATATTTACTTTTTGACACCCACTTGTATTACTGCAAACGCAACCCCGTCTTCTTATTATTGAGAAGGTCGCTGACGTAACAGGCTGTGCATCTCCCCATATCTCCCCCACCAAGCGAGCTCTCGTGCTAGTCCCTTCCATTCGCACCTCCTCCGAGCGTTCGCATCTGCCCGGCGGCCACTTGCAGCCCTCGCGTCCTCTGGTGTCTGTCGGGGGAGGTCCGCCGCGCCGCATACCTGCGCTCGCCCTCTAAAAAGCAGAAAGAGCGCGGCAGACGCGTGGCGAGCGCGGGGCGGGGCGGACAGGCGCGGGTCGCGCTAATTGGCGGTTAGGCGCGCGCCCGAGGCTGAGGCGCGGGCTGAGAGCAGCTTTGCTCCGCGCGCCTGACGCGATGTGGCAGGCGGCACGCGGCGCGGCGGCCGCGCGGGAAGCGCAGGCAGGCGAGGGAAGGGAAGGGCACCCGCATCGCCACCACTCGCACCCGAGGGCATGCAATATGGAAGGGGTATCAAGTGCGCATGCATAAGTGGATGCATCCGCAGCGCCGCCGTCTGCCATTTAGGCGGCCTCTCGGGGCAAGGCGGCGGCGGTGACGGCGGCGGCGGTGGCGGCGGTGGCGGCGATGGCGATGGCGGTGGTGGCGGTGGTGGCGATGGCGGCGGCGGCAGCGATGTTGACGGCGGTGGCGGTGGCGGTGGCGGCGGCGGTGACGGTGGTGGCGGCGGTGGCGGCGACAGTGGCGATGGCAGTGGAGGCGGCGGTGGCGACGGTGGCGGCGATGGTGGAGGCGGCGGTGGCGACGGTGGCGGCGATGGTGGAGGCGGCGGTGGCGACGGTGGCGGCGATGGTGGAGGCGGCGGTGGCGACGGTGGCGGCGATGTTGGAGGCGGCGGTGGCCGCGGTGGTGGCAGTGCAAGGCTGGGGGCGCCACGGGTGACGGTGGCGGAAATCGAGCGATGGACGTTCTCACGACGGTGGCACGCGGATGGGCCACAACTATAATTGGGTGCGATAGTGATCTGTGACGGCAGTGGTGGCATATGATGAGATGGCTGAAGTTTGGCACGTGAGTGCCAGTACTAATGTCAATTAGCATTGATGCTCATGAGACGATGGTGGTGTGAGTAGTTGCGGTGGAAATGGTGGTACGTGTCGTTATGTTTCCGTTGAAATTTCTTGTGATGCTCGCGATAGTAGTTATATAATTATGTCAGTGGTTGTGATGGACGTGGTAGTGGTGGTTGTGGAGGTGAAAATTGTGAATATTGTAGTCTTGGGGTGGCGTTAGCACATGACTAGAGGTTCAAGCTTGGCACTGACATTAGAATTGGTGGGTATGGATGGCGACTGCGGAGTGGGTTCTCCCGGAGGAAATGGTACTCGTGGTTATGGTTGGGTTGAAGGTGAGATGCTTGTGATACTCTTGATGTTTGTTGGTCATATGATAATTTTGGTGCTTTAATAATTTTGTGGTTGTGGTAGTGTGTGATGAAATAGCTGAAGTAAGGCACTGATATTTGCGTTGGTGGGCATGAAGAGCAATTGTGGTGTGGGGTTACTGTGGAAATCACGGTAGGCGTAGTTATGACTAGGTGGAAAATATTTATGATACTCGTAAGAATGGAATTATGTAATAATCGTGTTGACTGAAATGATCCGGTGGTGATGAATCTGTTGATGGTGGTTGAACTGGTGATGTTGATGGTAGTGGTAGAATATGAGGAAAGAGTTGATGTTTGTCATTGACATTAGCGTTGATGAGCATGGAGAGATGCTGTGGGGAATTGAGGTAGTAATGGTGGTACGTGTGTCTAGTTATGATTCTAGTTATGATTGTTTAGTTGAAAGTGCTTACTATACTCGTTATGATGTATTACATATTAACTGTGATGATTGCCATTGATCTGATGGTAGTGGCAATTGATCTGCTCTGCTGATGGTGATTGATCTGGTGATGTTGGTGATAGTGGTAGAATATGAGGAAAGAGTTTAAGTTAGTCATTAACATTAGCGTTAATGGGCACGGAAAGCGATGGTGGAGTAGGGAGTTGAGGTGGAAATGATGTGTGTGTCGTAATGATTGCGTTGAAAATGATTATAATATTCGTGATATATGGTATTACATAAAAATTGTGGTGGTTGCGATGATCTGGTGGTGGTGGTCATTGATCTGCGTTGCTGATGCGGATTGATGGCGGCAGTGTTGTTGGTTGTGATGGTGGCTGTGGTGGTAGTGGTAGTGCTGATGGTGGTAGTGGTGGTGGAGGTGATAGTGGTGGTGGTGGAGGTGATAGTGGTGGTGGTTGTAATGGTGGTGGTGGTGGTTGTGATGGTGGTGGTTGTGATGGTGGTGGTTATGATGGTGGTGGTTGTGATGGTGGTGGTTGTGATGGTGGTAGTTGTGATGGTGGTAGTTGTGATGGTGGTGGTGGTTGTGATGGTGGTGGTGGTTGTGATGGTGGCGGCGGCGGTGGTGGTGGTGGTGGTGGTGCGGATGGCGAAGGGGCGGGGCTGTCGGAGGTTGCGGTCGGGGCGCTCCTTGCCCACTTCGCGCGGGATCTTCCTAAATGACAGCAGCAGGCTAATTGCCACCAAAGGGCAGGGCGGCTCGATACGCCGCGCGTGGCCGCCGCCGGGGAGGGCGCCCGGGGCGGGGCCGAGGGCGGGAACGGGAGCGGGGGCGGGCGAATGGATGGCTGGCGCCGGGGAACACATCACCTCGAGGCGCGCGGGCTGGAGAGGAGCGCGGAAGCGGCTGAGGTGCTGGACAAAAGGGCAACATGAATCATGGGACGGAAGAAAACCTATGAGGGGAACAGGGCCGCGCACAAAGTAAGGCGAGAAAGATGTTTGACGACCCGGCATGTTGCAAAGGTCAGAGTTGTGTTGGTAAAGAGAAGTTGATAAGGAATAATAATTGGATATGAACATTTATTTCTACCTCTGCGTTCACTCATCGTTAGTGCACAGAGACTGTAATATTGAGCAGTTGAAAGAAGTCCAACTACCTAGTGTTTCTAAACGAACGAATTTTCGTCAAAGTAAAAAGCTTAATTATTTCATATCGATTATGCTGTACCTTTTCCTCCTCGAAGAACAAAAGTGTCGAACTAAAAGCAATAAATTTTCAAAAATATATCATAACGACTTCATTCTCAGAAATAATAAGATAAAGGTTTCAAATTCACATTCCATGTCAAAGTATCAAGAATAAATTTCTCTAAAGTACAGCATCATAATTCCCGCACAAAACAGAGTAATCTATTTGTCAGATATGTCTGTAGGATTATCTTATTTTTGTAGAGAATGTGGCATAGATCTATCTAGAACCGAGCTCTTTATATTATATTTTCAGTTCATATATTTTCTAACTGAAAGAAAATAACCTTTTTGAGATTCCACTCAACTGTTTTATACAGTATCTTTTTTAGAAATATGTTCAATAATTTAATTTTCTGATTCTGTCGAACTGTTTCTCTTGGATTTTATTAAAAAATTCATCCAGAATTTTTTTTTGCTCTCAATAATTTAAAAACAGCCTGTAAACAGTTTTTTGTATGTGTATGGCTCATTTCTTCATTTAGCGTATGCAGAAAAGTATTATTTTCATAATAGAATATCAATCATGGTAAACTTTCACATGCTTGTATATATGCCCTGTTTAATACGTATGATGTGTTTTAAAATTTAATTGTTGATTTCTAAACACATTTTTATAAAATATTTTATAAAAACATGTTTAAAGATATCATTAACGAAACGTAACGTTTAGACTAGTATTAAGGTTACAAATTAAAATACTTTCCAGATACCTGAAGGTGGGTCAAAAACCACGACCTGAAATATCGTAATATATAAAAATATTTTAGGACAAATTTAACAATAAAAAATGTTCAATGTGATGTGAATATTTTATTTCATTTTACTGCGTTGTGAATAGTTTATTAAAATAAAATTGTCTGTTGCAAAATGAACGAATGGACATAAGTTATTGTAAAGAATATCAATCAACTTACTTTTATTGTTCTACTTGTAAATGTAAATATATCATATACATTTTCCGTGAGCTGTTATTTGTTGAAACAAAATGTGTTTTCATTAGTATGCATTATTAATTTCACGTCCAAGATTATCGGACAGTGAATAAAATATATTTGATTATATAATATATTAATAAAATATATTACAAACAATTTGCAGATACTGTTAAGCATAATTTTTATTTGTTGTAACATCTTTAATGCTTGATGAATATTTTCTTTTAGTATTTTGGTGAAATCTTGGTAAAGAGTACAATTGCAAATTCGTTTTTTTTCTTTTTGCTTTTATTGTAATGAGCCAAGAACCTTGAAATTAGATTTTAATGATAAAATCAACATTTTGCTTTCGAATGTGGCATCGTTTTCAGTCAAAGAATACGCGTTGTTAGGACAACGGATCAACAAGGGTTAATATTCCATGCTTGATGTCAGAACGTTGTGGTAATGGACATGGCCTCGAACAAATTATGTGCAGAAAATGTGAATGATCGTAATCATCAGGAAGGACCCAAGGATTCAGATTGATTGATTTTTTCGTGTTTCCGGGCGCGTCAACTGCTGAGGTCATTAGTCCCGTTAGTGTAGTGCTTGTTTTTTCTCGGGAGATGGCGGTGATTTTCCTCCTCTGGATGGCGAGATCCGGCGCCGACTTACCGTCGGCTAGTGGGGTTTCCCCCAACCAGGACTCTCGCACCAACGGGGCACCACCCCAGCCAGGACAAGCTCTAAGCTCCCGACCGACCTCCCAGAATATGTGGTAGTGTAGTGCATGTTAGTGTAAGTGTGTGTGTAAAGGGAGAGGATAGGACAAGGAAGAGGAAGGACAGATCGCGCGCGGTGCGTGGCCCGTTTGGTAGGGTACTGCTCCGGCATTCGCCTGGTGTTGATCGGAGAAACCACGGAAAACTACCGATCAGAGCAGCCGTCCGCTAGAATTCTCCTCCAGATAGCAGCTGAATTCGACCTAGCTGAACAGCTAGTGTCGAAAATCCTGCCGCCGTCAGGACTCGAACCTAGGACCTCCCGGTTACAGGCACTGCAGTGACATCAGTTGAGGCACTGAGCTACCGCTACCGGTCCCAAGGATTCAGTCTCTAGAAAATTTCGTATCGAGCACACGTAAGCGGTTGGTGAGGCGCGAAGAGATAATAAAAATAATAATAATAATAATAATAATAATAATAATAATAATAATAATAATAATAATAATAATAATAATAATAATATCATTGTTGTTGTTGCCATTATTAATATTATTACAGTTTACATAGAAACATACGAGATGAGAACACTTCTATTGTTGTACTCGTAAGTGAACTCAAAAAATACGAATGCGAGACAAATACAAATGCGATTTTAACAGAAGTTGTGAAGATGCGAAAGAGCGAACGAAACACAAGGGGCTAGTTGGGAGAAGGGGGAAAGATTGTAATAGAGTTGGCAATATAAAATTGGTTCGTGACAAAATAATTAAACAAGAATAATATATTTCGCAAAAATTCTATTTCATCTTTAACTATTTCTAAAAATTCAATGTGGAATTGGAAAAAATTCCATTCATGAAAATTTTAATAACTTGATAGCACTAAATTTTCACACACGTCTACATGTTCACCTAATTTACACCATTTGACTTGGAAGAGGGCCAATGTACAGTCAACTAGTGCTGTGATCGAAATATTGCCCTGGGCGCCGCTGCTCTAATATAAAGTTGCCTAATATTCAACAGCCCACGCCACAGGTCACACCTCCAGCGAACGGTCTGAAAATGATGGCGGTTGGCGGCAACGTGCAGGTGCCGCGTTGCGGTGAGGTTTTAATCGAGAGCAGCCGCTGACGGCGAGCGAATGAACCTCGTTCCAGGCCGGCGCGGCCCATAGCTCTCCTATTTCTCCCGAAATGGACGCGGCTTGCGGTTGAAATCGTTCTCTAAGTCACATGCGGCGGGCGGGTTTCGGTAGCGTGGATTTATGGGGCAGCCCCCGCCGTTGTACTCTAATGCGGAGATAAAACCCCAGGCGGAGCCTAGGTGTGCAGCCGGAGATCGATGAAGAAATGAGCCACATCGAAAGATGGAAGTAGTCAATAAATCACGAGGAGGTCAATTCAGGGGGTTCCCCACCGTCAAATGTGTTCAATATTTTCGCCTCGACCGCCGGGAGCTGTAGCGCTTTCCGTAGCACGCACATGCCGCCTTCCGGGCTGTCTCAGAACCCGACCAACCCCGCCCCTCCCTCCCCCTCCCCACGTCCAGCGCCGCCTCCCCGCGCGCCTTTCGCCCCGCTCCCGACCCCTTCCTCGCCACCTGCGGAGATTCGGCCTCCCTCACCCCTTAACGCGCCATCGGCTCAGCGCGCCTCTTCCTTCCCATATACTTCACCTCTCCCATTCTTCAGGTTCGCTTCTTCCTTTTCTCACATCCCTCCCCTTGCGGCCGCCACACAGCATCTCTTTACAGCATCTAGTTCGAGACGCTTTTCACCAGAACTTATTCTTATTCTCTTCTAACCGCACAGAAACACATGTGGCTCTGGTACTGTTTCTCGCGAGAAAATTATACGGAGCCGTGTTGCCCTACGATTACTGTTACTATCCGAAATACTCGCCCAAATTTTGTATTCCCTTTCATCTTACGTTTCCGCCACGGGTTTATGAAGTATTCCACTTGCCTCTCACCTCCTCCCCGTCATCAGGCCGTATCTTTTCGCTCTCTCCTTCTCTCTCTCAGCCACTCTACTATTTCTCTCCCCCATCTCTCTCCCTTCTCTCTTCTCTCCCTCTCTCTCCAGTCTCACTCCTTAACTCTTTCTCTCTCTGTCTCTCGCCTTCTCTCCCTGTCTTTCCCTCTTTCTCTCGCCCTTCCTCTGTTAGCAAAATTCTTCTCCGATCCTTTAAATTCTTATCTTCTAAGTTACTATTAATTTTACATTTCACTTGCACACTATGTATGCTTCAAAATGTTAGTCTTTGCTTCAGCCTAAATCGTGCGAACTCAGTGTTTTTAACTCATGCTTCCTACACATTCTCATCGTAATCTCCGTTCGCTGCAACAGCATCCTCGCCCCGGCTGTCATCAACTCTCTTGCTACCCCTTCCACCTTTCCGATTTCCCGCTTTCCTATCGTTTCCGCTCTTTCTAGTCTGCACCAATACACGTTCCCCCATAATTATCCCCAACGCCCCCACGTCTCTGTCCCGGTTCATTCTTCCGGCATCTCCGCTCCGCTCGCGCCCGCCGCCCCGCCCCCGCGGTCTCTGCCATTCCGGCGCCGCATCCGCTCCGCCTCAGGGGTTTAAACCCCATGCGGCGCCGAGCGACGCCTGGAAATTTCCCCGCCTCCAAGAATTAAGTTATCATCGCCAACGAGATTAATTTTATCTACATGATAAGGAAATATAATCCGATAATTACAGTGATTTATAAAGTAGATCCACCCGACCCCACTCGCCCCTGCGTCCGCCCGCCATTCTGCGTTCACCGGCACGCCCCCCTCCGGAGCTGCCCGCGGCCCCGGCCTGGCGCCGCCCCCGCCCCGGCCCCGCGCAGGCCCCTTTTGGAATCGCGTGCGCTTCTGCAGTTTGTACACTTTCGGAAAGCTTAAAACCTTTCGTTCAAAATGGCGGGCGAGGCGCTGTTTTTTATCAGCGCTGTAGTGGACTTCCCGTTTCCTCACGTCTCACTAAACCTTTACTCTCCGTCTTTTCATGCAACGCGCCAAAAGCGGTTATGAATGCATGCCAGTGATAGTGTATCCAACAATTTTCTGTTCGTATAAGTGAGCCAAAGGTCATTTCTTCGTATGAAGATTTTTGTTGCAGAACCAAGGAAAGATATTTACGACCATTGAAATAAAAATATTTCGAATTATTCTAAAGCAAATTTTTAATAGTTCTTCAGAGCCAAAATTTTTTTCAGAAAAAGGAAGAGCAAGCAAGCTTGCTTTTATAAAAGACATTAAGATTCATTCGTTCTTTAGAACGAACCTTTTTTTTTCTTTTTTTCAAAATAAGGCAATAAAACATTTTCTCTTAAAACTCAAGAGCTCGCCCACTTACTCTCCTCTCTCTCTCTCTCTCTCTCTCTCTCTCTCTCTCTCTCTCTCTCTCTCTCTCTCTCTCTCACACACACACACACATACACACACACCGTCACTCTCTCTCCGACTCCCTCTCCCTCTCCTACTCCCTCTCTCTCCGTCTCTCTCTCCCCGTCACTCTCCCTGTTTCTCTCTCACACACTCACACACAATGAATAATTAATATTTCTATAAATTTCTTAAGTTTTTAGCACCGTACTGAAGTTTAACAGTATTTGTAATTACGAAAAATGTCTTAAAACCTTTCAATTTCGTTTATTGGTACAAATATATTTTAGGGCAAAATGGCACTCAGTCTTAAAATATATTTGTACCAATAAACGAAACATTACAAATCTTTAGTGGAACTTTTATTCGACGTTTAAGAATTAAAACAATCCTTAAACAATAAAATATAGCTGAAAATAAGTAGTCATAAGTAGCTCCCTATAGAATTCCTATTTCATAAACACTAATGTACGAGCAAAATGACTACTTTCAATTATCGAAAATATATCAACAAGTCATTTGCATCAACTAATTCATGAGTAACTGCCCACAAATTATTCGAATTATATTGAATGTACGGTAGCGTAATGAACAAAAGTAGTTGTATTAAAGCGGCAATGGAAAATAAATATTCCCAAATGATGGCAGGAATATCCATGATTGTATGGAATGGTAAAATGTATTAAATGTAAAATATTTAAGTTTAAAAAAATGTCCGTTTTACAACTAAACTTTTTCCACAATCTCAGTTTGTTGATTGCTATTTCTCGCAAGCTACGTAATATAAGAACATACTGTAATGCTGCAGAAAAAACCTCCGATTTTTTGAAAGAAAAACTCGTTTCGTGGGTCCCAGATAACGAAATAATAGATACTTATGGTACCTTCATGAAGTAAATACTTCCTATCACACGTTGCGTAGTCAGAATCCATGTTTTGTCGGTCCTTGGCACCAAAAAGTTGGTTTACGGTAAAACGTTTGTCCAACCGCCTGTGAATAACGCAAGGGATAAACCGTAGGTAGGAGTTTTTCCTAAATTGATATTCCCCAACTGATCTGGTTGATATCGCAGCGCTGTGAACTTTACACAGACTTTGAGTTCAGTAGGAGTACTTTACATAACCTCAACGTCATTTTCATTTTTTTCTCAAAAAATGGCTTAAAATTTTTTCATTATTTTTTCTCAGCAGCAAAGTATGAGATTAAAAAGGGCTTAGGTCAGATTTTCCTTGAAATCTAAATTTTCAAAAATTGCAAATGTTGGTAATATGGAATTTTCTCAAAACTTTTTGATTTAACTTTGTCGTATTTTAAGTTAAGTCCCTTCAAAAAATGACGCATCTCATTATCGTTGATATTCCTGAGATAAAATTGCGAAAGTTCAAACGTTTTTCGGCGACTTCCTAAAACTACAATATTGAAGATATGAATTTTTTCCTTAACAAATTTATCGTGCAAAAAACAGATCTTTAAATAAGATCAGTACATTTTTTTTTCGAAAATATGTGTTGTTTCCGCGTAATTTTGCCTGAAATATAGGTAATTTTAAACAATTATTTTCTCAAAAACCGCTCCAATGTTTTCATTCATTTTTCTCGTATGAAACAAAGAACAGTAAAGATTTGGTCCTCGTCCCATTTTCAGCTAAACCCATTTTTAAAAATTGTAAAAATCGGCATGGCCAAAGTTTGAACTTGAAAATAGAGATTTTTCTTAAATAAAATATGTTTTTAAAAGTATATAGTTAAATAAGGTCATGTACATTTTTTAATCGTATAGTAGTTTTAATGTAGTTTCTGCTTGAAGTCAATGCTACATATAATTGTTCTAAATTTTTCTTTTAATGTTTTCCACGGATAGAGCTTAAAAGCTTAAAACTGACGCATGTTTCATTTTCTAGAAAACTAAATTTTTCAAATTTTCAAAAAATAGTAATAATGCAAACCAATGTGCCGTTTCTTTAATTTTGTATTTCTCAAATTGATCCAATTATGCGTAAAAATGCGCATATCCAATTTTCGGCCTGCTCCCAGTATTTTGTTGTATAAGTATAAGTTGCAAAAAGTAATAATATTGTAATACTACAATATTAATGACAGTATTCACTTTCTCTTGGTAAATAGAAAAAGTATTGTAATCGTACGCTGGAAAACGTCGATTTTTTTTTACAGAAAAACCATTATTCCCAGGTCCTGGAAACGAAAAAGTGGATAAATCTTGTTCCAATCTATAGTACTGGTAAATTACATTCTCTTTGTTTAGGCAGAATTCTTCTTTTGTGGAAGCTTGATACTTAAAAACCTGCTGACGGCAAAATACCAATCCGTGCGGCTATCTGTGGTCAACGCTTGGGCCCAAAACGTTTAGACGATTTGTTCCAAAAGTGATATTTCTTGATAGATTTAAAGGAAATTGAGGTCTTCTGAGTTTGAAGGAATATTTTGATTTTTGGTGGTTATTTACATATACCTTAACGTTTTAATTTTTTTTCAAAAATGGCTCCAAGATTTTGAATTAAACTTTGTCCTCGAATAGCGTGACCTCGAAAGTACGCGTAAAAGAATAGCACAAGTCACATTTTCGATGCAATCTTAGATTGTTTGAAAATTGCATAAGTTGAAAATGGTTTCGGTGTCTTCCTTCAACTAAAAGATGTAGAAGATATTTTAATAAAATCTCTTGTCCAAAGACAGATTGAAATATCATGTTCAACTTTGTGAATAAATGACTAGTTGTTGCGTAGTTTTGCGTAACATATGCGCTGTAAAGGTAGTAATGGTTGCAAGATTGACTCTATAGCAAAGGTTGTTTCAGCATATCTCTTCTCTTTATGAACCTGTGATTAAGAAAGCATATTTCCAGCGTTAATTTTCCAGCACTTATTCCCAGAGAACAAACGCACTCCGACAGCTTATCTTTCTGTCTAATGAGTAAAAGCAGAACTCGCCGCTGCTGAAACAGCACATATTTTCTCGCATTTATACATATCATTAAACAATATTTATTTTTAAATTATTTACTTTATTTTCAAATTTATTTATTTACTTACAGACAACAGACAAAGTTCCAATTACAGCAAGTTCAACCAAAACAATTGGTGCTATAACAGCACATATTTTCCTGCATTGTTTTCAACTTTTGCAATTTTCGAAAATTCAGAGTCCAATGAAAATGAGAGTTGTGCCATTCTTTTAAGCGTTCCTTGTTCTATCCGCTGAAAACATTTAAAGAAAAATTTGAAGCAGTTTTTGAGAAAATTGTTTTTTTATAAATTGCATTAAATTCATGCAGAAATTATGCTCGCAATACTAGCTTTTTCAAAAAATTGTTTAAAGATATGAATTTTTAGAACATATTTGGTTTAAGTGAGAAATCTCTATCTTCTTCTCTCATATTCAATATTCTAGTGTTGGAATGTTAATTTTTTGCCATTTGTTTTGCAATACAGAAAATATCTAAAATACAGAGAATTCACCGAAAATGGGACTCGCACCATTTTTACCATCTTTTGATACATATGAGGAGAAAACGTAGAGAGAAAATTCGGAGCTGTTTTTGAAAAAATAATTGTTATAAAAATTTTGAACTTCTGCAATTTTCGAAAATTTAGATTTGTAAAAGAAAATGAAACCTAAGTCATTTTAAAGCATTCATTACAATAACCAAGGTCAACGTTTAATCAAAAATCTGTAGCCATTTTTCAGAAAATTTCGAAAAGCTTAAGGTTTCATGTAAAGCATCCATTATAATCAAAATGTCCGTTTGAAAACCACAGGGTCTTGAGTTCTTTCACATCCATCGTCGAATATCAATTTGGGATGAAATAGCCTAAACTTTTTAGTGTTAGCGTTGACCGCATACAGAAATTTGGCCATCAATTTATTTTTCGATACCGAGGACCCAGAAAACAGTGGATTCTGACTACACAGCGTGTTAGAGGAAGTTATTTACTACACATAGGAACAAAATGTATTCTTTTTCGTTACCAAGGTCAGGCAATACGAGTTTTTCTGTTGAAAAATCGTGGATTTCCGTAGCAATATTACAATACTTTATCTTTACTGCGTATACATATTCTGGTGAGAAAGTAATAATGAAGGCTAAATTGCCATAACTATTCGTTTAAGCATTGATTCTTAATTAATAATATTTTGTTATAGTAAATATCAGAAAGAAATTATCACAAATTCGGAATATTATTTTTTCTAGTTACTGAGTTAATATCATGTATTTTAATCCTAAACCACAATTTTTAGATAATAGAAAATGTAATTGTTTGCCCAGGTCAAACAACGGATCAGCGTGGACGTAATTGTTGAGTTAGAAGGGTTCAAGGCTTAAAGGAAACATCTCTCTGTGTGACACTTCCTGGGAACCACAAACTTCATAACGAAATAGACAGCACTATCTACTATCTCGTAACTGTCTCCGCAGTTTGGAAAATTCCAGGAATAGATTCCGCGGAACGAGCGGGCAAAACCTCCGCCTGAGGTGAGTGCGAGCGCGCAGGAGAGGGAGAGGGTGCGCGGAGAGGGCGGGAAGGGCGCAGCTGGCCGACCCGGGGGCGCTGTCGCGGGTGGACAGCGAACAACTGAGACCCCATTAGCGTGGCCGAGCGCCGCACGTGGGCGGAGCGCGGCGAGGGGAGGCGGGGAAGGACAGAGCGGGGCGAAGAGGGGAGGAGCAAATCGGGGGCAGCGGGGCGGGGCTAGGCAGCAAGGGATGGAGGGAGGGATGGGGTGGGGTGTGGCGGAAGGGGATGGTGGTGGCTGTGGCGGCGCCAAGCGGGGCGGAGCGGGACGGGGCGGGGCGGGGCGGAGAGGGCGGGGCGGGGTGGCTGGGACGGGTCGGGCAGGGCGGGGAAGGGCGGGATGGGGCGGGACAGGACGAGTTCGGAGCAGCGCGGCGCTGCCCGCGAGAAGACGCTTCCTGTTTTTCTGGCGACAGCCAGCGCTGCCCCTCCCGCCGTTCCCCAGACGCCACCCGCTGGACGCTGGTGCTGCTCCTCGCCTCGCCTCGCCTCGTATCTGCCACCGTCCGCTAACACACGCCTCGGCCGCCAGCCCCCGCCTGCCTTTTGCTGTAGTTGCGCTCGCCACACGAGCACACACAACCTCCACCTTTCCTGTTGCCCACGGCGTTTAGCTTCCTAGGCTTCTTCGCGTTCACGATTCCCAATATCCACCTTGCTGCTTCACCCCTGAAGCTCACCTTGTTTTTAATACACCTCAGTCGCTTCGCACGAACAGACAGACAGAGAATTCTGGATATCACCATCCTTATTTGTCTAAACATATTCTCTCGAACGCTCGCGCTCGCCGTACTCCACCCAGACCTCCAAGATGCTCCGTGTTTCCGTGGTCCAGTTTACACCTCCATGACATCCGCTTCCTAAAGAGTACACTATACTACGGGCTAGGTCCCTTGCGCCGAGCGACCGACGGGCCTTTGCAATTCCCAAGTGTCCATATTCGTTTTGACATCTTCGAAGCTCCATTACTTTAATAAAACTCCCAATCCACACACCCGCCGGACTATTTTCAAGGTGTTCAACAAAATAAATTATGCCATGTGTACGCCGAGAAGAAACCGTTTTTAAAATGTATATTCTGATTTACGGCATCCTGCTATGTTATGAACTGAAGATTAATAAAATTCCAGTCGGCTGCTCTGATCGGTAGTTTTCCGTGGTTTCTCCTACCAACACCAGGCGAATGCCGGAGCAGTACCCTACCAAACGGGCCACGGACTGCGCGCGATCTTTCCTTCCACTTCCTTATCCTATCCTCTCCCCTTACACACACACTTACACTAGCATGCACTATACTACCACATTTTCCGGGAGACCGGTCGGGAGCTTAGAGCTTGTCCCGGCTGGGGTGGTGCCCCGCTGGTGGGAGAGTCCTGGTTAGGGGGAAACTCCACTAGCCAACGCCGGATCTCGCCATCCAGCAGGGAAAGATCACTGCCATATCCCGAGAGAAAAACATGCACTACCCTTACGGGACTAATGGCCAAAGCCGTTGACGCGCCCGGAAACACGAAAAAATCAATCAATCAATAAAATTCCAGTAGGAAGTTTTAATAAGCGTTTATATACGTATTTCGGCATCTTATACATCGGCTAAAAAGGAATGGAGAACATTACTGGTTAGTTGCAGTATTTTTTTAAAGAAAAGCTTAAGTTCAAAAAGAGAAACACGAAAAATACGGAAACAAGTTTGTCTAATGGAGATCATATTAACATTTTCGGAGAAAACGAAGTCTAACATTATAGCACATTGAAGATATTTGTCACCAGCTATCTGCATGGATTGACATTTCTTTTCGGTGTTCTTATAAATGGTTTTACTTCGATTCAATAAACTCTACTCGAGAAAGTCGATAGTTCTGCCATTTAAATATAAGTAAGATAATGGTATTTTTCATTACTGCACTTTCGTCATAATTATTTGATAGCTTTTGATGCAATATGAAATACGTACTAATAATATTAAAGTTGATTAATATGAAAGATATAAAATAAGTATGCAATTTTGAAATGTATTCTTTAATGAAACAATATGGGAATGAAATACAAAAGGAACTGAATTTTTTCATCAAAAAAGTTTTCATATTTTCACGAATTGGAAGAAAACTCCCAATTATTCCAGGCCTCTTTACCTAGTAAAAATATGCAGCAAAATGTATAGATGAGCGATTCCATCCCTTTAACTGATAAAGTGAACGACACTCGGTAGTCAAACCCAAATATTTTATTTCAGAGGTCTTAACACCCACAACATTGAATACGTGAATTAATTGCCCTTTTTTCAACATTTTTTGCTAGATGGCAGTTACTTTCTCTTCTTTCATTTTATCGATTTCTTTTCTCTTCTATATATTACGTTTTGTCATTTTTATTTTCGCAAAAGCAGGAACAACGTTTCGTCCCTTCGGTGACGCCACCATTACGCTTTTTATAAAGGAATATTTCAAAACTTCAATAGTGTTGCAGACGAAAAGAAAAAGCAAGAGTAAGGGACGTGCCATGCACGTTAAGATAACTGATAGGCAATAAAACGAATTGGGTGCCAAATATTTACGTCACCCTATGTAAATTTCGCATATTAAAAGCAATTTATTCAGAGGCCGCTGGATGGTCGTCTGCAAGCGCAAGATTACGCCGCAGTTTCGTGACGGGATTTGTAAAACGTGCAGCCCGTCTTTTCCCGCAGACCTCGCCCTCCGGTGGCCGTCCCCGCCGCCCCTTCCGCCGCCGCCGCCGTCACCGCCCTTGTCGTGTGTGCGCATGCGCGAGGGCGGCGAAGCACTGCCCCTGCCCTCGCCGTCACCGTCGCCGACGGCGCAGTCAACACACGCCTCACACGCCCTAGCGAGTGACTATATTCGCGGCGGGAGACGAGCTTTTAAAGATTCCTTGGCCTTCACGGAGGCTCTGCCACCCCGTCGCCAAAGCCTAAAAGGACTCCGACGCATAACGCGCGCTATTCTTGAGCAGGACAATCTCAAGTGGAGGGCAGATTAAGTTAGTGACTTTAAAAAGTTTTTTGTATTTGGAGAGATTGGATTCACGTTGTGGGGAGGACAAATTTTGGAAGCAAGATATATCATTTTGTTTTCTAATAGATAGAATAGATAAAGAAATAATAAAAAAATCCCATAAAAATACAATTCAATATACAAATATGAATGTAAATATGCCGCATTGTTACGAAATATCTAAATCCTGCATGAATAAAATGAGCCAACCTCTCTTAGCACTGGAGCTAATTTATCTCTAATATTTTCTCATATAATTCGAACCCGTATTTTGATATGTTATTTCAGCTTTGTTCCTAGAACCTTTGCTTCACACTCTTCACATATGTAGTTTTTGTCTCCAGTGCCACAATAAGTCCTAAAACATGCACACGAACAAAAGAACCGATAAGAATAATTTATTTAGTCTAGTTGCGTCATTTATTAAATCAAGCATTGTTATTAAATTATTATTTCCATCTTGAACTATTTGTTTGGACACCAGATATGCCAATAAATACTCATAACGCTTCTACTACTGTTTGAAAAATATAACGCAATAAGACTGTGGCTCTAAATAGTCAGTCTTCAATTAATTCTAACAATACCAAGGTCGCGTGCTTTACCAATGTGTAGGAACTCCTGAGGCCACCGTTTAAATTTGTTTTTATTGATGTTTCTGACGATTTTGATAAATTAATATATTTATAACTAAATGTACATAATAACACACTTGTGTATTCATTTAAACAAAAAACATTGTTCAATTTCTGTTCTGTAAATGAAAAAATATTGGCTTTCTTGCAACAATATTTGTTGGTTGGTTGATTAGTGATTCCGGGCGCGTCAACAACTTTGGTCATTAGTCTCGTAAGTGTAGTGCATGTTTTTTCTCGGGAGATAGTTATGATCTGGTCGCCACTGGAGGGCGAGATCCGGCGCCGACCTACCGTCGCGACGCGTCGGCTAGCGGGCTTTCCCCCTAACCAGGACTCTCCCACCAGCGGGGCACCGCCCCAGCCGAGACAAGCTATAAGACTCACAAACCGGTCTGCGGAATATGTAGGTGTAGTGCATGTTAGTGTAAGTGTGTGTGTGTAAATGGTGAGGATAGTACAAGGAAGAGGAAGGAAAGATCGTGCGCAGTCCGTGGCCCGTTTATTAGGGTACTGCTCCGGCATTCGCCTTGCGGTCATCGGAGAACTACGGAAAGCTACCGATCAGAATAGCCGGCCGCTAGAATAGCTCTCCTCCAGACAGAGACTGAATTCGACCTAGCTGTAAAGCTAGTGTCGAAAATCCTGCCGCCGTTGGGACTCGAACCTAGGACCTCCCGATCAGACGCGCTGTAGTGACATCAGTTAATGCACTGAGCTACCGCTCCCGGTCACAATATTTGTCTTTAAAGGCTCAAACTATTACATTTTTATGGGAAATAAACGCCGATGTACCTTCATAGTGTACCTAATGATATATTCAACTATATTTGAGCCTTATGATTTAAATACAATAAATATTTCCAAAATGTATTCTGAATATTCAGTTTTCGAGTATCTAATCCCGGTCTTTTTATTCACAACCAAAGGCGCTGTGATAACTCAAATTATATCAAACACTTCGGATAAATTTTATTATATTTTGAACAAAGAGCATATCGTAAACAATATCAATCATTTTCAGTTTGCAAAAAAATTGAAACCTATAAAATACATTGGGCCTTCATCTTGGGAGGTAGCAGGGTCTTTTCCCGCTGGCTGGCGAGGTCCGGATTTGACCTACGTGAACATGATGGGATTATTTCCAACCAGGTACCTCCAAACACCGGAGCTTTGTCCCAGTCGTAATAAGCTTTAAGCTAACGACAAGTGTGATAGTATAGTGAATGTGAGTGTAGGTGTGTGTAAGTATGGGGTGAGGATAGGGCAAGGAAGAGGAAAGAAAGATCGTGGGCGGTAAGTCACCCGTTTGTTAGGATACTGCTCTAGCATTCGCCTGATGTTGATCAGAGAAACCACGAAAAACTACCGAAGAGAGCAGTCGGCAGCTAGAAGTACCCACCAGACAGCGACTGAATTCGATCTAGCTATCTAGCTAGTGTCGAAAACCCTACCACCCTCGGGACTTGGACGCTAGGACCTTCTCCAGTCAGAGCCACTTCAGTTATATAAATTGATGCCCTGAATTGTGGGAATTCTCATTCCGTTTTGTTGACGTTCTTATATGAAGAAATAAAAGAGGTCATCTCCGACAACATAGGGTTGTAACATTTGGGAAATTTTTAATGTTTTATGAAAATCGGTTACACATTATATTTATACGCGCATTTTTCTCTAAGGAAAAAGTGGAAGAAAACAGTAACGCAATTTTTTGAAAAGAAAATGCAAATTATCCTAGGGGTTTCGTGTGAAGAACCCCTCAAAATTAGATCTCTTAAATTCGTAGGGACTCTAGATTAGTCACGTCGATCTGCGACTAGGGACATTTTGTGGAAAATTGAAAGAATGGGCAAAGAATCGTTTGAAAAACGCATTTTAGAATCAGAGACATCCCAATATGTATTCTTCGTCTAAAATGCAAAATCAATTTTTCCAGATTTTTTATAATTACAACTCTCCAAATTTTATGCGGAAGTAAAACTCCAGAATTCCTACATATTATAAGTTCCTACCAGCAAATGTTTGCTTTATTGTGCAAACAATGGAAAGTGACGTAATCATAAATAATTCTATATCTTCATGAATTATAAGTCAAATTTAATGAAAATTAAATAATATTAGTGAATTCGATATATTGTATATGAACGTACAAATATATTTTCTGTGCTCGAGAGTTTTAAAGAATTATCTGAGTTTTTATGTAATTATTTAACTAGTGTTGCTACGACAGCTCACACTTTCTCATCAAATAGTTAACGGTTTCATACTATAAGAATATCCTTTTAAAACACCAGCAATCACTTCAAGAACACCTAACCAAGGAAGCGAGAGGTAAAAAATACATAAAACTTTTATTTATTGGAAATTCAAAAGTTTTCGGTACCGACTGCATTCGGTAGAATGTGATATACTTTTTTAAAAGTATAAAGAAAAAAAATACCTCGGTTAGGATACGAAATCGAACGCTCTGGGCAACCTTCCACTTGAACCGCTGAACCGCTCTTGCATGAGAGGTTGAGTAACCTCAGTATTTAGTATGTTAAAATATATATTTAATTTTGCGGTAATTATTACACAATATATCTAAACATTTCGCAAACGTACTAATATTTTCAAAAAAATGAACGTGAAAAGATTTAAAGATCTAGTATTGTGAAATAATGCGCTTTGATTCGAAAGTGATATTTTTTGCATTACCCTATTGGCTATACTCAATTAGAATATTTACGCATCATAATCTGCACGTATTCTTATTTGTATCAATATGAAATTTAGTATAAATAATAAAGTTTTGTCTCGAAATGAAATGGTGTTGTGAGAATGATTTCATTGTTAAGACTCTAAATGAAACAACGAATATGGGACGTTGAAATACAAATTGTTATTGAATTAGGTTCAGTTGAATCGAATTTACATTATTCGCACCTGAACATTTACATTGCCAAGCTCTCGTTTACAAACGCACATGCATGATAACTTGACAAATGGAAATATCATTCAGTTATTCTTTGTCCCCGCGTTACTCACACATTGTTATAGATCTCGAGTTTACAATGAGCACCCGCTTCCCACATCGACCATCAAATACACAAAACCCAGCAATTGTTTACAGAAAATAATTCCATGTGAGGCATACGTGCAGCGGTGACACACACACGTGCGCGGCGTACAGGTCGCAACTCCCCGTGACCTGCCGGTGGCCGCGCTGAAGGCTCCCACGAACACAATCTTCTTAGTCCGCGCTGTTTAATCTTTCAGCGGCGATGGCGTAGTTCTCAGAGTGGCGCGGGCGCGAGTCCCCAGCGCGAGGCGGCGGCCCCGGCCACGAAGGCAGCGGAGGCAAGGAACAGGGCAGCGACGGGGAGTGCGCCAACGTCCAGGTGTGGTAGGCAGGGATGGCAAGGGGTCTGTCACGGGAAGGAGATCTGCGGGTGCGTGGCTAGTACAATGGCGGTGCGCGTGGGTTGAGAAGCGGGCTCGAGGAGTGGGCGGGGTCAGCGGGGCGACGCGGCAGGCGTGGAAGCTGCGGGGAAAGATGACGAGGCGGGCGCGGGCGGAGGGAGAGGAACGGACGCAGAAGCGAAGGTGGGGGATGGTGTGGGCGGTAAAACCGGTGAGGCAGACGCGGGTAGCCAAGCGTCTAGGGGTGGGGTCGGTGAGGGGGCAGGCGAAAGCGGTGGTGAAACACTGGATCCGCAAGAATTGCAGGGAAATTCATTACGCTTTTAAACCGCTACCAGGCGCCGTGTGCCGTACGCGTTATAAATGCTGCACCGGGCGCTCCGTACAAGAACTCATTCGGCGACGTTCTAATTTCTGGAAATGCGTTCCATCCCCCAACGCGAGCCCCGCCCGCGACGAAGTTCAAGGAACTTGTAACGGTAATAATCACACTTCCAGCGCTCCATTATCCGCGTGTAAGAAGAGCTTTTTCCCCGTACCTCCGCCCTACGCGTAACGGCCGTTGGCTTCAACTTCGCCTCTAAAAAAAGCTCGTCGCGAGCACTGCGCCCTGGTGTTGCGTCGCGTTGACGAGAATCGACCGACATAATAGGAAAACGTTTAGCATCAGCCCTCTCCACCCAGTAACACAATGCAAATCCGAAGCGATCAGTTTAACGGTTGAAAGGGAAGCATTTAATGCATACGCTAGCGAGGAGGAGGTGAAATCATGCGGGGCTACGTTCCAGGTCGAAAAATTGGCCGAACGGGGTGGCAGTGATGGGAGCAGGGGAGGTACGTTGTGGGCCGGGGGCTCGGAGGGGCAGGGGCGATCGAGCAGGATTGGCTTTCGCCGGAAATCAACGCACGGCGAGGGGTCGTGGGTGCATCGCGAGCGGGTCATCTCGGTCGCGTTCCGCCCACACAGCGTCGGCGCAGCTGCCCCTTTAGCCCCCCTCCCCCGACGTGGTACCGCTCCACTTGCCTGTTCCTGCGTGGCCGTGCGCCTGCCGAGGCAGACTCCGTTGTTTCGTTCGCTCGGCCGCCGCCCCCGCTGCTGTTGCTGCAGCTGCTGCTGGTGGCTGGCTTTCTCGCTACTCGCGTTAGTAGCCCAGTTCTTGCAACGGCCAGGAGCGGACCTGCATTCGTAGCTCCTCTTTTAGTATATTTTGCTTCTGTATCACATTGATACAATTTGTTCGTGTTTCCCATGATATTTTGCAAAGTACTCTTTCTTTACTGTCTTAGTGCTTGCAATATTAGTTTGACTTTTCTTTCACTTATTTTACTCACTTTCTACTTCCCTATTTGCATTCTTACTTCGCCCCTCTTTCGTATCTATAGTCTTTTCGGCTCCAGCTTCTTAAAGTTGCCCCCTTTCTCTTTAAAGCTACTGTGAGGCATGTTCACACAGCCACCTCCATTAAGCGCTTACCTCCATTAAGCTCTCTGCTCATTTTTTCGTGATTTCCGTGAACCGACTGATTTTTCTATAAGACACATTCCTATTTTGTAAACATTTCCTATTTTATGCAATGACCTAGTCTTATGTCCAGCACTTTTCCTTGATTGACCTCTGTTAAGCGGTCACCTCTAGCAATTTCTGAATTATAGGATAATAAGCGTAAGAGATGTTGATTCCATTTCATCTTGTAACGAGACGCAATGACTAATTCAGAACTGACATCTGGATTGATTCACTTATCTGGTATAGAGATTAAATTCTAATTCAGATGAAAAGATAATTTTAAGAATTGTTTCCATGAAATAACGCGTTTGCTCTACCCACTCTGCATAAAAATAAAAGCACACTTTTAGGAAGTTTCAAGACATACACAGCTAAAAAGAGATACCAAATTGCTGAAACACGATTCTACAAGATATTTATTTGTGAAAAGTTACTAAAATCCATGCGAGAACACATTTGTATAATTTTTATGATTCAATAACATTTTGTTGTTTAAGTTGTATTTCGTAGTACTTTAGGTATTTATGAATGAAATAAAATCATCGCGAGTAGAATAATTTTACAGAAATAAATTTTTATTTTGCAGCTATTAACAAAATTAGACCTGATTGCACATTTCCCATAATCGAATTACCTTGATTAATCGGCAACGGACAATATTTGCACGCACCATTAATGGCTGCTTAAGATAGATTTCACTGTACAATTACTTCTCTGTATTTCTCTACATTTTCAATGCTCATTTGCCATCTAATATAGTTGTTAAACAGCACTTTTCGTACCGTATTCCCCCTCTTTTCTTTCGTGACTTCTACCTCTTCGTTTCTCCTTTTTCCCTTTTTCGTTTGTGAGTGACGCTCTTTTAACGATACCATCTGCATATTTTTTTCACTTTTGATCACCCGCTTTGATTCTTGTGGTGCTTTACCGGCATCTTTAAGAACACAACATCCGCCAGCGCAACCTTTCTCGTAAACTCCTCCCTCGTCATTTGAGAATAAAACTGCACATTTCAGTGCTTACTTCCTTTCATATCTCTCCAGAATTTCCCCCGTCTTTCTAAGCTGGTTTCAAGATTAACGGTTGATTTCTCACTCACACTTGGCATTTTCTGCCCCGTTAGTTCTCATACTTTCATTGTCTCCGTTTTTCAAACTTGCCTTTGAGTGTTGTGTCGTCTCTCAGTTTCTCTCACATCCTCTTTATTGTTTTTGTAGTTTTACCTCAATCACTTTTCTCTCTGTGTCATTTTATTTTATACTTTTCGAGTCGCTCTTCTGTACAAGTTCTTTCTCATTGCAGTTTCCGTCGTCATTTCCGCCTTTGAATGGCGCTGTCACTCTATTTCACGCCCTGTTTCTCGTTAGGTCGCTTTGCGCGCGACGCTGTCGCCTAGACGCGGGAAACGAGATGCCGTATTTCGACGATTAACGTCGAATGTCATATTGCCGAGAATAATGCACTTAGAAAGGCGTCGTTAGTCCCTTAATGGAATTTTCTGGCTGTTTCTTTGGCGCTATTGCCAAGCGCGTGCCACGCATAATTTAGCACAGTTTGAGCGCAAAATCCGCTCTGTGAGATCACTATTCACGATACGCACACCTCTCTTCTCAACGTCGTTGTGCAAACAATCCTGCCGTAGAGGAGATTTGCAAATCATTTTTTTTAGTTTTAAGTAAAGAACAAAACAGAAGCTATTTGCGATTGTTCCCGCGAACAAGTTATCATTTTTGTATCATATTATTAGAGAAAACAATACTAACGCTTAGGGTTTTGTTTGCATGTGAAGATAGATTATTCGTAACTTCAGGATAAAATAACCCGAAAAGTTCCTCGCAGTTAAAGTACACTGTTTATAAGTATACTTTTCGTTCATGAATGCACTTTTTACTGAATGTGAAATTCATAATATGCAGCTCGTGAAGACATTCTTCATTATGGCATTATTGTGAACCTCTGTCCGCAAAGTATTTGCTGAAAGATTAGATGAGTAAAATATAGTTGTTTATTTAGTAAAATGTGTGAGTAATTATAAACTCTAATATTAAAAATATTTAAATTTTTGTGTCATGATAATGAATGATAATGATTCTTTTGTACTTTTTTTCATTTAAAATATTTAAAGCATTATTAACATCAATTACAAATGACATGTGCTAAATTATTAATAACGTTAAAAATATAATATTAGCAAGACCAAATTTAAAATGCCAAGTACGCTACATGAACTTCAGATAGTAAGAAGTACCATACACAATTAAGGCAATACCACATCCCTACATTGTTTAAACATATACTATCACCAACTTTAACTTTATGTGATTAGATTTTGACTATAAATATATAGTCAAAAATAATTTCACAAACTTTCTTCATGCGCAAATAAAGTGAAAAAAAGCCTCACTAGGTGAGTGTTGCGAGAAAGTCGGGTAATGTTGAATATGGGTTAGAAGTTCAGAAAACGAATAAATATTTTGCAAACAAAAATAAACAGATTTATTATTTAATTTATTCTAACGCCGTGGTGCCGACAGCGTGATATGTCTTCAGGGGCACTCGTAGATCGTTCTGAATTAGTTTAATATTACTGCGAAAACACACAGGATATCATCTATCTTCGGTATAATGTTGGCTGCAGTGTCAGTCAGTTACATTGTCGATCAAATATCTGCAAGGCCAGGGTTTACATTCGTGAAAAGTGCGTGCCAGAAGAGATAATAGCGATACATTAATCATTCCAGAGCACTAATATTTTTAATGTATATTTTTAATGGTTTATATACAGAATTTTATTTATATCGGTTGGTCGGCTGAAATGACTAAGAGACTACAATGACGGTCACTGCGGCGTATCCGACCGGAAGGTTTTAGGGTTCGAATCTCGATGGGGGGCGAATTTTTTGCGCTAGTTACATAGGTAGGTTGAATTCAACTGTTCTCTGGAGGAGAATTCTAGCGGCCGGCTCCTGTGATCGGTACTTTTTCATGGTTACTCAGATCTATATCAAGTTCCACTTAACAAGCCGGCCTCTGTTCGCGTGGGTTTTTTCCTTCGTCATCCTTGTCACCTCCTCTTCTCTTACACACACACTTACTCTTTCATGAACTACACTACCACATATATAGAGAGCCCAGTCGTAAATTTAGAGCACATCCTGACTGAGGCGGTCCTCCACTCGGGGTGATACTATGAGGAGAGTATCTCGTAAGCCGACGTTTAGATCGTCGCCAGATCTGGCGTTCATGTGAGGAATGAACACCGCCACCTCCCAGCTATGACATGTAGTTCCCTCAGGGAAATAATGGCAAGTAGTTGATACGCTCAAAATATTTCGAATATTTCGATGGCATGAAAATCAATACATGTACATTTTTTAGACTGCTTCGTCGATATCAGGCAAAAATAAATGAGTTACCCCATCTATACGCATGTGTTATCTTAAAATCATAGATTTGAATTAATCATTCACAAAATTCCCATTATTCAAAGAACTTATCATAACAACTGGTCATCAGCTACTCGATGTTCTACAATAACAGTAAACCAGACTATCAGTATTACATTATTTAATTATTCTACAAGTATGATTATTTTGTTTACGAGTTTTGTCGTTATTTTTATCCAAAGTTGTTTTTACAGTAAATTTTGTCTTTCTCTCTAAACGCATATGCTGAAATTTGAGAGCTTTCACCAAGCTTATCATAAAATATTTTTCAAAGCCGATTATTATTTTTTTTGAAAATAATTTATTTTAAACTTAAAATGTTAAAATGCCATCCAAAATAGAGCGTTTGAAGCATTCACTTGTCGATAAGCAATCCGCTGCACAACTCTCTCTCCGGCAGCGCAGCGAATTACCAAAACAGCACAAGCAGGCCCAAGTATTTTAAAATTATATCCTTTTGTGATGAAGTTATTGCGCTAAAACCTGTAAAACGAATGATGATATTTAACGCCATGCTTTCGTAATCTACCTCAAAAACGTGAGGGAAGACTTTAGTGACAATGCTACAAATTAGTACAATTAAAAAGGCATATTGACCCTTAACGAATAGGTTTGTGATTTGGAAAAGACACGTGATGACAATTCGTCGAATGCAGTAGTGAAGGTCTGATTACCATTTTTGAAGTGCTCAATATAATGTTAAGGAACTTTGTTGACATCCTCTATTTAACAAAAGTATTTTTTGGTGACTTCCAGTCGTATGTCGCTAATTAATAAAAACATTGAAATTTTCAAGAACATTTTAAAAAATTCTTAACTTTTCCTTAAAATGGATCACCAGTTATTTAAAAATTAATTTAATGTTCAATGAATATCAAAGCACCGGGAGAGGATAGTGCGCTTGTTCCAATATAAGAGTATCGATCTTTTAATTATAGATATAACGATCTATGAAACAAAAAGCAGAAACTGCAATTGTACTCTGAGAATAGTGATAACTAAGTCTTCTGATATAATATATGGTTGGTGAATTTTTTCTCTGATACGCGCGTTACGTATCGTATCAGTTCAATGGCAGCTTAATATGAATGTGACCCACTCACAAAAAAATTGAAGCGTTTTTTTGAGAAAATGTTTTCTTAATTGCACTAAATTCAAGCACAATTTACGCAAAAAATATTCATTTTGCAACACCGGACACTATATCGAAAAAGTAGATAAATTGTGTTGCTATGTATAGTAAATTACTTCCTGTAACACATTGTGTTGCCGGAATCCAAGTTTTGTGGGTCCTTGATACTGAAAAATCCATTAACCGCAAAACGTGTCTCAGTTCGTCCGTCTGGTCAATGCTAGCACATAAATCGTTCAGTTTATTTTCTCCAAAATTGATATTCCACAATCGATTCGCCTGATGTCGCGGCCACTTGAATTTGAAACTTATATTTTAAATTTGGGGTACTTTACATGATACCCATATAACATTTTCAAAATTTTCAAAAACATTGGTACAAATGTTTGATTAGATTTTGTGGTCGGATAGCGTAATGGACTCTTACGAGAATGATGCAGGTCTTTTGTTCGTTGAATTCGCAGAGTTTTTGAAAATTGCAAAAGTGCAATATCTTGGGGCACCTTCCTACAACTACAGTACTGAAGATAAAGATATTTTCTTCAATGAAATATGAATCTTAAAGACAGACCTTTAACTAAAGTCAAAGTCATTCAGTTTTTCGAAAATATGAGTAATTGTAGTAAAAGTTTGCGCGAAGTATAAGCAATTTAAAAAATTTAAGTTTTATCTCAAAAACCGTTGCAAATTTTTATTTAAATTTTCTGCTCTTATGTAATAAGCGACGGTTAAAAATATGATGCTAGTACCATTTTCAGCGAAATTTCCGTTTTATTTTTGAAAATTGCCAAAAGTTAACATTTCCAAACTACAAAACTGAAGATAGATACTTGTGTCTCAGACAAAGTGTGTTGTAAAAACTCAGCTCGTTAAAAAAAGGTTTCGTACAATTTTTTGAAAAAGCGAGTAATGTTCACATAATTTGCGTATGAAATTTATGAAGTTGGTAGGAAAATTATTTTCTCAAAACCGCTTCAAACTTTTCCTTTAAATTTTTTCCACGGATAGAAGAAGGGACGTTTAAAAAAACGGGACGGGTCTTATTTTCGTCTGAATTTTTGAAAATTGCAAATTAGAAATTATGTGAGAAAGGATGTACTGTTGTAGCAATACTAGTTTCTCCAGAACCGAACCCGGAATATCGACTCTTCTAACAGTCAGAATTCTTGAAGTCCAAATTCTTGACCCTTTACAACCTTGTATTACCCAGTGCCCAGTGCAGCCGGTCGCTAGAATTCTTGTCCATGCAACGGTTGAGCTCGTGTAGAAAATTCGCCATCGTCGGGATTCGAACCCTAGGTCCTCCCAGTCAGAGACACTGCACTTGCACGGATTACTGCCCTTAGCTATCTCAGCCGGTTGAACGCTTCGGAGATCCTCAGTGATGTACCCTTCCCTGATGGGCTGGGAGCGCTCCTTTAAGCGAGGATGGCTGTGATGAGCGGAGTGCAGGCTGCCTCCTTGGCGGTGGCAACCCGCGCGACCCGTTAAAGGGGAGCAACGCCTTGCGCAGACGGCCAGCGCTGTGGCAATTACCGTAAAGTCGCGCGCCATGCATGTTTCAGCAGACCCGTATTTAAAACAACATTTTACTCATTGATGGGCGACTTTCATTATGCAGCCTATACCCACGATCAAGTCTTCTTTATATAGAGGTGGCAGGTGCGCGAGTGTGTTTCGACCGAATAAGTGGGAACGTCGAGTACCAAAGTACTTCATTTTTAACTGGTGCGAGCGTTGGCGAGTGCAAGGGCAGGTCGCTGGGAAGAAGGGTCGGTGCTATAGAAGCGGCGGAGCTGGGCGTAAAATGCGTGTGCTCTCTGAAGAAGGAAATTGCGTCTTCCGAGAAGTCAAATATCGACGTAAGGCTTGCGCGGAGAGGCGTAACTAGAAAACAAGAGCGCCCAAACAAATAAATTTCCTCCTCGTGGAAGCAGAGAGATCATGGCTAAAACTGGATTACACAAATGAAGTAACGTTCTGATTCTTACTGAGGCGAGCTTACGGAAACGCCGTTTGCGAAGGTCTCGGTAAGCTCGTTTGATGGAATTTGGGGTTTCCGTTTATTGGAATTTACAGGGCTTCGCTTAGTCGGAATGAGGAGAGGTGGCTGGGGCGGGGGCGGGGGCGGGGGTGGAATGTGGACGTGGAGGCGATGCGCAGCCGGCGCAAAGCGCTGCGCGGCGCAAGACCGGGCTGCGGGCGCCGCCTGCATTCCGCCCCGAGCATGCGTGAGTGCGTGCGCGCGGGCATGCATATGTGAGCGCAAACATGAGTGGGAACGTGACGGTAAGCGTGGATGGGTGTGTGAATACGGGATAGAGGGACATAGAACACGGGGATGAGACGATGATGAAGCTGGTGAGACAGGGTATGAAAATGAACTAATACAGCTACTAATTAGGTAAAGAGTACGCCGAGAACAAGAAAATGAAAAGGGAGGTGACCGGAGAAGATGGGATCAACTGAATAAAAATTATAAATGGAAGTTATTTGATATCGGGAAATCGTGGGCGGAAAAGTATATGGGTGTTACGAAGAAATTTGTGCAAAAAAGCAGGCTTGTAGAGGATAAATGTTGTTCCAGGAATGAATCGAGTCATGAAATTTAATGAGGAAAAGTGGGGAAACAAATAATGGAAGAGAAAAAATAGAAAAAAATGTTCATCGAACTCGAGAGCTCAGGTCCATAAATGCCACTGTATTAAAAATGAAAGCTAGTACGAAAAACAATAAATCATCGTGACAGAACATCGAGGAGAAGAGTGTAAACCGCTGGGACAAGAAATTATCAATACAGAATGACAACAAATTGACAGAGAAAACGGAATGCAGTAGACCGATGTGACAGAGAGAGAAGGAAAGTAGAAAAAGAAGATTGAGTAACAGAGGGATGTGGAGGAAGGATAAGAAACTTAAATATACCGAAGAAGAGATGGGGAGAGACAGAGAGCAGGAGGGGTGAAATGGCAAGGTTTCCCAGGAGCGCCCAACCGGCGCGGGTGGAGTTGGAGGTGAGACCAGCTTTAGGCTGCAGCCTGAGAGTGGCGGGGCGATGTGGGTTCGGGAGGGTGGGAGGGGGCTGAGGAGGAAAGCGCGCGCCGCGGGCTCAGCCCGGGGCCGAGATGTCAGCAGCGTTTGTGTGCGGCGTGTGTGCAGGTAGCGTATTGATCGCCGAGCGGCCGTACGCCTGGTCACTGTCCACGGAGGCGATGACCCGCCGCTGTCTGCACTGCTGCCGCCTGCTGCGAGCGTCGCTGCCCTGTCCGCATTGCTCCACGGTGAGTGCGCGCGCCGGCTCACGGCCAGCGGCCCACGGCCCCCCACAACACGGGGCCGCACGGGCAACACCGGTTGGCGCCCAGCGTGGAGCGCTGGAATCCAAACGCCAGGCGCCAAGCGCTAGGCGACGGCGAACGACGGCAGCGAGCCATCTCGCGCTTTGGACGGCCAACTATCGCATTTATGTCACATATTTGATTCATCTTTTACTTTCTCCCTACGAAGTAGAGAGAAAGTTATGCAATGTTGCGCGAAAATATCGTATTTTTGGCAGAGAAACTTATTACAGGGCCCTGGTAACGAAAACGTGGATGAATCCAGATACTAAATTAAGAAAAAAAAACTCTCACTCGTGGTGTACGAAGAATCCATGTTTTCTGGGTCTTTGATAACGAAAAATGACGGCAAAACGTCTGTCCGTCCGTCTGTGAACAACGCTAACGGCTAAGCCGTTTAGCCGATTTTCTCCAAAACTGGTATTCCCCAATCGGTATTTAACGATTAAAACAATAATTAAATTTTGCGAGGTACTTTGCATGATGCCCCTGAAACATTTTCGAAATTTAAAAAAAAATGGCTCCATCGTTTTTTATTAAATTTTGTTGTGGGATACTGCAAATGACGTTGAGAGAATGGTGCAGATCTAATGTTTGTTGGAAATTCTGATTTTTCGAAAATTGCAAAAGTTAAGTATTTTTTCGACGTCTTTTTTCAACTAAAATATTAAAGAGAGAGATTTTTCCTTAATGAAATATGTTCCTTAAAGATGGATTTTGAAATAAGATCCTGTACAATTTTTGGCATATTTGAGTGTTTTCCGAGTAATTTTGCGTGAAAATATGGGGAAGAAAGAACATGCTGTCTTAGCACCACTAGTTTTTTATTGTCCACTTATGTCGTGTTTGTGCCATCTTAATGAAATAGTATGTGAAATATTATATACAGAATATAATACAGACTGACGTGTCTCAGGGTGGCGCATCAACAGATGTCACTGCTTGCCTCTGGCCGGAAGATCTTAGGTTTCGAACTCCAACAGTGGCAGAATGACTTAACTAGATATATAGGTCCAGTTCAACCGCTGTTGGGAGGGGGATACTAGAGCCAGCTGCTCTGATCTCTCCTTCTCCGTTTAAACACAAGCGAATGTCGGAGCAGTACCGTAACAAACGGGCCACGGACCACGCGCGTTCTTTCCTTCTTCTTCCTTGTATTATCCTCACCCCTTATTTACACACACATTTATATGCACTACACTACCGTACAGGAGAGCTTAGAGCTTGTTCCTGCTGGGGAAAAGCCCCGCTAGCGGGAGATACCTAGATGGGGAAAACACCGCAAGCTGACGTGTAGGACGGGGCTGGATCTTACTAGCCAGTGGGAAGAACACCGCCATCGCAAGTGATAAAATCATGAACTACTCTTTCGGAAGCATAGCATTTCACATGTCGAGAAACACGGCATAATCAATCGAAACTTCGAGAAAAGGGTATTTACATTTTTGTTCATTGTTTATCTACCGTTTTTGTATTAGATATACTCTCTTGCAATATATTAATCAACAGCACGTATGTAAGAATGCTTCAATTTTGGCAGATAGCCTTATGATAAAGTTTGACTTGGAGGCAGTTGCTGTGAAGATTGTAGCACCTATTTGTATTAATATATGTAACTTATATATCCCTAACAGCCTTAAACTTGAATACTCGGAGCTCAGCGATATCCTAAAACAATTACCAAAACGCCTATTGATTCTGGTAGACTTGAACAGTCATCATTCATTATGGGACTCCTTTAAGACCGATAGACGAGGTATATTAATAGAAGCATGTGCAGATTTGATAATTATCAGCACGAGAGAACCCACGCCCATCAATCCCAGTAATGGCAAAGTCAGCGCCATTTATATAACAATTGTATCGGCCCTTCTTGCTCCAAAATGTTCATGTAAAGTCCTTGCATACCCTTCGACAGAGATCAATATCCAATCATTATTGGTATTAACGTACCCGGCTCCAGTGACACATCTTTCCCTTCCACCAGCAAGCTGAACTATAACAAAGCTGACTGGACCATGTATCAAGAAATCATTAGCTCTGCTACATCTAGTTTTCACCTGGATGAGAATGGAACTGACATCAATTACGTAGTCCAAAATTTTACCAACATTATTATAGGTGCTGTACACCAAGCTATTGACTATCAGGTCAAATATAATAAGAAGAAAGTTCTCTGATGGAACAACGAATACTGGGAAGCTATTAAAGCAGCTAAACGTGCCTTCAATAAATTCAAAAGAAGTAGAACTATAGAGAACTAGACTGGTTACAAGAAAACCAGGTCCTATGCCAGAAGGATTATCAAAGAATCGAAAAAACCATGTACTCATTATGTATCATCAATCAAAATCAACATGTCTGAATCATGCAAGATAATAAAGGCCATTCATGACAACAAAGTAACTAACAACATTCCTTTTTTACAATCCCACAACAAGTTTATAAATGATTCTGCTACAATTGTCAACATGCCGACTAAAACCTTCCAAACCAATTCTAGTTCAGCGAATAAATGAATTCTTGAAGGTTAAAAATGTAATCGAAGACTCCAATAACAACTGCTGCCAAACCCCACCGGAACGTTCTGACCTATTTAATGTTCTAATCACAATGTAGGAAGTAAAAAGGTTATCAATATAACAAACAACTAAGCGTAAAATCGATCCCTAAGGGACTCCACGTGCAATTGGCAAAGTCAGAAAGATGTGTACATAATGACCCATCATTTCAATAAGGTATTTCTACTCTCTAAAATCGTTGTTTAAGGTAAGAAACTTAACCAGTCTAAGGCAATACCACGGATTCCATATGAAGGTAATTTTGAAAGTAAAATGTTATGATCAATGACGTCAAAAGCTTTTGAAAGATATAAAATAATCTAATAGGCGCTTCGTTTGAATCCAAAGATGAGGCGACATCTTTAAGAGAAGTAAATATGTCTATTTCCGTGGATTTTGATTTTCGAAATACATGTTGGCAATTTGAAAACGTGTCGTGTCTACTGAGAAAGGTTTTCATTCGTACGTAAAAAAGTCTCTAATATTTTTGAAAAACTGACAAAAGAGGAATTGGCCGATAATTTTGAATTTAATTTTTGTTGCCTTTTTTGATGAGCGGCTTAATCTTAGCTGTTTTGAAAATACCCTTTTTTTAATTGATTGCGTCGTCGTTGACGCAACGCGTCTCTTTAACCATTATTGAGGTTGAACGCTTTCCCTGGAGCAATCCTCCCTTACTAATGGGAAGTAAGTACTATATCTTAGTCGAATCTCGTCACATCTCAGTCAGTGCCTTTTATCCCTTCAGCAAGGGCTTCGACGTCGTTAGATCCCGGAGTTCCTAGCCGGTCACCCAACCAGGAATCCGCAAGTCTTGAATTCGCTTAACCTCCGTTACTTCACGGAGTGGAGTAAACGAATTCGGCTAACAATGCCGGCAGTCTGGATAATTTCCGGTGCATAAGAATGCATTAAATATATGAGTTAACGGGTGTATAATGGCAGTCGCACAAGTCTTTAATTACAAACAATCCGGAAATTCATCTTCACAAGTCGAATATTTATTTTTTAGTTTACCAATAATTTTGAAAATTTTATAGAAAGACGTTTCGGAAAAGAACATCGTGTCTAAAGTTTTTGGGGAATGTCTCATGTTGAATTTTGTCGCTGAAGACTCTTAGTGAGATCGGCAGCCATTCTCGAAACGTATTGGTTAAAGAGACTCGCCACTGTTGCCGAATCGTTCATAGTTCTATTGTTATAGTTTATAACAACATTCTCTACAAGGTTTCAAGTTGATTTGGTCGTATTTCTTTATTATGTTCAACATTGCTTTTGTTTTATTTGAGTTAAAATATTCTGATCGTGTTTCATGATTTTAGCCTGTCTTATGACTTTTCTTAACAATGATTTGTATTTTTTAAACTAAAGAAGGAAATCTTGAGATACGTTATGATACTTAGAAATGAAAGAAAAAATTCCTTTGGTTTTTACATGATGTCCTTATCCCTTGTGTTATCTAAGAATTGTTTTTCCATGAAATATTTAATTGTCTTTTTTGATGAGAAAAGCAAGTGTTGAAAAGAAATAATTGAATAAGAAAAACGAAATAGAAGAGTGATGAATAAGAAAAAGAAATAATGAAATGAAAGAGTTGAAAAGAATTAATTATATGTATCATTTGCAACAACAGTATTATAAACCGTGTCCCATGACTTCTGCAACAAGTAATCAATGAATAATTTTATTTTCCCTTTAGTAAACAATGTACTCATACGTGTATTATTTATTGTGTCATTGTTCGTATTTGTTGTAATGGTAAGAATTTGTACATGTGGTTCCTGTATTCTAAATCTTCTGTTTCAACTTCATATCCAGTAGTAGTTTTCTTTTTTTTATTTATTTATTTTACGTCAAAAAAACAGTTAAAACTGCGTATCACGTGCTATGGGGAAAAGTGAATTGTGTGCACATTTTCAAAATTCTGTGATCCCTACACTAAGTCATATACTACTTAGATTTTGAAAAAAAAAAGAAACAAAGAAAAAAGAAGAAAAAAGAAAAAAGAAAGAAAGAAAGAAAGAAAGAAAGAAAAACACTCCCATGTAATAAAATCTATTTTCAAGGATAAATAAGAAATAAATTTTGGCTCTTATCTATGTTGTCCTTCGGAATAATACTTTATGCCGCGACAACATGGAAACGATCATTTGAATAATTGTATTTTCCACTGAATTCTAGAAGACTTGCACAGAAAATGAAATTCCATTTAGTTTTCTTAATTATAATTTGAGCGATGCCTTCTTTGATTTTAGTGTGATCCGTGAAGGTACATTTATTGTAATACCTAAACTAAAGGAATTAATTAAATTGAGAAACCGCTCTTTCTCGCAAGATTTTACCAGAAAATCAACTTTAAAATCTCCGCATACAACAATGGATTCAAAAGAGTGATTGCTGACTCTGTTTAGTGTTATCTCTGATTTTTCTAAGAACTAAATATAATCTGCAGCTCTTTTTGTTGGAGGCCTGTAGATGCAAAGTAATATCATTTTTAGCAAAGAAAGATGTACAACAGAAATTTCGAAAACATTTTTTATGAAATACACTTTAATTCTGTCAAGGATATAGAATCCATATTATTTCTAACTTAAATACAAGAAACCCCATATGCAGGACTTTTATGCGATGCACTTTCTTAGAATAATAGTCTGATAAGTTTCGTTGTTTTATTTTTGACTTATACGAACGTCAAAACTTACTCAAAGGGAATACTAGCAAACAAATGTGTTATACGTCTATAAACACATTTATCGTTGTTTGGAATGCTGCATCGTTTGAACGAATACGTATAAGTCATTTCCAATTTCAGCTCAAAATTGCAAAGCTGCAAATTGGATCTAAATATCGGTTGAAGATTTTCACAAATGAATTTCAGGAAATATGGTCACTCCTAATCGCATCAAATTAACTTCCCATCGTTGGATACATCAGTCAACTGGGCAGTGGCAGCAATCCTGATTGCTGCACTCCAATAACAGAACTGTCAGACTCGACTCTGAGCCCTGTAAAACATAAATGGAAATGGCTGAATTTCATTAGCCCAGTAGAACAACAAATAAGGTTGATTTGCTGAAAAAATCTAAGCTATAAATATGAATATCAGCGGCATACATACATTGAATGTATGCAGACGGGATTTTTTTCAAGAAGACGCATGGGAACCTTTTTTCATAAAACAGAAACAACTCTCTGAAGATCGTTAGTAATTTCTTTTTGAAAAAATATCACTAGACCACATTGTAACTGGGGAAAATTTACTAATCAAAAGTGGAATATCTTGCCACAGAGATGTGACCTATTGATTTTACTCTGGTATAAAAATAGCAATTTGGCAGATGACAAATAAATCCGTAACAACTGCAATAGTAAATGAATTGATTATTAATCCACTTTGTTTTAATGAATTTACTTTATAAAAGCTGTATTCTCAATTAAATGGAAGTTTCTGGAACATTAAAAAATCAAAGATATTTTACAAAATAAAAATTTTCCGTAAATTGATTCAAAATGAGATTGAATTACAATAAAGAAAATTAAAAGAATCAAAATCGAACAGATACAACCAATCCATTCACAGAAGCTATTGCTACAATGCAACACATTGAAAAATGGTGTATTTCATCCATGTAAGAAAGAATTGGCATTAGTGTCTTTCAAAGCAATATAAATAGATGGATATTATGAATACTATGGATATTACGAGGTCATAATCCTTGTCGTCCAAAGGAGATATCAAATTCCGAGAGAGAATTAAAAATAAATGAAACTTACTGAATTCAAGGCTAATAATATAAAATACATCTCAAAAGGTAATATATAAGTGTAGAAAGAAACTGACAATCATTGGATATCATGTAAAACAATGTAACTTACTATGAGTATTATACAGAATCATATTTTAAAATTATTTTTAAATGCATCTTGTTCATACATTGAACATTTGACAAATTAATGAAAAGTAATTTTGATATGGGTGAAGAGACCATTCAATAGCGACCCTTCGATCGGAAAAAAGAAAAAAAAATAGCATTAGAATCTAAATATTGAATCTAGAGGGTAATGGCTTTGCAGGTGCCTAGTGTGACTGCTGCTGTCCAGAAAGTTTAGGGCCAAATGGTTGGAATGATTTGTGAGTCTTTTCCGGTGATTACTCTTTTACTGTTGAAGGTAACGATTTCTTCTTTTACAAGTGGTATGTCGAAATCATGATTCAAGATGGATTTGGATACAAACCAAGAATACATCTACATACCAATTGAGTACATACCACCATAAACATATTACAAAATCATCGACCACGTGGAGTAAGATAGACATGAAATAATTAAAATAAGTAAATTCAAGAATAACAATACAATTAAACTGCTGATTGGATGATTCAAATGTGTTCTAGTTGACCAAGATATAATTGTATCGAGGTACAAACATCACTATGGTCGTTGGGAATATGGCGTCATATGTAAAGGCAGGGTTGCCATCTATCTTTCTTTTGGAGGACATGTCCTCTTTTTTTAGCGCTATCCTCCTCCCTTACTCCTTTTTTTAAATTTTCATGGAATGTCCTCCTTTTTATTCTGTTAAATTGAAAATAATACTCGCATAATTTTAAAGTAATTAAATTATTTAAAGGGACTTCATGTCTTGAATATCTACACTTTTACTTAAATGAATGGACTCCATAATAGAACATTGGGCTTATTGTGATATAAAACTTATTTATGCTTATTGTTTGGTGTATAACGAAAATGAGTGCAGGGGCGTAGTTATCCCGTCGGAAGCTTTCATATTTAATGACGCAAAGTCTAATGTGATTTTCAAAGATAATTATGGTTTGGAATTGTCGAGTACATTGTTAACGCATCGTAAACTATAAAAAATGTAAAATATCCTCCTTTTCATTGAAATGTCCTCCTTTTTCTGGTAAAATGTCCGCCGCAGGGAAAACTTTTCTTCTAACCCTGGTAAAGGGCATATTAGAATCGAGTTACAAAAAATAAATACTAGAAAAATACATTTAAGACCGCACTAGAGCGCACAAAATAAATTTAAGACCGCAGAGAACAGATGTCGGGAAATTATCTTTCACAAATCGAACGACAAGGGATTGGAATAGATTGCCTGCAAAAACTTTTGAACCCTTTCCTTAAAGCGTTCAACAGTTTAGGAAATTAATTTAGGATATTTTTAAGTTAATGAGGTAGTTAACTAAGAATATTAAGTTATACAGTGAAGTGAGGTGTCGTTCAGTGTAGAGCAGATAATAATGAAGGAAATTTTTTTAGTGTTATAGTGAAGTGAAGTGAAGGATAGGATGCAATTCTAGACAGACCTACAGTATGTGTTTTACAAATGTACGAAGTCATATCTACCAAATTAAATGTTGAAAAATCACTTCATCTTTGTGAAAAACATTAAATATGTAAGCTTAAACATCTCAACAAACACACTCAATAGCACCAGTTACTCAATGAACTAAAAAGCGTAAAAAAATGGACACATGGTCCTCAGAAGTAGCATATGCTGTTCACGTCCACCCTGCCTCGAAATCAAAGAGTTTTTGCTTTTTCAAGGGCCAGCCGCCGTTTTGTAACTGTCGAGGGCCGTCACTTGATCTTATTCCTCCTCTCAAGCATTGTGAGCCCTTCGCTAGAATTATTGCAAC
The DNA here is from genome assembly GCA_011170035.1 of Teleogryllus occipitalis. Classification (NCBI taxonomy): domain Eukaryota; kingdom Metazoa; phylum Arthropoda; class Insecta; order Orthoptera; family Gryllidae; genus Teleogryllus; species Teleogryllus occipitalis. The sequence goes on along the minus strand of BLKR01009090.1, from coordinate 106,624 downwards.
AATCTTTCAATAGTGAAGATTCGTCTAGGACATCAAAGAACATAAATGAAAGGCAACGAATCTCTGTCCAGAAGAAGAAAAGTTATAAAATAAAATAAAATTTCCTCCAGTCATATTTTCTCAAAGTTTTTAGCTAAACTATATCTCTTGTGGTATGACAACTATCTGTGCGTGTACTGTCACCCGCACACGGCGCTGTGTTTTTCTTATACTTTTCTAAGCTTTTCTCCTTTCAAGTTGGACAATCTTTAGGTAACCCTAGATGTCCAGCACAGACATGAGTTGCTGTATTTTGAATAAAATAATTTAACATTGTTATGGATATTTACAGAGGAATTTGTTTATTTAATAGCAGCTTTAAAATTTTCAGTAATATATTTCTGTTTAACTTTTCGGTGATAGAAATGAAAGAAACTCCATATTCCATACAATGCGAGGTTGCAGTCGAAGAGTCGTTCCTCACCAACAGGCAAATATGTAGTTTCTTTGTAACCAGGAAAAGATGATCATCACACATTTTATATAGATCTGCATGACTCTAAAGCTTACTAATGAACTCAGTTCACAATCGCTTAATTTCCTCCTGTCTATTACAGTTAACACAAAGTAATAATGCAGAAACGTGGATGTGGCTAATTATCTTTAGAACATTTAACAAGCCTTTTTAATTAGCATTCGTGCACGATTTCATTTTTTTCGCGTAGAAGCATTTTTCCTAGCTAAAAGCAATTGCAGTTCAATGAAAGCAATGTTGCCACGCGAACAGGAAAAAATTCAGAACAAGAAAGTTCAAGTAGTGGTGGATGCAAAGTTACATTACCGACTTCCACCAAATTCGCTCTACCTTTGTGGTCTTTTGTACAATGGGTTTGTTGAAAGAATCAGCTCATTCTATCATTTACCAAAATTAATTGATTTGAATTTTTTCGCAAACTTTAAGAAATATTTCATAAAATTTTAAAGGGTTGGAGCTGATTCTCACCTAAAAGTAGGCAATAATATATCCCGTTCGTGTCAAATTGCGTGTGGACGTAAGACTTTTCTTTCTTTTTTGTAAAAAAGCCGCAAATAGAATAAGTGGATTTCTACAGCAAACGGCTCCTGTATAGCTAGCTCCTAGCTCCGGTTTCTTTCTCTTCTTTCTATTGGTTGAAATCAAGTGAGTTAGGAAAATTTCTTTATTTTTATTTCATTTATCGTAAGACGTGAAACCAAATAAAAAGTGGGTAAGTGAATTCAGCAATTATTATAGTACAAAACAATATTTATTGAAATATAGTCTTATGTAATGTCATTTTATGATTGAAAAATAAAACTTAGGTTCTCTTAAGATGAACTGCCAGGTGATCTGACTCATTTCAGCAGATTATTTTCTAAGATTACGAAAAGAAAAAATGAGTCTTATTTATCTGCAATTAAGTACATCTCGATGGCAGAAAGTTATTAAGGAAATAAGGTAAGGATACTGTAGCAGTATAATTTCTTCTCTTTTTCGTTATTGGGAAAGATTTCATCGGGCGAGGTCGTACATAACCGCCGCAGCGTCACTCCCATCGCCAGCCTCCCCGCACCCGCAACGGGAGAAGAGAAACCCTTTGACGCCATGAAAAATCCAGCGGGAGTCACAAAAATAACAAACTCAATTCTACGTGTCAACTAAAACTACTCGCGGTGTTAAGAAAGATGTACAGTGCAGTCCACTTCGATACGCCGTACGAGTAGGTCGTGCTGTGAACAGTGGTGTACAAACGATACACGAGTTATTTACCTAACTTGTTGTAACTATACGAATCTGTTTCTAATACTGTAAGCAAAACACAGTATATCACCACGTGAATTTCACGTACAGCTGCAGATGCAGCTGTGCTTCCAGGAAAAATGGATTCTCCTGACAACAGGAGAGACATAACCCCCAACAGTACGGACTCACAACAAGGTATGTCATTAAAGAAGTCATATGCAGGTGCTACATCATCAGATTCCTTTCCATCTAAAGAACAAGCTATTGTAATCGAAGCTCAAGAAGGACTTTCAATTAAAGATTATATTAGCAAGGTTGCCTCTATTGTTGATGCTAGTAATATTAGATTTGTTTCACGCATATCTAACAACCGAATATGTATCTTTCTGTCAAGTCAAGCCGTTGCAGATAAATTCACTGATAAAAATAAAACAATTGTTATAAAGAATCGTGAACTCAATGTTAGACCTCTCATTAGTAAACTTAAAAGGGTAATTATATCCAACGTGTGCCCAATCATACCACACAATGTAATTGAAAAGGAGTTCACCAAAAGGAAAATTACAACATCCTCCAAGATCTCGTTCATAAAAGCAGGAATATCAGAACCGGGCTTCTCGCATATTATGAGCTTCAGAAGACAAGTGTACATAGAACCTGAAGATCTAAACAAACTACCAGATTCAACTGTTGTATATTTTGACAATACTTCATACCGTGTATACTTCTCTACTGATATCATGACCTGCTTTATTTGTAATCAAGAAGGACATGTAGCTCAGCTTTGTCCAAGTAAACCCAGTGGAAATGATGAAATGGAAACTGAAGTTACTGAACAACATAACCATAGTCTCTCTTCTATACCAAATCCTCAACCTGCAGATAACACCAATGAAAAAGTAATATCACCCTCTACTGATATGAATGTAACCTCAAAAATACCTCCACCATCTAACTCATGCACTCAAATTGAAGAAACTATTCACACAAAAGACAGTGAAGACAACACTTTGAAGAAAGATCTTGAGGCCAATAATAATGCCCCTGTATTAACCCAACCTCAATTTGGTGACTTCCCTGCTCTTCAAATTCCACAATCAAACAACCCCAACTCCACAAATAATTTGATAAAGAAACGACCTATATCCTTATCATCAACAACCTCAGACCCACTTACTGAACCCTCATCAGAACCTGATAAACATTTCAATATTGACCTCACTGAAAAAGAAAAAGAGAAGAATTATAAAAAGTCAAGATTAGAAAGTACTAATATTGAAGAATCTGAAAAACTGAACACTCAACTGGCCCCTCTCAAGGAAATATTATTGGACCCAAACAACAAATATCCCTTGAATTTTATTCAAATGAAGAGTTTTCTTGAAAAAACTAAAAACAGCACTGAGGTAATTGAAATAGCTCTAGAATTTACCCCTGATTTAACTCAATTGATTGAAATGTTAGAAAGAACATATCCAAAATTAAAGGATAAAAATATGAAGAGAAGATTTACAAATCTAAAAAAGAAATTAAATAAACACATTAAAAGCAATGAATCAGAGTACTCTAGTGATACAAGTTAAAGTATTTCATCCTATTAAATTAAATATTAACTAACAATGGTTGAAAGCATATTACAATGGAATATAAATGGATTTAGGCCTCAAAGAGAAAATCTGCTTATTCTGATTAACAAATATAATCCAGATGTAATATGCTTGCAGGAAACTAATAATTCAGAAAGGGTGATACCACAATTAAAAAATTATTCTGTATACTTAAAGAATAGAAATAATCCAAGAATATCCAGTGGAGGCATAGCTATATATATAAAATCACTTATTCAAGCAGATGAAATTTATATAAACACCAATATTGAATGTACAGCAGTCAAAATCAACATGGGAAGAAAATATTTGAGTATCTGTAATATCTACCTCCCTAATAGTTATAATTTTACAGAAAATGAAATATTAAAAATCATAGATCAGCTACCTAAACCTTTTATTATGGTAGGTGATTTTAATAGTCACAGCCTAATGTGGGGATCGTATAAAGATGACAGTAGAGGCAAGATTATTAAAAAAGTATTAGAAGACCCAAATATATTGATACTTAACAAAAATCAATACACTCACCTTAATAATACACACAAAAGGTTCAGTGCAATTGATCTAACAATATGTTCATCTTCTATTGCTTCTAAATGGGACTGGAGTACTACAGAAGACTTACATGGAAGTGACCATTTTCCCATTCTTATATCTTACTTTAATAATACCTCAGTGTCTGCTTGCACTAACTATCATCCTCGATGGAAATTCCAAAACGCTAACTTTGACAGATACAAAGAAATATTATCAACAAAAATAAATGAAATTAATATGTTAGAGGAGAATTCCTCAATCTCCCTCAATAAAAAATTGAGAAACTGACTGATCTCATCCTAAAAACAGCTGATGAAACAATCCCAAAATCTTCAGGAAAACCAATAAGGAAAAAACTACCTTGGTGGAATGAAGACTGCAAAAATGCCCATAAATTATACAGACACTCATTCAACAAATACAAGAGGCATCCAACCATAGAAAATCATATTGATTATAAAAGAACACGAGCAAAAGCAAGACGAGTATATAAAGAAAATAAAAGGCAGTGTTGGATTGATTTTATCTCATCAATAAATTGCTTCTCTAACCCAGCAGACAATTGGAAAAAAATCAAAGCTATCAATGGTTGCTACAAGCAGAACTTTCATCCTAAATTTATGGTACATAACGACAGAACTACCTCTTCTAACGAAGAAATTGCGAACATTCTAGCTTCTACATTTGCTAATAACTCAAGCGACAGTAACTTTAACTATGAATTTCAAATATACAAATCTAATTCGAATATAACAATGGATAGAATTATTCAACAAAATTCGTCAAGTAATCCTACATTAAATTATCCCGTACAAGTACAAGAAGTTGAGATTGTGCTATCTCGAACTAGAAATTCAAGCCCAGGACCAGATGGAATATACAATGTTTTTCTGAAAGAACTGCCGACAAATGCTATTGAATATCTAACTCGACTCTTCAATGAAATAATAACCACTGGCGAATTTCCTGACAAATGGAGAGAATCTATAGTTATCCCGATTCTTAAACCTAACAAAGATCCAACCAACCCGAATAATTACAGACCTATTTCCTTAACGTCCACCCTCTGCAAATTACTGGAAAAAATTGTCAGTAGAAGACTTAATTGGTACCTCGAACATCATAACAACATTTCACCATTCCAAAGTGGTTTCAGACGAAATCGTTCTACAACAGACCATCTAGTAAACATCCATAGTGACATTTGTGATGCCTTTATAACAAACCAACATCTTGTGACAGTTAGTTTAGATATGGAAAAAGCTTACGACATGGTCTGGAGAGATCGAATCATCAAAATTCTCCACGAAATGGGGATAGATGGCCAAATACTAACTTTCATAACCCAGTTCATGAAGAATAGATCTTTACAAGTTAAATTCAAGAATATTTTTTCGAACAAATATACAATAAAGAACGGAGTGCCTCAAGGATCTGTGCTTAGTGTACTACTATTCTTGGTTGCCATAAATGATATCACGAACCATATCCATCGACCAGTGAAAGTATATTTGTTTGCAGATGATATCACTATAACATTAAGTGGAAAAAATATTAAAACATCTCAAGAACTGCTTCAAATTACTTTAAAAGAACTTCAAGATTGGTCCAATACGACAGGTTTCAAGATCTCTAAATCCAAATCTGAATGTATAGTCTTCAATAAAAGGGGTAACTTATCGGATCAGCTAAAACTTACAATAGGATCACAACAACTTAAATGTTCTAGCCTAATCAAAATTCTAGGAATATTATTTGATAGTAAACTAACATGGATACCACATATTAAGAATTTGAAAGCTAAATGCCTTCGAAGAATAAATGTATTAAAAGCCATTTCATCAGCATCGTGGGGAGCCGACAGAAATGTTATACTATCAACATACAAAGCTCTCATTCGTTCTAAGATAGACTATGGAGCAATTATTTACCAGTCAGCTAGGCCAACAATATTAAATAGTCTTAATCCAGTCCACTCAGCCGGGTTAAGATTTGCCATTGGCGCATATCGAACGAGTCCAATTTCGAGTATTCTTGCGGAATCCAATGAAGAACCTCTTCACATCAGAAGAAGAAAACTATGCTTTTCTTATGCCTGTAAAATCTCATCCACTCCTAATAACCCTGTTTATAAGAATGTTTTCTCCAGAAAATATTACGAAAAGTATACAGAGAAAAAGTATGCTCCTAAACCAGTTTATTATCTCCTGAACCAGTACCTTGAAGAAATTCACTTCACATTTCCTACTGTTCGAACTACCACGGTTAAAAAAAGACCTCCATGGATTCCTTCCCTAATAAATATCAACATCAGCCTTAATGATCTTCCAAAAAAGGTAACTAATACGTTAATTTACCAAGCCTACTTCAACGAAATCTATAACAAATACATTGGATATACGCACATCTTCACCGATGGCTCCCGTAAAGAGATCGGAGCTGGCTGTGCAGTACAAATTAAAGAGACACTATTACAATCAAGGCTAAATGATTATTGCTCTATTTTTTATTGTGAAGCATACGCCATTCTTCTCGCCTTTAAATATATTCAAGAACAAACCGAAGACAAATTTGTTATTTTTACAGATTCCAAAAGTGTGCTAGTAAGTTTAAGTAATACTGAAAACCAGGAACCTATAGTAAATGAAATAGCTAACTTATATTATGACTTATTACACATCAATAAGGAAATAATTCTCATTTGGATACCATCGCACCGAGGTATTGCCGGTAATATATTAGTTGATGAAGCAGCTAAAGACTCTATTAATTCACCTTTGGAAGAGCATGCAGTTTCCCACAATGACATCAAAAAAGAACTTCATCAAAGAAACAAGGATGTTTGGAATACTGAATGGACAAGATCACCAACCCTACTACATCAGATCAGGAAAAGTATCTTCGATGACCACCTTCCTTACCTTCACAAGAGAAAATATCAAACTGTGCTCACCCGTTTAAGAATTGGCCATTCCAAACTCACCCATCAGCATTTACTAACAAAAGAAATACAAAAAAATTGTGACCAATGTCAATCTGCCCTCTCTATACCACACATATTATTGTTCTGTCCCACTTACAAAGATATCCGCAAAAAATATGCAATACCTCTCACTCTCCCAGAAATCCTTAACAACAAACACCACATTGAAAATGTCTTTAAATTTTTAAAGGAAATTAACTTTATCAATAAGCTGTAAGAAACTAAAAATCTGTTAAACACAAATATTGTCAAATATTGTATTATCAAAAAATGTATAGTAATGCCCAACATGTTTTTTGGTGATGTTCTCTGTTTATATTATGTTGCTGTTGAATATGATTGTTAATTGTCCTCATGTAAAGTTACCTACATTGACAAATTATAAATTTGTGGTTTAATTTTAAATTTTGTTGTATGCTCTGTTGTACACTGTATATACTGTATTTTGAATGTGGTCGCTAATGACCTAGTAGTTCATGCGACCTTCTAAATAAAGCATAATTAAAAAAAAAAAAAAAAAAAAAACTACTCGCGATTTTGCAATGCTTAGCCCTCTTGTAGACGTCGTTTTCAGTAACTGTTCATATTTGGAAAAAATTGACTTAAATTTTACACATGTGACAAGTTTTACACAAGTAAAAATTTGGAGTCATTTTCGAGAAAATTTAAAAAATGTTTAAATGTTTGAGAAATGTTTAAATTCATTCCATTTAAAAATTAAAATATTTTATTCAGTTTTCACTCCCTGTTACCCAGTAATAAGGTCACATCATGGAAGCATTTACTCTGCGGAACATATTTTAGACGTAATTGCCTCCGCGATAAGATGAGCCGATGGTGACAATTCAGTATCATGTGTCAGTCCATAAGGCCCTTGAAACCAATCGACGAATTCCTCGTCTCGGTATCTTAGTGGCTATACTAATCAGTGAAAACCAAGAGATCCAAGTTCGATTCCAGGCGAGGGAAACAATTCTTTAAACAAATTTAATCATAAAAATTCTTTACAATGCACCTATTTGACAGTTTCTCGAAATATACAGAAACCATTTCCGTATTTTCCAATAGATGTGTCGACACAGAAAGTTCATAAATATGACTTGCAAAGGAGATGAGAGAAAGGCGATGATCACAACACAGTCATATTTGCAAACACATGGATCAACTCACTTAATTGTTTTTAAATATGCAATAAGAATTGCGAAAAAACGTGTTTAAGAATGTTAATGTCTACGTGCGATCGTAGATTACCCATATCGGCCGGAGAGATTAAAAATCGTCCACTCGCGTTTCATTATATATTAATTACAACGCTACACAAACATCGTCAAAGTCAAATATAAGCAAACAATACTAGCCGGAATGGTATTGGTAGAAACGCGAAACTTGATGTAATGCATTATCCTCAAACACGATAGTGACTAATCATGAACATATTTTCCTCTGAATCTCCGCACCGGGTCTGCAGTTCTATATTGCGGTGATGTTACTAATAATAACATAATAATCTACTCATGAGGCAATGAATGAATGAAGAGAGGATTTGGAAGAGAGGAATTAATAGGCTTCACATGGGAAAACAACACCAGCTATTAAAAATTAATTTATATCGCATGAGATTTGTGAAATTAGAGACACCAGAAAATTAGAGGCTATCAATACAAAGCAGTTCATGACTTCATTATTGAGATGAAATATTATATCCTTCCTTCAATGACAATCACATAAAATTAGGTTTTTTAATATTCATAAACATGTCACGAAAATCTGCAATTAGCTTACGATCAAGCGTTCTTTTCATGCAATCAAACAATTTGAGTCAAATATTTTCGTTGTTATTGTTTTACTTTGAAGGGACCAACCTCATTTATTCTGTATAGATACTGAATATGAGTAACATCGATGTATATAGTCGTACTTTAGCTTATGTTTATACTATACAATATGCCATATAAGTGTCTAAGAACGTTATATCAGAATTATTATTATTATTATTATTATTATTATTATTATTATTATTATTATTATTATTATTATTATTATTATTATTATTACTATTATTATTATTATTATTATTATTATTATTATTATTATTGTTGTTGTTGTTGTTGTTGTTGCTGCTGTTGTTTAAGGCATTTCTCAGGCAATTAGTAATCTAGACTCGCAACAAGGTCGAGGGTAAACCTAAGATGTTTCCTCAGGACTGTGATAATATCCCGTAGAGCTGCAATTACTACTCGGTGAACCGTTAAGCACAGTTTCTAGAGTCTTTTCAGCACTACAAAGATATCATAATACCTTTAAATTTTTTATCTCCTTATTTACTCTGGAATTTTCTGGGAAGGCCATGGCCTCTATCCATCCATGTTTCTCAACGACGATAAGATCTGACGTGTTATGATCCAAAGGCCTCTCTTGAAATTCCAGTGTTTGTTTTATTTGGTTTTTCCACCACCTTGTCAAGCTTGTCCTTTCATTGTTGCGTGCAAAGCTATATTTTTTGCAGAGATTCCAGTGGAGCACGGTGGCGACTTTGCAATGGCATTATTTTTAATCAGTGTAATTTTTTCAGGCACTGATTAGATGATTAAAAGTTTCGTCTCGCTGTTTACACAGTCCACATTTGCCATCCTTGGTAGGCTCTACTTTGGTGTGAATGGCCTAAGTCTTTAGGACATGTCCTTGGGGTGCTAAAACCAGATCCATAGTCTCTATCTTAAGGAAACCAAACCGCAGTCAGCCCCACGTAAGAGAGTTATTTACCTTCTTTTTATGTCTCCCCATCGTCAGTGGAGCGGTTTGCCATACCAACGTATATAGAATTCCGAAATTCATGTTGTTTCTTGCTCAGTTGGTGAAACGGGCACTTCCCCGTTTGAGGAAACCCTTTTTACGTACTTAGATCCCTTAGATATCTACCTTCAATTTTCGATTTATTGAGCTAGTGTTTCCTTCATTATTTGCACCGTCACTCCATCTGTTGACATGCTTCACGTCAATCAGTAGGCGAAAATCACCATGAGCTGACATTAGTTTTCTGGTTTGGCAATACAGATTATTCAGCGCTGCTTGCATCCTGTCTATTAATTTAGGCAGAACCTGATCACCGGTACAGTCCAGATGTTGATACTTTAGATGATATTTTCACTATTGAGCTTGGTTCTGACACATTTACGCATATTGCTTGTAGCAAATTTTCTCGGCCTGCTGAAAGCTTAATTGTAATCCTCCGTGTAGCTTAATAAGCTGAAAGCTTATTTGTAATCCTCCGTGGAGATGTTCCTTATTTCTGTCGAGCCTAGGAGTTCTATATACAAGGTGTTGGTGATTCTACCTCCACTGATGCTGAGAGTGGTGCAATTAACTGCACTGAAATCCTTTCTGTTATCTCTAGTAAACGCTCGTACTGCGTTTTGCTACATTTTAGACTTTTCGTACAAATTGAGAACATCCATGTAGAGGAGGTAGGAGAATCTAGGTCTCGTCTTCGATGTTTCAATCCCAAGTCTGTTTTTACGCGGAACTGTTGTAAGAGGTATTAGAGCAGCTGAAAGAGCCTCCTTGAAATATTTCTCAACATATTCTGACATTTCAGACAGAGGGTGTTCTTTTCGGAGATCAGTCAGAAGCTTAGAGCTTGTCCCGGCTCGGGCGGTACCCCTCTCTTAGGGGATACCCAGATGGGAAATACCCGACGTGTAGTTCAGCACTGAATCTCACCAGCAAGCGGGGCAAGGACACAGCCATTTCCCGTCGTGATAAAAATATCCACTACACTTACAGAATTAATTATCATAGCAATTGATGCGCCTGGAAACAAGAAATAATCAATCACTCATAAACGGAATCCACGTTTTGTGGATCCTGATTTGGTGGTTCCTCTATTTATCCACCTTCTGCGTTTCTGTTACGTGCGTACTCTGTCCGTCACAGTATTTGAGACAATATTTTCTCGAAAACGGCTCCAATATTTTCTTGAAATTTCCTTATCGAATAGAGCAAAGTACGCTTACAAAAATGGCGCTGGTCCACTGCTTCCACGACTGTTTCCGTTTGGATTAAAGGAATTCAATTGGTTATTACCGCACGCCTACTTGGTATCCGTGTACGCATTCGCCGACGTATCAGTGTAATAATTTGTATGCATCGCTACCGTTCTCAAGATAACTCGTTTAGTACAATATGGGGAAGTGGTTAGATGGGAGATTAGGGTGCGAGGCAGGGACGATGTCGCAAGAACCTAGAGGAAGCTGGCCGCCGAGCCTTCGTGACGCCCGCCGGCATTGGAGGGCCGTGGGGAGGGGCGAGCCCTCAGGGTACTTAAGGCTGCATCAACGGCGCCCACGCGAGATATGTAGAGGGTCGAAAGACTGAGTAATATCTCCGGTTCTATCCTAGCACGCGGCCTTCCAGTCGAAGACCGGTTTGGCGTCAGGCTATATGATAACGGTGGTTAAGGGACTCAGTGTCCAACAGCTTCGCACCACGCGTTTTTTATTTTATTTATTTATTTTTTATTTTATTTTACGTCAAAAAGCAGTTCAAACTGCGTATGGCGTGCTATGGGGAAAAGTGAATTGTGTGCACATTTTCAAAATTCAGTGATCCCTACACTAAGTCATATACTACTTAAATTTAAATTAAAAAAAAACTCCCATGCAATAAAATCTATTTTGAAGGATAACTAAGCAATAAATATTGGCTCTTATCCATGTTGTCCTTCGGAATAATACTTCCTGCCGCGACAATATGGAAACATTAATTTGAATAATTGTATTTCCCACTGAATTCTGGAAGACGTGCACAGAAAATGAAGTTACATTTATGTCCAGAAGCAAAACAAGCGGCCATCTCAGCATTTGCTCAATGGATCAAGGAAACTGGACGAAAAACCTGATCGATATGGGGGTCATTGCCTGTTGCGTTGTTTGCCTGGTGCATTGCCTGGTGCGTTGCTTGCCTGTTTTAGAGCAGTGGTCCTGGGCTAGGCCTGGGGACGGTCGCGGGGTTTCGCGGCTAAGGGAATAGAAAGGTTGCCAGAGATTTTTCGTTTAGTAAATTCAACTTGTAAATTATTGTGTAAATATATGTATATTTTATTGTTTTAGAAACACTCGTCTGTGTTATTAATTCCCAGTACGTCACAATATGCAGTTTGATGAAAAAACGTTGAAAAGAGATTAGATAACGAGAAATAAACACTGAACAGATACAAGACACCAGCTTACCAGAAGATCACGTCTTTTAATTATTTGATAATGCCTAATAAATTCATTGGGTGTACTCTCGGGTAAATGATAACTCACTTGAGTTCCTTTCATTAGATAAAACTTGAAAAATTTAAGTACTTGAAGTAACTTCAATGATCTTAGACACTTGGATTACAAATTAATTTTGACACTGGTTTACAAATTAACAATGTTTACCCTCCAGATATTTACAGAGTAAACTTTGAAGTTTGTCAGACTGTCTGCTAGAGGCAATTGTTCACAGGTCTTTGTTTTCAAGATTGATTGCTTTTCGTAGAAGAATCAGCTGTGAATAGCTTAGTTGAATTCAGCTTGCGAATGTATAACAAAGTTGCATGAAGTGAATTACGTTGGTGGTTATCATTGATGAATTACTGTGCCGGTTGCTATGAGAAGCCCAGAGTGTAACAGCTGAGCCAGGGGCCGTGTGGGAGGTGAGAGCAGTGGCTCCGGGCCACTCGGTGTCTCCCGTGGCGCTCAGAAACACTCGGTCGCGGTGGAAGGGTGGTGGCGGTGCGAAGATGGCTTCACTATTTGTGTCAGCGTATATATCGTACGGTTTATTTTATTTGGGGGAGGCAGCGATTGGGGACGCGACCATTGACTGTAGTTCCGCACCCATGTATTTATTTATTGATTGATTGATTCATGTTTCCGGGCGCGTCAACTACTCTGGTCATTAGTCCCGTTAGTGTAGTGCATGTTTTTTTTCTCGGGAGATGGCGGTGATCTTCCCCCGCTGGATGGCGAGATCCGGCACCGACCTACCGTCGGCTAGTGGAGTTTCCCCCCTAACCAGGACTCTCCCACTAGCGGGGCACCGCCCCAGCCGGGACAAATTCAAAGCTCCCGACCGGTCTCCCGGGATATGTGGTAGTGTAGTGCATGTTAGTGTACGTGTGTGTAAGGGGAGAGGATAGGACAAGGAATGGGAAGGACAAATCGCGCGCGGTCCGTGGCCCGTTTGATAGGGTACTGCTCCGGCATTCGCCTGGTGTTGATAGGAGAAACCACGGAAAACTACCGATCAGAGCAGCCGGCCGCTAGAATTCTCCTCCAGGCAGCGACTGAATTCGACCTAGCTGAAAAGCTAGTGTGGAAAATCCTGCCGCCGTCAGGACTCGAACCTAGGACCTCCCGGTCAGAGGCGCTGCAGTGACATCAGTTGATGCACTGAGCTACCGCTCCCGGTCCCATGTATTTACCTTAGGGTTCCTTTGAAACATACACTCCGGTGCGGGCCTAGGGAACCTTCTTCGAGCAGGCACGTTCCGTGGGCGTCCCTCTTAAACGCCTGGGTGTGACTTTTCTGCACCAAACGTCGAACTTGGTTAACTATATCCAAACTCTCTAGTTGGGAGTGTGACCGCTCTACCTTTTCACTATTCTCTAAAAAGCCTACAGCGGGTCACTCAAGTAACCTAGTAGTATTACTTGACCTGTGACTTGTTATGACAATATCACACCAAAAATTAGGAATGGTTATAAATATCCTAACTGCCCTACAGGAGTGGGTTCGTCTTTTAACCTGCTTTTGTAATAAAAGAAACATAGGCAAGTTAATCTTTTAACTATGAACCGAGTTCTAGATATATTCTGTTAAATACTTGAATACAATTCTAATCTAGCATTTACATATTGCATTGAAAAATTCTATCACATGCTCTAATTTTAGCAATTACGTGATTACCTAACAACTGCAGTTGCGTTTTAACACTTACATAAACACTTTACATAAAATCATATTAACCTTCACTTCACAAAAAAACACAATAAAATACCTGTACACAAGACAATAATACATGGAAACACAAAATACCGAAAAAGAATCACATACTCAAATACCTTTTACATACACTTTTAAAGAAATTGTCACTTGAATAGTGGATGAAATATATACTAGACGTTGTTTCACTTTCACGTTAAGACAGCTAAGATTTCTACGATAATATATCGCTCAAAGTAGAATACGTAACTTCATTAGAAAAATAGTTCTATCATATTTTAAGGAAAGGCTTTACTTGATAAATAAATTCAATTAGTTTCAACAGATTATTAAATGTTGCTAGCCTATTATTTGAAAGAATGGAAGCACTTCCGGATCAGCGGAACACGTAGAGGATGTATTGCATGAGTGCATAATTGTATATATGGTATAAATTACCTTATTTGACCGTTCGTTTTAATGTTTCACACTTTGCCAATACTTATTTACCAATTTGAATTGATGAAAAGAGTAATTGATGAATTAGACACGACCAATACATCATAGCACCATCACCACCAGTACGTATTTTCAATGTATAAACGTATTTATCCATTGAAAATACGAACTTTAGTGACACGTACACTAGAATGAAAACTCGAACTAATCATAGTGTTCTAGACAAGTTTATATATTTCAGTAGTAATTTTGAGGAGAATTATTGAAGCCAGCAACAATAGCTTCACATGTACGTGTATTTTCAGAGCTATTCTGTTGTTGCTTAATCATTTCCTGTTGGGCCAGCAACCTCGCGTACTTGTCACTTACGCGAGTATGTGCTAACTGAATTTCGTGTGTGCGTAGGCTGGCTTGCTTCTGGGAAATTTTTAGAAAGGTATTCAGGTGGTGAGAGACTGCTGGCTGGAGAGATGAAGAGTAACTATATATAAGATTCATCATGTTGTGACATTTAGGGCAAATGTTAATTTCAAGAAATAAAATATCGCTTCTAAATACAGAAGAAATATTAAGATGGCTAACAATGTCATCTTAGAATTTGTAAGGCAGAGAAAACTATCATCCTCTCTTTATATAATACGCTAATCATTGATGATTTTTGACCATTTATAAGAAATTATTATAAAACCCTATGTGTGCTAGTACTAGAGAGGAAATTACACCCCAGCCGTGTATCCGACAGATTTAAAGCGAAAAATATTGAAGTTTGCAGATTATGACATAAAAGAAATGATAACTGCAGCACAAATTATAATCGCTAATATCTCAGAAACGATGTGTCCTAAGCCCTTAAAATCAGGTTATTGAATCCCAAATATGCAATTTTGCGTGAAAATACGGGCCAGAATGTACTACGTTTTGTTTTAGCACCACTAGTGTTAACAAGAATTTAAGGTATTAACATTTTCTTTCGAATTGTATCAACAATAAGGATGTGATAATGTATGCTTTTCGATAGTAGGTATTATCACGTTTGTATAGTAATCAGAGATATGTATACCCGCAGATTCGTCAACCCACCCACCGGAAAACGGGGAGTCCAACCCACCCGTATTGAACTAGGTATCCGTTTGCGTGTCAGACCCGTATGTGAAATGCGCCTACCCGTATGAACAGTGGTTTGCGATATTATTACACTCAACTCAATAAAATCCATCCGTGAAAAAGAAACCTTCATTTTTTTTAATTTACTGTCATGGTATCTTCCCATTTCTTGAGTTATTTATTCTTAGAATCTCAAAATACATTTTAAAGAATAGTATGTTCCAAAAATTCGTAAGTTGGTAAACCTGGATTGAACATATTTCGAAGTGTGTGAAGAGAGAAATAATCAAAAGAGCAATCGCAGTATATTCTTGTAGAAAGTAAAGAAAGCTCAAAAAACCCTTATTTGAAAGAATTAACATGAAAATGCATTTCAAGTATTGCAAGAAGGATCGTTGCACTTATTGTTGCAATGAACGGCTCCCAAAATATTCGAATTTTAAATTTGGGTTAACAAAATATAGTTTGTCCTGGAAATTTGTTAGAAATGACGTATAATATTTACACAATAAATAAAATGTAAAAATATTCATCAGAAATATTTTTCTTTAGGGTAAAATTCTAAAAAATACTATTTTTCTAGTGAGTACAGTAATTTGGTAAATCACTATATTTAAATCATTTGGAATCATTATAACAAGTAAAATTATGTACTATCTACTATACCTATGAGTTATAAAATGTTTTCAATCCATTAATTAAAATTATATGAACTTTTCTGGAATCATAGAATCATTTAGTTTGTGCTTAGTCTATGTTGAGCATGGAATACACGTATAAAACATTTTGCGTCTGAACGGTTTACACAGTTAATAACCAGAGCGTTGTCATGTTCTTCATCCGCAGTTGCAACTTATTATTATCTGTACAATTTGCATCTGTCAATATAAATGTACCTCATTAGATAATGATTTAGTGATTTTAGAGTTTGTGCAAAATATCAGAATTTATATGTAGGATAAGAATTTGACAAGTATAGTCCAGAGAATAAGAGGTCTCAATAGTCACAATTGAATCAGAAGAAACTTAACATTTTTCCACTTCAATCAACAAAATAGGAGAAAAAACTCGCTGTTTATTTGAGAACTGAGGACGAGGTCAATATCTACAATTTTGCATGGACACAACACGATCTCTTCCGAGAAATGTTTGTTTGCAGGAACAAGCGCCATGCATAGGTCTCTGGGTTATACCGGCACACAGGAGCCGGTGCGCATGACACGAACGGGGTACATCGGCCAGCGCAGTGTCTCTCTGAAAGCGTAAAACACAGGCTCTTTACGTTGACAAAAATAATTCTAACACCAATTCATGACTGATACTCGGAAGTTGGAACACTCTTAGGTTGAGCTCCGCAAATTTCCATAAATGTTCTGGAGTACTAGGGCAGAGGTATTACGGCCTTCTTTATTTCGTGTGTGCCTATTGCGTTTTTTATGTGGTAATGTTGAACACTTGAGTATAAATTTACAATATCTTAAACAAAATTCCTCCCGTTCTTCTATATCAAAATACATAAAGAGAAGGTAAATCCTTACGATACGGGCGATCCTTATAATAATGCCCAAACCCGTTTGATTGCGAGCGGGCTGGACCCGTTGCAACACACGTATCATGGGTATCTTGCCAACCCAATATCAGCAAAAATCCTAATCCAGCTACTAATACCGAATTCTAAATGATCTAAATGGAAAAACTCCTCCAGGAATCAGCTGCCCGGAAATCTCAATGTAGGAAACGGGGTCTGCAAGCGCAAGATGCACTCTTACTTCTGTGCGGAACACGCCCCACAACTTTCATTTTAAAACCATGTGTACCGTGAAAAAATCTTCGTCTCCACACATGTTATTGCAAACGTAAACAATTCAGTTGAGAATGAAATTGGTCTTGGCTTTCTCAGAATCAATTCATTTTCCATTAATTTTGCAATTAATATAAACTTCAATTCAGAATATTCTGAACTATGAATGTATATAAACAGGTTTTGAAAAGTTGCATTGCGCACTGCAGGTTTCATTGCAAGATTAGGTTATAAAGAATTTTAAAATTTAAACGTGATTCTCGGCGCTGCCTGACACAGAAAATCAAACACGGCCATCTAAGAGAAGTTCATTGAGAAGTGGAGGAAGCACTTCCCTTGATACCTACTGCAACTCGTTCCCACATTGACCTAGTTGAAAAGTCTGCGAAAAGTGTCTAGGAGTCGGGGACAGGGGGCGCAGGGCGGAGCGGAAGGAGGCACAGCGGTCGCATCCCGCCTCCTGTCTCTCCTTCGACCTTGGGCTGGTTGTGGTGGTTGCGGTACATCGGTTACAGCGCGCCGACCGCGCAGTGAATACTGCATCAGACCCAGCGCGGGGGGTGGCAGAGGAGGTGGGGATGGCGCTGAACTGAAGCGGCGAGGGTGGGTTTGGGAAGGGGGTGAGTCGAGGGAATTCAATGGCTTCACATAGCCAACTCGCCCACATTCACTCCTGATGCATTTCAAAGAGAATGTAATGTAACGTTTTTTATACTTGATTAGAGCCAGATACAAGCTTTGAATTTGTTGGAAATATATCGATATTTAATATGTTAAATTGTTTGTTGTAAGGAGAAAGGTTTCAGTTAAACACTTTTTCAACCAATATTCATTTCATTTTGTGTTTCAATGTACTTTGGGAGAAAAGAGAACAGAAGAAGTCACAGTAGCAATATGACCGAAAATCTAAACATCAGAAATAACTGATTGATTTTATATAATTGGAGACCTTTAATACGAAATAAGATTAAACTCTCACTAAAAGTACTACAAAATATAAATATGAAGTAACGAAATAAACAAAAAGAAAACGACCAAAACTGGAATAGAAATTACCAACAATATTTAGGATCAGCATGTGATATTTTAAAATAAATGATCGGTTGCCTATAAAACATAAGAATTCTCGAATAATCTCCAGTATAATAACAAATTGTACTTGTACCACAATACGTGACGTACAGTGTTTAACAGTTCAAGTTAAATAAGAGAATTACACATGAGAAATGCATAATTGCATCCGTCACATGAAAAATTATGTGCTATCCATCATTAAGAAAAATGACAAGTAATTTGACGTTACTATATTATTACTAGAGCATTTTTTGTCACAACATAAAAATATGAAGCAACAGACATATTACACTATGTTCTTTATTATTATTATTATTATTATTATTATTATTATTATTATTATTATTATTATTATTATTATTGCTCTACGCACTAGCAATGAACTCGTCTATTCCAAGGAAATCTCAACTCTTTAGACAAAGAAAGAAAGTTAACTCCTGAGTGGAAGTGAGGCAAGAATTGAAGGAATCAGTGGAATATTTTTTTAAATCATATTTTATTTTGAAATTTTTTTGCGAAGAAAAATTTCGCAAATTATTTATACATCTCATTTATTAGTCAAATATCCTCTAACAAGTGTTCTCAGGAAAAAACTTCAATTTTGATACTGATATCCATTCTTTATTAAATTCTACTTTATCGGTGAAAAAATTATTAAATTTCTGTGTTGCAAAATTAGAAAAAAAATATTTCCTTTCTTGTAAAAAATAAATTCACATGCCTGTAATATTAGATGTATCTATTTGTGAATGTTTTAAATTGTTGAGACAAAGTGAAATATCAGTCATGAAATATTATGATGTAATAAAATATATTAATTTTCATATAATTCAAACTTGTCAAAGTGTTTTTGATCGCTTGTGACCCTGTAGTATTACAGCGATCTAAAATAAATTAAATAAAAAACATTTGACAAAATTGTATAAAGGGAATAGCCGAATAAGGCGGTGAACAGTGTCCCCAAACCAAATTGATAATCGCGATGCTCATATGAAAGAGAATACAAAATGACATCGATTCATAAAAAAGCAGCCTCCTAGGGCAATCTGTTGCAGAGATACAACGAGAAACGTGTTTTACATGTTTTATTTCTTTCTCAGCATCTATTGCTTGTATTAAGTTGAAAAAAATTGCAGAGACGAAGAAACATAGTTCAATGTGAAGGTATTTTTGTCAATGAATTTTGACACCAAATTCGTATAAAAAAAATCATTGTTTGAAATTCAGTTTTGACGAGATAACGTTGGACTACTGTCTCAATTTCTTCCCCTAAAACGGGTCTTACAACATTCTATAACATATATTTTTTCAGATTTTTAAACAACGTGGGCAGTAGTGAAAAAAATTAAAACCAATTTTTTGTTTAAAAATTTGAAATTCACGCCAAGATGTGATTGGAATAACTTGTTTCACCAATGTTTAACCATTGTCGATATTAAAATTATTGAAAGGTCTTGCTTACTAGGATGACTTGGAACTTTTTGCTGACAAATGTTTGTTTTTTGTGGAAAGTATTTATATTATCGAAATAAAATTATCAAACCCCTTTGGTTTTTAGATTTATCTATTGTTTCTAATACAAATCAAATTACTTGGTTTTAGAAATATTAATCATTTATGTTTATAATATGAATAAAATTACTTATTTGTAGATTCATTAATCATTGACATTTAGACAATCATAGACAATGAATCATTGCCACTTTCTTCAATAACTGGGATCACGCATTTGTTTGTAAGCAGTCAATTCAAATATTTTTTTCAACACTTCTATTTGAAAATAGCTGTTAAACAATTTCCGCCAAGTAACTAGTATGTACCAAATTTGTGTTTAAATGATCGTAGCTATGTGGGAGCAGCATCCGAGGGTGGCACTTCCTTTCGCACGTTGACAATATCGTTTCCCTCCCGATATTCCCACGGTGGAAAGAGACGGGTGCGCTCCTCCGATGCACCGATAGTTGCTCATTCTGCACAACACTAGTTTTCATCACGAACCATGTGACCACTTCGCTTGAAAAGCGTGACGAGACGTCAGCCGGCATGTTGCATGGTGTACAATAAGTGTTGAGAAACATTTTTAAGTGGCATAAATGCATAATTTTCAACGGTGACCGACCAAAAATAACACGATGAAAGGGTAATTGCAATAAAAGATTTAATATTTAAAAAGTGCTTGTCTGTTTCTGTTTCAATGACTTGTAACTGGGATAATTTTGGCATTTAAATTCACGCTAATATTATGACGCACACTAATGCCTGAAGCTCATTGGCTGAAATCAGATGCGCAAGAGGCTTCCCATCTCTTTCCACCATGCTTTCCACCAAGGATATTCCGGTTGAGTTTGATACATAATCGATGTAACACCTATAAGATTTCGAGTTTATATGTCATGTTTAAATATCAGTTAAACCGTATTTTCCTATCACATTTCGTCGCGAATTTCAAATTTTTAAAGACAAAATTGGTTTTAATTTGTTTCACTACGTCCAGTTTAAAAATCTAAATAAAATATAGGTTATAGAATGTTATAAGATCCGTTTTAGAGGAACATATTGAGACAGTACTCCAACGTTATCACGTCAAAAATGAATTTCAAAAATTTTATAATTTTTTTCTATATGAATTTGACGTCAAAATCCGTTGACAAAAATACCTTCAAATTGAACTATGTTTCTTCGTCTCTGCAATTTTTTCAGCCTATACATGCAACAGATGCTGAGGAAAAATAAAACATTCCAAACACGTTTCTCGTTGTATCTCTGCAACAGATTGTCCTAGGAAGCTCATATTTTGTAAATCTGCGTCATTTTGTATTCTCTTTCATATGAGCATCGTGATTATTGATTTGGTTTGGGGGCACTTTTCACCGCCTTATTCAGCTAAACCCTTTGTGCATACTACTTGAGAGGAGTAAAGTCCATTGACCGTACTCCACTAATATTACATTATTAGTAGTTAACAAGCTGCAATAAACATATTTGAATAATAAATATATGCTATTGATTTAAAGTGGCCTTGGTATTATAAATAATCATAGATTAAAACAGGAATAAATAAAAAGCCGATAACACATGTAATAAAAAACACTTATATTTATGTTTCATTCTTGAAACTGATACAACGTTTTGCGACTTTGTGTGTCGCTTCTTCAGGCACTGACAGTGAAACAAGAATTTTATACTAGTTTAACAATTGAATATAGAAAGTAAGCACAAAAACCATTAACAAATACCCATAAGTACAAAGTACAGAGAGGTTTTGATGCTCACCTTGTTGGTTGGTTGATTAGTGATTCCGGGCGCGTCAACAGCTTAGGTCATTAGTCTGTTAAGTGTTTTCCCGCATGTTGTTGTTTTTTCCTCGGGAGATGGCGGTGATCTTCTCCCGCTGGATGGCGAGATCCGGCGTCGACATACCGTCGGCTAGTGGGGGTTTCCCCCTAACCAGGACTCTTCCACCAGCGGGGCACCGACCCAGCCGGGACAAGGTCTAAGCTCCCGACCGGTCTTCCGGAATATGTGGTAGTGTCGTGCATATTAGTGTGTGTATGTAAAGAGATAGGATAGGACAAGGAAGAGGAAGGAAAGATCGCGCGCGGTCCGTGGCCCGTTTGTTAGGGTACTGCTCCGGCATTCGCCTGGTGGTGATCGGAGAAACCACGGAAAACTACCGATCAGAACAGTCGGTCGCTAGAATTCTCCTCCAGACAGCGACTGAATTCGACCTAGCTAGCGTTGAAAATCCTGCCGCCCCCAGGACTCGAACCTAGGACCTCCCGATCAGAGGCGCTGCAGTGACATCAGTTGATGTTCTCAGCTACCGCTCCCGGTCTCACCTTGTGCCATTGCCACAAAATTCATTTTTAAAGTTAATGATAGTTAATAAAATTGTTAATAAAATATTATGCACATATTATGGGCAGAAAACTTTAATAAAATAACTTAATAATAATAGAATAAGTAAGATAACTTACATAAGGAAGCGACACAAATAGTCGCGAAACGTACCAGTTTCAAACATAAATATGTGTTTTTTATTACATTATTGTCTGCTTTTTATTAATTCCTGTTTTAATCTACGATTGTCTATAATACCAAGGATGCTTTAAATCAATAACTACTTGAACAGGCAATTTATAAGCTATTCTAAGTGTTATAAATAAATATATACAATAATAAATACATTGAACACAAAATTTCTGAAATGAACAATTTACGGTCAATATGCAAGGTTTAAAGTATGATGTTGAAGTCGTCTGGTGGTTCACTATTGTCTAGTAAGTTGATAGATAGAATATTGGGATGGTTATGTAGACGTTGTAGGTGGAATATAATGCTAACCCAAATGTCTGTAACTTTAGACAGCCAGCTGGTTGTGGTGGTTATGTTGATTGTGTTGGTAAATCGGTGGCAGCGCGCCCATCATGTTTGGATGTGGCGTATGACAGCGTATTCCTAATGTAAATATAACAATGTAATTAATAGTATATTTTGAGCCGTACTTCCATACATTATTGAATTTTTTCTGAATTTTCATTATTCTGGATATATACTTAAAAATCGTTTTATAAGAAAATGATTCCAAATTGGATGAGATTAAACACAAGTTTTCAAAATACTTTTCTCTCATCAATCATGATCATTTCTTACAATAAAATAATTATCACTACGATGTAAGCAACACAAGAAATATAAAATATAAAACTCTTTCAGTTAACCTAACGGCAAAGATGGATTGAATTAGTGAATACAACCGACCTCTAACAGCAAAATTGCTGTTCAACAAAACCATACAAAATAGTTTTCGGAAAGCACGCACACTCCTCAAGAAGAACAAATGAAATACTCGCGTATAACACTGCAATAAATTTTAAAAACATAACAAAAACAGTCTTCACGAATACTGCAATAACCTGTTACGTAACGCGCCACGTGAATAGCAAATATTTATTGGCGAGCGGCCTCTTCTCTGAGCCTTGATGTCGCATGACGTCAGCCGTGTCGTCGTAAGGAGTTACGTAATGATTGTAAGAATTCTCTGAGTACGCGTGATATGAGCCAAGGTGAAATAACATAATCAAATATCTGCATTTTCGTCAGTCAAAATCGAAACTGTTTCATTGTTTTTGTGTGTTTTCAGAATTCCTGGTTATCTAACGAAACCATAGAGACCGTTCACATGGCCTGTGGCTGCGTTGTTTTCTTTCAATTTCTGCGCGCTTTGGAAACTAGCAATAGAGATAGCTTCCATGACGAATGAGCGTGGGAGCAGTTCGTCCCGATTGCATTTCGATGGATCAACGGCGTCGCCGCAACCTCTCGCTCTTCGTTTTCAATATTATATTGCTTGTACTAGTCTAGTGTTTTTATTCGAACTTCTAGTCTCGTTCATGTCCATGGAAGTCTACTGAAAATTACAAGCCGAAAACGAAAAACGACTTACCTCAGACCTGTTATCGATGTCTACTTCAAGCAAGAACTGAAATGTCAAAAGACACAATGTTCGTTTCCGAAACTTCTTCCTATGAAATTCTCAAAATAATCGGTAAACTAAAAAATAAATATTCGTCCGGTTTAGATGAATTCCCGGATTCTTTGTTGAAGACTTGTGCGTATGCCATTATACACCCGTTAACTCACATATTTAATGCATCTTTATGCACTGGAACGTTTCCAGATATTTTCAAAACAGCTAAAATTAAGCCGCTTTTCAAAAAAGGCAACAAAAATGAAATTCAAAATTATCAGCCCATTTCTCTTCTATCAGTTTTTTCAAAAATATTAGAGAGACTTTTTTACGTACGAATGGAAACCTTTCTCACTAAACACGACGCGCTTTCAAATTGCCAACATGGATTTAGAAAATCAAAATCAACGGAAACAGCTATATTTTCTTTTCTTAAAGATGTCGCCTCATCATTGGATCAAAACGAGGCACCTATTGGATTATTTTTAGATCTCTCAAAAGCTTTTGACGTCATTGATCATGACATTTTACTTTCCAAATTACCTTCATATGGAATTCATGGTATTGCTCTAGATTGGTTATGTTCGTACCTTAAACAACGATCTCAGAGAGTTGAAATACCTTACTGGAATGATGGAACATTACGTACGCACCTTTCCGACTCTTTGCCCGTTGCATGTGGAGTTCCTCAAGGATCGATTTTAGGCCATATTCTATTCCTACTTTACGTAAACGATATGCCCTCGACGATTCGAAACGGAAGAACGATTCTCTTTGCGGATGATACGAACATCCTTTGCAATAAAGAAACCGTAAATAGTACAATATCAGATGTTTCAAATTGGTTCCGAAATAACAAATTAATAGTAAACGAAAAGAAAACGGTTTTTAATGCAGTTTTCCATTTCAAATAAACAATTCTGTGCTCCATTGAAAATGAACAGTGTACCATTGACTGATGTTAAGGCAACAAAATTTTTTGGTCTCTCAATTCAGTCAAACCTTAAATGGAACGTCCATTTAAATGAATTGAACACAAAATTAAGTTCATTATGCTACGCGTTCAGAATTCTTGCAAATTCAGTCAGCCTTCATACTGCTTGTTGTGTATACTTCGCGAATGTTCATTCCCGCCTGAGATATGGCTTAATATTCTGGGGAAATACATCTTATAGCTCCCAGACTTTTAGATTACAAAAACGAATTGTACGAATAATAACCAAATCCCACCCACGTGATTCATGTAAGCCTCTCTTCATTAATCTAGGAATTCTACCATTACCGTGTCTTTTTATTTACGAATCAGTGGTTTTTGTCAAAAATTTCTTGCTCAAGGGCGGGAATATTTTTTCAGAAAATGCCGAAGTCTATCACCATAACACTCGACGTAGAAATCATATTCATCAGGTGACAGTATCAACAGCTCATTACAAAAAATTCACATACAATACATGTACATTATTTTACAACACTTTGCCAGATGACATTAAACGATTAAATTCAATAGAAAAGTTTAAATTCCAAGTGAAATCGTTTCTGCTGCATAACTGTTTCTATACAATTAGAGACTATACTGAGCATCACAAGAAAAGTAACATTATTTTTAACAATGATACATAATGCATTATTTACCATTTGGACTGTATAAATGAGTATAAACAACCTGTAACAACTACTGTACTACAGCTTCCGGGTCAATGACCCCCATCTCGATCAGGTTTTTCGTCCAGTTTCCCTGATCCATTGAGCAAATGCTGAGATGGTCCTTGTTTTGCTTCTGGACATAAATGTAACTTCATTTTCTGTGCACGTCTTCTAGAATTCAGTGGGAAATACAATTATTCAAATTATCGTTTCCATGTTGTCGCGGCAGGAAGTAATAAGAGCCAAAATGTATTGCTTATTTATCTTTGAAAATAGATTTTATTACATGGGAGTTTTTTTGTTGTTTTTTTCCTCCCTATCAAAATTCAAAATTTATTGCTTATTTACCCTTGAAAATAGATTTTTTACATGGGAGTTTTTTTGTTTTTTTTCTCCCTTTCAAAATTCAAAATTTATTGCTTGTTTATCCTTGAAAATCGATTTTATTACATGGGAGTTTTTTTCTTTCTTTTTTTTCTCCCTTTCAAAAATTCAAAATTTAAGTAGTATATGACTTAGTGTAGGGATCACAGAATTTTGAAAATGTGCACACAATATACTTTTCCCCATAGCATGTCATACGCAGTTTTTTTGACGTAAAATAAATTTTAAAAAAAAGCAAGAACTGTATTTTTCGAAGCTAAATCATTAGTCATGGTCAACATAAATCGAATGCAACACCCCTGATATTCTCGAATATGGACAACAAAACAAATAATTCATTGTCAGTGAAGGTTTTCCTGAGGTATACGTCAACAGTATTTAAATGGAATTTCAAAAAGTAAAACACAAATTACTGGCAATTTGAAATTAATGCAGAAAATGTCAAAATATCGAATATGGTACGAGATATAACCCAATAATACATTTTGCCCTTTATCTTGTATGTTTATTTCCACTTAATTTTCAATACAAATATTTGAATTATTAGTTATATTATCAAGCGTCAGTGGGACTCTCTTCCATTCCAAAGCTTGTGCACAATACTTCTTAATCATATTTTCTTATATGCCATTTAAGCAAACATTTCTCGTTTACACGCAGAGGTAATGCATCAGATAGATCGCAGTAGACGGGGCCGCACAAGACGATGCAAATCACTCTCGTCCATGTAATCGTCAGCGGATGATTGTGTTGCAATATGCATGCAACAGCACAACACCCGGCACGTGCACGATGCCGATCCTCGCAATCTGCTTGCTTCAAGGCGATGAAACGTTACAACCCGCTCCTCACCGAGAAATTGACTCTGTCTGCCCTCTCGTCAAAAATTGTTTCTTACTTTCTCGCCTAACTACGTACGTTGTAAAGATAAAGAATTGTAATCATGCGGCGCAAATTGGCGATTTTTCGACAGAAAAACTCATACTGTCGGGTCCTGACAACAGAAAAATGGATAAATCTTGTTCCTAAAAGTAATAAATTACTTCCCCTAACATGATGTGTAGTCAGATTTCACGTTTCGTGGCTCCTTTATACACATGCAAAGCTTCTGTTTGTCTGCCCGTCCATCTGTGAACAACGCTAGCGACTAAACCGTTCAGACGATTGTCTCCAAAATTGATATACCCCAATTGATCTGTATTTCGGGCTCTTGAATTTGAAAACTTTTTTTTTAATTTTGAGGTACTTTACATGAAGTTCTTGGGGTATTTTCCAAATTAAAATAAAAAATGGCTCCAACATTTTTTATTAATTTTTGGTTGGATAGTGAGAAGAATGTTTAAGATAATGGTGCAAGTCTCATGTTCGTTGCAAATCTTGATTTTTCGAAAATTGCAAAAGTTCAGAATTTTTTTCGGAGTTTCCCTACAACTAAAATATTCAAGATAGATATTTATTGCCTCAATGAAATCTGTTCCTTAAATATAGATTTTGAAATAAGATCATGTACACTTTTTCGAAAATTTGAGTACTTTTCGAATAATTTTGCGAGAAAGGACAGGTGAGAAAGCACATGCGGTTTTAACATCAAATTTTGAAATATTGCAAAAGTTAAATTTCTTAGCTGCTTCCTACGACGACAATATACAAGATAAAAAAATTTTCCTGATGATGTCTGATGTTGGAAGACAGGTCTTGAAATAACATCATGTACGGTATTTGAACACAAGTGCTTTTCGCGTTTTTGCGTTAAATATAGCTAAGTTTCAAACAATCATTTTCTAAAAAATGGCTACAATTTTTTTCTTTAAATTCGCTCTTCGTATGTATCAAAATACTATAAAGAATATTTCTTGTCACATTTTTTGAGAACTCTCTGTACTTACGAAAATTGCAAAAAAATAACATTGCAAAATTAAAACATGGAAGATAGATATTTTTTTCTTATAGAATTATTTTTAAGAGTCAGATCTTTAAATAAGGACATGTAGGCTTTGTTAAAAAAACAGTTTTCGAAATTTCGGCTAGAAGTTAATGCAAAAACGGCTCCGATTTTTTCTTATTTTTTCCATTAGAATAGATTAAGAACGCTGAAAATGCCGCAGTCTCACTGCCACTGAACTCTCTGAATTGTGAAAAATTGCAAAAGTTACAACTAATGCGAGATATGTTATCTTGAATTAGTACTTCTTTAATTTAATAGCACTAAACTTGTTTTCACAACGACAATATTTTTGCTATTTTACAACCACATTTTTAGAGCACAATGCACTAAGTACGAAACAATTCAACAAGAAGCGCAAACGGTATTCATGCCAAAGAAAATACAGAATTGTAAAGGATAGATAATGAGGCAGTGAGAGAAACCTGAAACATAACAGAAGACAAATGAGGAAAATGTGATAATTAGTGCCCACATTCCACGAAACAAAGCGTCGGAGTAATAATATTTACACTTGGCCCTTCGTAAGACCTTAGCAATGTCTTTTTATTTACGAATCAGTGGTTTTTGTAAAAAATGACTTGCTTAAGGGCGGGAATATATTTTCAGAAAATGCCGAAGTCTATTACTATAACACTCGACGTAGAAATCATATTCATCAGGTGACAGTATCAACAGCTCATTACAAAAAAGTCACATACAATACATGTACATTATTTTACAACACTTTGCCAGATGACATTAAACGATTAAATTCAATAGAAAAGTTTAAATCCCAAGTGAAATCGTTTCTGCTGCATAACTGTTTCTATACAATTAGAGACTATACTGAGCATCACAAGAAAAGTAACATTAATTTTAACAATGATACATAATGCATTAATTACCATTTGAACTGTATAAATGAGTATAAACAACCTGTAACAACTATTGTAACACAGCTTCCGGGTCAATGACCCCATCTCGATCAGGTTTTCGTCCAGTTTCCCTGATCCATTGAGCAAATGCTGAGATGGCCCCTTGTTTTGCTTCTGGACATAAATGTAACTTCATTTTCTGTGCACATCTTCTAGAATTCAGTGGGAAATACAATTATTCAAATTATCGTTTCCACGTTGTCGCGGCAGGAAGTAATAAGAGCCAAAATGTATTGCTTATTTATCCTTGAAAATAGATTTTATTACATGGGAGTTTTTTTGTTTGTTTTTTTCTCCCTTTCAAAAATTCAAAATTTATTGCTTATTTATCCTTGAATGCACACAATTCACTTTTCCCCATAGCCCGTCATACGCAGTTTTTTAACTGTTTTTTGACGTAAAATAAATAAATAAATAAGCACGCTAGTCACCTGTGACGAGTGTTCGTATTGTACCAGGAGAGTGACTTTTAACTCGAAACGTACGTACAGAAAAAGAGTATAATACTTCAGAGAGTGCCGCACTCAATCTACGTCCAGATAATGAAAGGATAGCGAAGGTGCTGACGCAAATTACGTTGTTTGCGAAGCAAAAACACAAGAAGCACCCGCCGCCCACGGAAGGGGCATGTTTCCGCCGGAAGAGGCTTCGAGGCGTGCGGTGGCTACGCGGCTACGAATCCGCGGATGTAGACGAAGGTCCTGCCCAGTCAAGAGGTGAAATTTCTGTAATCCAAAGCCTTCTCAGGACTCACATTTATCGTCAGCTTTCTTTAAAAAAACATTTTAGTTGAGTTTTTTTCCTTAACAAACGAATCTTAGTCAAACATTTTAGAATCTGAATTTTAAAATCTCATTTGTCTGTCAACCAACATTCCGCCAATATAGAACATTTTAGAAAACTTGTATGGTCGAAAAAGATTATAAAATTGATTATGAAAACACATTATAATATTAATTAATTATTAATAATAATAATAATTTTATAAACTTGTTTCACTATACAAGTTTTCTAAAATGTTCTTTACAGGCGGAGTGTTGGTTGATAGACAAACGAAACAAACTTGAAACGAACCATGTTTCCATTAATAATAATAATAATAATAATAATAATAATAATAATAATAATAATAATAATAATAATAATAATAATAATAATAATAATAATAATACGTAGTGCCGTTAATTCTGGTTCTACTTGCATTCAGATTTCGTGAAAAGAGTTCAA
Organism: Teleogryllus occipitalis; assembly: GCA_011170035.1. Lineage (NCBI taxonomy): Eukaryota > Metazoa > Arthropoda > Insecta > Orthoptera > Gryllidae > Teleogryllus > Teleogryllus occipitalis. Next base: position 76,777 of record BLKR01009090.1, on the reverse strand, counting down.
GTAGTATATATTTTCTTTCCCCAAATCTTTTTTATTCCGTGCTGTTGAAGTAAAAATTAAATGCATACCGCCAATATTCTCCAAATGCACCCCCACCCCATCTACCAGTAAATGACTTAATAGCTTTAATATTTATGCACGCGTAGATGTAATTCTTTCAGTACTGAATATTTATTTTTGCATTAGATAACATTTTTATTCATAATGTTTTTAGACATTAATGTGGCACTAAAAATAGCTAATTCTTAATTTTAAAATAGTTCACAGAATATAGCCACGTGAGAGAGCAAGCACGTTTACACGCCACTATTTGTAAAAAAATACTTTCCGCGGGACAGCAAACTTCAGGGAACTTAAAATATATCTGAAAGACGATTATGCCAATCCACAGTTTTCCGGGTGTGGTAGATCCCTATAGTGTTTTTCTAAACAGCGTTTGGGACATACTGTCACTTTTCCCGAAGGAAGGCCACTCGTGGCTCAGAGCGAAGTCGCTTGCATTTCACCAAGGAGGTTCCGGTTCGATTCGTGGACAATTTCATCTGAATATTGTTCCCCCAAAACGAGTTTGCCTATTTCATAGGGGCTAGTCCAACACCTGTGAAGCGTCCTAAGCCCTACCTCTGTCCTAATTCTTTCCAAATTCTCGCCGCTGGATAGTGACACAGGAGGGCGTGTGGTATCAGAGGCGCGCACGCGGAGATGCTGCCTGGCGGTCTTCTTAACAACTGACTACTCACGGACTGCGAATAAAGTATAACGAAGGATTACTCCAAGTAAAGTCAAGGAAACCAGGTTTAACGGAGGATTACTTCAAGAAAAGTGTCCTATGCCGAAAAGTTGGCTTATAAGAGTTGTCACAAAACTGACAGAAATTTAAATATTGTTGTAACTCAAACAAAGCTAACATTGAGATTTTAAGGTAAATATGTCAAAATTATTTTTTTGTGGAATTTTTTTTTATTTCGACATTGTACCACTTTCCACGTTATTAGCAGATGCATCGCAATTTCATCTATCGAAATCGACATTTATTTTTGTAGAAATATGATGCCGAAACATTTCGCGATTTATAAAATCCAGTATTCCAGAAAAGCAAAGATACATGAGAAGCAGAAGCAGATTAGCATAGTAGAAAAGCAAGGTATTCCTGAGTTTTTCTTATTTGCATCGGTATACGAAGTGTACATTTGATTTTATTGAATTGCTAACAAAAATAGCAACAACCCGACAGCTCCATCCCTACCACTATTAGAAATTAGTACAACAACGACACATCCATCTCGCAACATTTATAATGTACAAAAATTCAGAGTAAACCCAAAATGAAACTTACCTCCACTTTTAAGCATCCTTTGTTATAACACTAGCAAACGTTTTAAGGAAAAATTAGGGCCTTTTTTTATTTTTTTAAATTGTTTTGCATTTTTGCGCTTTTGCAATTTTTAAGTTGCATTACCTTCAAGCAGATATTAGGTAAAAATTACTATTTAAAAAAAAGTTGTTTATGACCTTTCTTAAAGATCTAAAATTTTAGGACAGATTTCATTCAAGACAAAAATTTTATCTACAGTTTTGTGCGTTTGCAATGTAAAAAATGCGCAGATTTCTCCAAAAATAGGACCGGCACCAATTATTTTACTATCCTTTGCTACATACGGCGAAAAAAGAAAAAAATCTGGGTGAAATATAGATGAAAGGATAGGAGGAAAGGATAGGATGTAGATGGTAGGAGGATATAGATGAAATGGCAACAGTCATTATTATTGAAACTGATATTAGAGCAATCACCAAAAAGACGCAGAACTGGAAGTCATCTGGACCAGCTGACATTTATAATGTTTGGTGGAAATACTTTACTGCTTTCTACCTACACCTGGCTAGATTGTTTAATTCTTCTTTGCACGATCGAGCCATATTCCCTAAATATCTATTAAAAGGTAATACGTTTATCTGAGCTAAACCAGGTGACAGTCTTCAACCACAAAATTATCGGCCAATCGTACGTTTATCAACATTGTACTACAAAATGTTAACTGCTGTTAAATCTTCGAAAATTAATGATCATCTAATAAATCAAAATTAACTACCTCGTGAGCAAATGGGCTGTCGAAAATTAACTAAGGGTTGCAAAGAACTATTGATAATAGATTATGTGGTTACACAGTAAGTCCGCAAGAGCCTACATGATATAGCTGTGGGACGGGTGAACTATAAAAAAGCATTTGACTCTGTGCCTCACACATGGCTTCCGCGCATCCTAGACATTTATAAAATTAACCCAACTTTATTGAATTTCATCTCGAAGTGTATATCCGAATGGAAGACTTCTATACACGTTAACCAGGACAATTACTCGTATCAGTCCAGGGGAATTGAGATCCGGCGAGGTATGTTTCAGGGTGACAGTTTGAGTCCACTGTGGTTCTGCATCTCCCTTATCCCGCTAAGCAGAATGATTAGAGAGACTGGATATGGGTACTGCATAAAAAGAAATCCAGATGTTCGCATCACTTCAGTTTTACATGGACGACCTCAAACTCTATACAAATAATAAAGACCAATTGTAAAGTGAACTTGCCCTGGTGCAACAATTTAGTAAAGATATCTGCATGGAATTTGGCTTCGATAAATGGACGATATCTAATGTCAAACGTGGTAAAGTCCAACACGAGGACAGCGAATTACAACTCTCACGTGACGCCATCATACAATGCCTAGGCAATGAAGACCCGTATAAGTATCTGGGGATGGTGCAGCTATTGGAATTATCTGATACGAATATCAGAAATATGATTCAAAAGAAGGTACTATCCAGAGTAAATAAAATTTGAAACGAGCATCAGTTCAAGAAATAAAATGTCTGCAATTAACACATGGGCTATTCCTGTAGCAACTTATACCTTCGAAGTGATAAAATGGACTGATACCTCTTTACAAACTTTCGACAGGAAATTGAAAACGGCGCTTACCAAACATCGATTTCATCATCCACATAGTTCATTACAGAGATTATGTCTATCTCGAAATAATGCAAACAGAGGACTATTGAATTTGGAAGCACTATGTCGTCAGCACAAAGAGAAATTACTTCACTATTTTCTGTCAGTTGGTATTCCACTTCATAAAGCAATTTGCTCTCGGGATAAAAACATCAGCGCATTAAGTCTAGCCGAAGATAACAGAGAGTACCTATACTTGACCGCTCAAGGCCGAATTAATGCTTAGAAGACAAAAGAACTGCATGGCAGGTTTATAGCAACGTTGAGTTCTGAGGATGTTGATCTGAAATAGTCTACAGAATGGCTGCGAACAGCGGATCTGTACGGTGAAACAGAGGGATTCATGTTCCCCATACAAAACCAAGTTTAAAACCAGAGTATATCAAAAATATTTTATGGGTCAAAAGATTGATAGCAAATGCCGATTAGGTCAAACTACCAATGAATCTATTCAACATATATGCAATGGATGTCCATCTTTGGCACAAGCTGAATACTTGCAACGACATAATAATATAGCCAAAGTAATTAATGAGGCACTTGCAAAGAGATATCAACTAGTAGAACAAGAGCAGCCGTATTATAAATGTAAGCCTGAGCAAGTTATCAGTAATGATCTAGCACGAATACTGTGGGACAGCACAATTATAACAGACAGGACCGTTGAAGCAAACAGACCAGACATAGTTTTATTTGATAAAAGAGCGAGAACAGCTATGATTATTGATGTCTCGGTTCGACTCCTAGTGGTTATTGATGTCTCGGTCAGACGACAACCTCGTGTCAACTGTTGCTGAGAAAAAAAAATACCAGCCACTAGCTGTTGAGTTGAAGGATATGTACACTTGGCAGAGAGTGGAGTACCTGTCGTATTATCGGCAAATGGTGTAGTTACGAAGGATTGGCAGAAGGCTGGAAAAAATCTAAAGCTACAAGAAAAACATCTCAGAACTACGCAAACAGCTTCTATATTGGGCACGGCAAGCATCGACAGAACGTTTTTGAGTCTTGAATGAGATACATGAAGGGCCAAGGAAGTAAAGACATCGCCAAAATCATTATTAATGAAGGACCGCATGAAAGATGTTAGAACCCTGTATGAGGAAGTTCATCATTGTAGCAACTCCATATTTTTGAACAGGCAAGTTGTCTTGAGTAGGAATGCTCCGACATTTCTTGAGAGGTAGAGGAGTAATAAAGGAATATAATAATAATAAGAAGAAGAAGATAATAATAATAATAATAATAATAATAATAATAATAATAATAATAATAATAATAATAATAATATTGCCTATATTTCACGCAAATTATGCAAAAGCTATTCACATTTTCGAAAAATAGAGCGCAACCTTATTTCTAAATTTGAATTTGAAGAACACATTTCATTAAGGAAAAAAAATCATTAATATTGTAGTTTTTGGAAGACGACGAAAAAATTTTGAATTTTTGTAATTTTCTAAAAATCCGAGATTTCAATGAAAATGAGACCTGTGCCTTTCTTTTAAGCGTTCTTTTCACTATCCAAAACGAGAGTTAAATTTAAAAAATTGAAGTAATTTTTGAGAAAATTTTGAAAATGTTGAGACTTTATGTAAAGTATCCCCAAAAATTAAAATAAACGCTTCAAACTCACAGGGTGTCGGGTTCGTTCAGATCGATGGAGTAATAACAGATTTTATTAAGTCAAAGAATCATTTCAAAACTAAATGTGTAGGAAGCCGCCGAACAAATTTTTAAACTTTTGCATTTTTGAAATTTCAACATAAAATTTAATTGAAAAATTTGAAAACATTTTTGAGAAAAAATTGAAAATATTTCTTCAGACCTCACGCCTAAAAGTCAAAGTGTGTTTGAAACTTATTCAAATTGATAGGAAAATATCAATTTTCGAGAAAATCATGTAAAGGTTTTATACCTTTGCGTTGACTGCAGGTGAACAAACAAGCGGAGAGACAGAAAGGCACTCATTAGTTTAACAATCATTAAACTTCTTACTCCATGAATATATTGTTGAGATAATAGAATCAAAGTCTTTTAAAACATCTTCCAGCATGCAAAACATTTTTTTACTATTAAGAAATGCCGCATTCCATTATTTCTAAATTATCTCATCGGAAGTACGGAGATGACATGGAAATAATACTCATGGCCATATGTAAATTTATACAGCTATGTCATTTATATAACCTTTGCTATTGTACAGAACACATCCTCTGTGTAACTTGAATCTGCATCTGTAAGTATATTAAAACTGCTAAGTCGACATCGTGATGTAAATATTATTCGTTATAAAGACCGCTGAAGGAATGAACAACTGGTTTCAGAATACATTACATTATGAAAATGTATTACTTCATATAGAATGCATTACATGATAAACGAGGATACAGTACGTAGATATTCTCTTCGAGTTTTTGGTCTCATGTTCGTAGTTTGCTAATGAAATCCCGACATTCTGCTATCTTGGCGTCGAGGAAGATTAACTCTCAATTCAGAGACCGAGGATTAGATTCTGTTTTCGGATAGCAAATCAGCTGCCGAGACGTCGAGAATATAATTATACTTCTTTATGGAGCGTGAAGGCCACTGGGATGCGGAATAGAATTCGGATATCAGATGAATGAACAAGGCATATAGATACAGGGGAAGAGGAAATGTGAGAAAGTTTGAGAAGAGGAGAGAGAGAGGACGGTGCGAAGACCCCGACTAGATAGAACGACGCACAGTGGGACTGAAACGGACTCAAAAGCGGCATACAAAGAAGAGATAAAATTCACAGTAATTACAAAACGTGATTATTTATGCTTTACAAACATATTTCATTTAACCTGAAATTTTACATCACCTTTTGGTCGCCATTTTTTAAAAGATAAAATCACACAAGCTAATATTATATTCTATAAAAATATTGTGCATGCGATTTCAATAAGAAATTGTCTCGCATAAAAATGATCTAAACTATTTGTCCCTCGGAGTGGCAAACTGCAATCTTGCAAGAAAAAAAATTGTCCATTTGGAAAGCTTTTTTAAACCTAAATGCAACTGTGCCTATGTAAAACCGACGATATTTCAAAAGTCAAAAATGCCGTACATTTTATTTATCAATTCAAAATTCAAAATCATCAGAAAAAAGCAGGAAAGTTTAGCAAATGGAATTAATATACAAAAAGAAAATTGAAATGTCTGTCGGTGATTTTAAAATAACTTCTATTTTGTAATCTCATATTGTTATTTAGCCGATTTACAATCTATTGAATTGTTTTCACAATTTTTGTCTGTTGGCCCGGAGTAATTTCTTAATCGTTTTTGATGTGATTTTCACTGGAAAGTAGCTTTATGGGACACAATGTAGAATACTTTTTTCAAATTATGTTGTATGATATTAAGAAAAATGTTTTCTCGTACAAATCTACAGTTTTATGCCGATTATAAAAACGTTTAGTAAATGTGACCTCCAGAATAATACAAAAATTATTGTCTGTATGAGAGTTCTTAAAAGTCACTCCTATCCCCATCATAGCCTCTCAGAACAAAATTTAAGTATGTACTCTTTCTATTTCTCGCAAATATCTCGAAAAGAGTGAGTAAAGAGAATGAAACGTTTCTGAAAGCTCAAAGTTTCCCAATAAACTCATATATTTTCTTGCATTTTGGTCCATTCCAATAGCGCAATTATGTTCAGAGTATGCAACAATACGTTTGCAGCTGCCCATACGATGGTGGTAGCAACAATGATCGTAACAAGCATGGCCTGAACGAGAGGGGGAAAGCTGCGCACGTGAGAAAGGATTATTATAATGAATAAACACCCACAACGCAAGGTACTTCACCTCAATATTAGATTGGGGCCACCTGAAAGTAATCAATTTGTACAAATAGTCTTCGTCTTAGATCTTCGAATAAATACTTGTGGATTTGTACGCGTTGTTATAACAGAATTACGTGTGCAAAGCCATGCGCGCTTTTCAGCCCGTGCCATCCCACTGTGCAACACAGGCGAGGGGCCTGAGGGAGCTGTGGCTCCGAGAGGGTCGCGAGGCTGTCACGACGGGGAGCGCTGAGGGAGGGGGCGCGGGCGAGCGGGGGAAAGCTTAACGAGCAGAAGAGAGGCAGCCGCAGAGCAGAGACGAGATAACGCAATGAGGAATAAACAGTGGTTTATAGAAGCACTCGTATGAGGAGGGAGAGTAGTGAGGATACACACAGACTGGGCAATGGTTGTGTACAAGCGGGACCGAAGCATTTGTAGAAGAGGGGTGTCAGTAGTCCTTCCGGTACAGAAGAAACTAAGCGACACGGTAAAGATAATGATTACTGGATGAGGACTCCGTGAGTGAAGGGAAGCAGTTCCCGAGGGAAGATACTATACCAGGAGTGAGTGAATTGTGATGGAAGTGAATCAGTGTGAACAAACATTGACGAGTGTGTAGTAAAGGCAACAAAAGAAGTAAATCACGGGAAACTATTGATACAATCAATGGAGAGGGTTGAACGTATATCTAAATACGTACAAGAAGATATCGAATGGGAGGGAACTAGAATGAACAAAATAATGAATTAATAGAACATAATGTACCATAATGTAGAAAACGATAAGCTACTAGATGAAATGGTACAGGATCCGGTGGATAGAAACCGAAGGACGAAAAACGGAAACAATCCTTTGGGCTATTGAGGGATGGTACTCTTTAAGACTAGACGGGTGGGGTGTTCTTGGCAAAAACAGAGGTGTGTCAGATAAAGTCTGGAAAGAACAAAGAAATTGGTCAGGATGAGGTGACAAGAAAAGAAGACCTAGGTAGAGCACGTGGTGCTAAAACAGCACGTACTCTCTCGCCCGTACTTTCACGAAAAGTACTCAAATATTCCGAAGATTATTTATGGCCTTATTTCAATATCTATCTATAAGTAACAGATTTCATTATGAGAAAGAATTTCTATCTTCATAATTGTAGTTGTAGGAAGACGCCGAATTTTTTTAAAATTTTTGCAGTTTTCGAAAAATCAGAGTATTTAACGAAAATGAGACATGCACCATTCTATTAAACGTCTTTCACACTTTCCAACAACACAATTTACTCAAAAAAGATGGAGTCTTTTTGGGAAGTTTGAAAATGTCCCAGGGGCTTCATTTTAAGCACCTCCAAAATTAAAATATGGGTTTCAAATTCAAGGGGCTGCGACATCAGATTGGGGAATATCAATTTATGAGAAAATCAGCTGAAAGGTGTAGCGTTGTTTCCAGACGGACGGACAGACAGGCGTTTTGCCGTCACTCGATTTTTCGGTAACAATGACCCACAAAACGTAGATTCTGGCTACACCGCGTATTAGAGGATTTCCCCCCTTAATTTAGCAATTGGATTTATCCACTATTTCGTTGACAGGGCCCTGTAATAAGAGTTTTCTACCAAAAATTCACCTTTTTTGCGCAGCATTACATAACTTTCTCTCTACTGCGTAAATGGTAGCGAGAAAGGACAAAAGAAGACAAGAGAACAAGGCAAGAGGTGACAGATGGAACAGGATTACGATAAGGAAGCATGTATAATGCCGCACATGCGCGGGTAGTTTGAGCTGAGACAGAGAATACCGGATTGGACAAGAGGGGATAAAACCGGGATGATCGGATCGACGAAACTAAGGACGAAAGAAATTTGAGATACGAGTGCTGCCAGCAATGGGCGAGAGCAAAGTGACAGTGGTGTGGGGTAGGAAGTGAGGGCGGGGACGTCTACCCCTCGCATAGCACGGCAGCACGTGCGAGGGGTAGGCGCTCCCCCGATAATATTACTACGTCGTCGCCGCCGCAGCCTTGCGTCGGAAACGCGTTCTCTTCAACATTTATTGCCTCATGAAATGGCGCCAAGAATTCACAGAGGATATCATCACACGGTGCCCTCTATGTCTTCGTTCACTTAATTTTCTCTTATGAAAGCTCCAACTTATGTGGAGAACGAAAGTTGCATTCGGAATAATGCGAAGATTAGAAATTGTTCGCGTGTCCATCAAGTGGTTTTTATCTTAAAAAAAATTAATTAAACGGAAGATCAGCCAGGAAAAAGCCTTCGTATTTCTGAGGAATTGAATAGGAAATGTCCGTCGCAAATTTATCATTTTTCAAAATAATGTAAAAATGAGTGTGGTATTGATAAATTACCACTAGTTTCACAGCAATTACCAAGTATATTCTGGAATGTATGATTATTTTATTATGCCTTACTTTAATATTCTAGTTACTGTCACTGCTTGTAATGAATGGTAATGAATTTCCTTGTACTTCTGAGCTTCACGAGGTATGTTAATGAGACGGCTTGAATTAAATTCCTTTCCAGCAAACGCGGACAAATTTATTTTAAATTTCATCAGGTTTCCTTGAAACACTAGCTACAGCTAGAACTAACTATAGTACTAGCAGTAGCATAGTAGCTGTATAAAAGCGATATGCTGTTCTGATCAACACAAGAGTCAATAATATTTATTAATTCGTGTAGACAACGAATATTTAGGCGTTTTTTATGTCAACACACATTTTGTGAGTTTCCAACGTCAATTAATGTTCTAAATTTAATTGTTATGATGCTTGTATAAGATATGGAGTTATTTAAGCGATAAGGGGATAACAATACTTTAACCATTTTAAACAATACATTTTTTAACTTTCACATATCGCGCAATACTCTTCAGTGAAATCAGTTAAAGAACTCGTCATCCGGTGTTTGTATTCGCAACGCCGCTCTTGAGTTTTGCATTGAATTTAACATGAGATGAGGAGAAAATAAGTAAATTATATTCGATGACTTTGAACACGTCAAAACTATGATACGTAAGGTGATTGGCCAATACTAATGTTCCAAGAGACGTTATTGTGAAAATAGTGTAAAACTTATGAGGTCAAACTATCAAAAGTGAACTAACAAAACGACAAGCTCGTACAAGAAGTTCTGATTTCCCAGTATACGAATACATTTTTGTACCTACGAAGATTACAAGTTAATTTCAAATTCTAAAATTAAAATAGCCAATGATGTTACAACAGCATATGCGTTTTCGCATTGCTCGTAATTTTTGCTATTTTAAAAAATCACTATTTAACGGAAATCTTAAGTGGGTCATTTGTATAACTGTGTTTTTCAAGCGTACATTCTAAAAAATAAAGAAAAAATTGAATCCGTTTTAAAGACAATTTTTTAAATTATTTTGCTTCAAGTGAAAACTACGTGAAAATTACGCTTTTTTTTTCAAATATACATGATGTTATTAAAGACCGAATTTCTTAGAACAGATTTCATTAATGAACAACATTCTTTATCATCAATTATGTAGTTCTAGAAAATAACTTTTTTCAATTTTCGAAAATACAGGAAGCTCGGCGAAAATGGGACTAGTGACAATTTTTTAGAGTGTTTTGCTTCATTTGAAGAAAAAAGTAAAGAAAAATTTGGAGCGGGGTTTGACACAATAATTCTTTAAAAAATCCTATGTTTCACGCAAAGTTTCGCGGAATTTACTCGTATTTTCGGAAAATTGTAGTGTATGTCTTGCTTAATGATCTGTTTCTGAAGAACAGATTTTTAGTTTAAAAAACTATTTTCAATATTGTAGTTGTATGAAGACGCCGAAAACATTTCGAAATTTTGCAATTGTCGAAAATTCAGAGATTTCAGCGAAAATAAGGCTCGTTCCATGTTTTAAGTGTTCTTTCCTCTCTCTGAGAAAAAAATCTAAACAAAATATTTGGAGATTAAAAAAAGACAATGTTGATGAAGCTTAATGTAAAGAACTTCCAATTGTCAAAAATATTAATTTCAAATTTTTCAAGGTCTTGAGTTCTCTCAGATCGATCGGGGAATGTCAATTTTGTAGAAAATCGTCTGGATGGCTGGGGTACTAATGTCGACTACAGACGGGCAGACAGACGGATATACACTTTCATACAGACAGAAAGAGAGACGGACAGACGTTTTGCCATAAACGATTTTTTACTTATCAAGCACCTACAAATCGTGTATTCTGACTTCACAACTTATTAGAAGAAGTAAGTTTCTACATACAGAAAGAAGATTTATCCACTTTTTTGTTAATAGGACCCACAATACTCATAATCCTGACGAAATCTTCACTTTCAGCTGCAGCACTCAAAATACTCTCTTTACTACATACGTACGTGGTAAAGAAAAAGTATACTAGCGGTGCTACAACAGCGCATACATTCTTATATTATTTGTAACTTTTGCAATTTTGAAAAATACGAAGAGTTCACCGAATATGAGAGCTGCGCTATTTTTATAAACGTAGTTGTCTGTTATTTAAAAATAAATTAAAGAGAAAATTCGAGCAGTTGTAAAAATTTTTTTATATTGCCTCTCACTCAAAATTACCCGGAAACTACTAAAATTCTTACCAACCATCTCTTTCGTAATTAAACCATTTTTGTGGCATCAGGGACTCACAAAACCTGGATTCTGAATACACAACGTTATAGAGGAAGAAATTTACTAGATATAGGAACAAGTTATATACTCTTTTTGGATATCAGGACCTCACTATCCGAGTTTTTCTGACGAAATATTGCTACTCTCTGCTGCAGAATTACAAACTTTCTCTATACTATGTACGTAGAAGACGTGAAAGTAATAATGAAGAACATCCGTGCTAGAATATAATTTAGTATTTCTTGTTCCACATTTAATGTCTTGGGACATTGAAAGGGACGTGGACCGTACGTAACTAGGCTCCAAATGGAGACTCCATTCGGATCTTTAGTTACGAGTAAAGCATTTATGTTCCTAGCCCCTGTTCATTTCGAAGCTCAAGAGAACAAAAAGCCACTATGCAGCCCATAACAGATAAGATTTTCTAGGACTTCGGGAACAGCACGCAGTCGATTTTCCGAAGTGCTTTATCTCGATTGCCAAAGACCAACACACTTCTCCAATTCCCATTTCCTCTGTTCTTCTTACTTCCATGCTCCCCCGTAAACTTTGCAAAGCGGGGTTAAAAACTTTCCCAAGCGCCGAATGTCCGTCGCAAAATAAAAGGTGAATCACGGCTGTCCCTGCCCTTCTACTCACGGGGAGAGAAGACAAAGAGAAAGGTTGTGTTTTCTCTCTTTCCCCAAACCTCATCCTCAGTACACTCTTCGCATTTTCTCCCCCTCCTCGCTCATTATCGCAACGAGCATTTCCCTTCATCTGCATTCTCCCCTTACTACCACAGACAACTCTCTCACTTCTCCCTCTAGTGCCCATTGTTAGTTTATTGGCACCGTATTTTTATTTCCATCGATCTCTTTTTCCTCTCCTTCGTCACCCCCTTCCTCTCTCTTCCCCAGCGTCTATCACATTCTATCACATTCTCCTACAACCTCCACCTTCCCTCTCTCGTGTACGATTTCCCAATCATTATCTCTCATTTCTACTTATTCTCATACACTCAATCTCACACATCCCAAGTGGCAAACTATTCCTCATTCTCTTCCTTTCACCATTCGCACTCAGTCTCTCGCATATAAACTTCCTATTACCGCATTCTAGCTCTGCTGCTTTTACTTTTCCTCTCACCTAATTTTCTTCACTCACCCTTACTCTTGTGACTTTCTCTCTTATCTGTGTTCCATCGCTCCCCTCCCATCAGTGCGTGCAGATGCACGATCGAACTACTCACCCATCTCGGAAAGTCAGGATCGAGTGCCACGGGACTTTTCATTACAGACATCATCCACGTTTCTATCTTTATCTGTTTGAGTAGTTCCCTCGGCACGTTTCCCGCTTTCCATCTCACTTTCGGTTTCCCTAATCGTCGTGCACATCTTGCCATGCTCCTCTTGCCTTCCTCATTGCTCCATTCCTTTTTCAACTTTATTCCTCTTGTATCCGTGCCTCCAGACCGTCGCCTCGCTCGTCGATCCTCGCCCCTCCCCCACGCCACTCACCCATTCCTCCCCCGCTCTAGCCTCTCAACCTCCCCTCCCTCGCCGCTCCTTCCCCTTTCTCACCCCTTCCCACCCCTTTCCGCCCCTTCCCACCCCTTTCCAACCCATCCCCACCCCTCTCTCGCCCCTCCCCGCCACCTCACCTGACCTTCCCCCGCCTCTCACCCATCCCTCCTTCACCCCTTACGTTCACCAGGCCTTCCCACGCCTCTAATTCGTCCCTCTCCCACCCTCACCCTCCGACAAATCTGCACCCCTCCCTCACCTTTCCTTCGCCTCTCCCTCACCCCTTCCCACCCCACCCCTCCCCGCTCGTCCACGCCCTTCCCCACCCGTCCCCACACTTCCACGCCCCTCCCCACACCTCAACACTCCTCCCTCTCCACCCCTTCTCGCCCCTTCCTCTCTACTCCTTCACCCTTCCTCTCCTTTCCTTCGCCTCTCCTTCACCCCTCCCTCGCCCCACCCCCGCCCCGACGCGCGACCGGCCCGGCCCACGCGCGTCGCGACGCCTCCGGCGCCATACCTGCGCGGAATGACCGCGGCGGCTAAAGAAATTAAAGGCGAATCCCATTAGCGTCGTCGTCCTTCTAAATGAGTTGTCCTGATGATGCTATTCGAAAGAATTAGGTTACGTCCCACGTTACCCTTTCACGCAGCGAGGGGCGCGCGCAGCCCCTTTCCAAGTCGGGTTGCGTGCGCCCGTCGCTGCAAGGGGCCCGGGCGGAGGGGGCGGGATGGAGCGCTATGCGGCGTTTGAGAAGCGTGGAGTGGCTTTCAGATCCACGAATTCAGACCATCAGTGTGATCGTGGCGTTCAGGATCTGATTGTTTTGCTTTTTGTTTTCGTCTGTTTTTTTTCAAAATTTTCGTAGTACGTTACTTTTTATTCTTTGAGGAAAGTACACATATCAAACTATTCATAAATATCAGTTCCTTAATTTCTCTCAAGAATAAGGGTAAAAGAGTCTCCCATCAGAATGGTTTAGCGGTTCCAAAGACACAATCTTATTGATATCTACTTGAATGGGCAACTCCAAAAACACTATTTCTCTTACTTTAAACCTTTTGTATATTTACATAATTTCTGGTATACAGTGAATATATTTTATCATCTATTATTAAGCATGGTTTTTAAGCTCTATAATTGTCACTATTATTTTCACATCATGGGGAATACTTGTTTTGAAGCTATTACAACTTCAGGTTACGAAATTAAATGCTGAAAAGCGCCCAAATGAGGCATTTATTTCATAACGGATCACACTATTGCTGTTTTGTGAGAAGTGCTCTACGTGTTTTCTATGATATATATATATATATATATATATATATATATATATATATATATATATATATATATATATAACATTTTATGTCATTTCAAATTACTCAAATACCATGTTTTGTTTCCCCAGTGGCTCATAAATACTAGTCTCACCTTCAGTTGACATAAATATCCTTCCGATTGTATTTAAGCCTTCACTTGCCTGAAACCTCCATCAAAAATAATACGCCACCTTTCTGGAAAACGACCTTCTAAAGCATTTTCATTATTTCTGGTTTATTAAGAATATCTACGTATTTACATGCACTGGTGCCGATAAATATTTATATACAGCACAGATGATAAAATGTTTACGGAGAGGAAACTTTTCTGCTCCGAATAAGATATTCTGTAATAATGTAATTGGCAAGCTTCTTTTCACAAACTTTCCATTTGCGAAAAATCCTTTTCTTGCGGAGAGTCACTAAATTGCTTAAGTATTACTTGTGCCTGAAAATACCTTTTGTAGAAAAAAATATGAAAACGCATCACATTGCTTTATAGGAAAATGCATAATATTTTCTGGATTTTTTTTCATTTTTTAGTTATATTGGATAATTCTATGAAGTATTATTTTTCGTTTGAGAGTAGTTTATCACTGATAACGTCGAATAGATAATGATGCATTTACATTTAATTTTAATATGTCTTGAACACAGATTTTTTTTATTGCGTTTACACGAAAATATTGCGTTACAGTAAAATCTCCGTTTCCGGATGGTGATTTAACCACTTTTAAACAACTATCATTTGATGCGGGAAAAATTATGAGACTTTTTTCGTCCCTTACATTTTTAAAATTTAATGAAATAAGAGAGGAACACATATAGGTGTTTATTTGTCAATTATCAAATTAAATTTCTCATAAAAAGTTCCACTGTCCTATCTAGAGAAATAAAATTGATTGTATAATATCTCGCAATTTGGTTTTATGTGAAAACATAGATCCTGAAATAAGAACTATTAATTTCTATAAGTAATATAACGAAAAGTTCTGATATTATTGACCTATTTACAACAGCCGTGGGGGAAATGAATTTACCTGGGAAGCGAAAATTGTTTAGTAATATTTACGGTGACTTCAGGAATAAGAAACAGTAAATTACAACGGAACGTGTAAATTCTAATAATAAACAAGAACAATTTATATTGCGCGTGATCCCCTTCGACGTAGACATATTTGTTTGTTGAAATAAAAGTAACTCTAAAACGTCTGGGATTGTTCGAAGTGTTGGTGCATATTTGTATTCCGTTAGTAATTACATTCCTGAAGAAAATAATAAAGGAAAAACGCTCTTTAATTTGATCTCCAATTATTTCCCCCTATTAATCGCAAAAATTGGGGTGTAAGTCATTTCAAAAATATTATGTAGAGGTAAAGCAGTAATGCATACGTTTTAATAGGTAGTTAACTCCTAAAAGTAAGAAAATAACTTCATTATCTGTGCACGTCTTTTAGAATTCATTGGGAAATATAGTTATTGAAATTGTCGTTTCCATGTTGTTGCGGCAGGAAGTATTATTCCTTGACGAAGGACATCGTGGATAAGAGCCCAAAATTTATTGCTTATTTATCCTTGAAAATAGATTTTATTACATGAGAATTTTTTATTTTCAAAATTCATGTATTATATGATTTAGTGTAGGGATCACAGAATTTTGAAAATGTGCACAGAATTCACTTCTCCCCATAGCACGTCTTACTCAGTTTCAACTGTTTTTTGTCGTAAAATAAATAAATAAAATCACAAGAACATTTATTAGTTAACTAACGAAGTTTTATAAGGAGATGTTCCTGGATTTTTAATTCCTTCCGTGTGTTTAACACTGCATGAGTTTACACCACCAACATTTAAATCACGACTCATACTTCTACAGATAATTGTTGGTCGTGAGTCTGCTGCACAAACGCGCTTGTGATCGACGTGTAGTAGAACAGATTAGGAGGGCCTAATTTTGAAAAGATGTAACAAATCAATTGAGTTGGATCGAAGAACTCCTTAAACCGGGTTATGCCGTTTCCCCTTTAGTTTTCCTTTGACTTCTGTGTGTATGTATAACTTACTAGAAGTTTAAATAAATGACACTAGAATGCAGAAGATCGCAAAGAAGCCGTTGGCCTATCGAACAGCTTGTAACCTTTGGCGAAAACTGCTCACGCGCCACTTCGTCGAGCCGATTGTATTCAGCGAATATTTATAATTAGTTAAGAGTTTAAAGAGTTTCAATTAAGTGTTAAGAGTTTCAATTAAGTGTCAATTAAGAGTTTAAAAAGTTTCCATTAATTAAGTTTGATTTTTCTTGTGTTGCTTACACTGTAGTGATAAATGTAATGGGGGACTAAATAATAATGAGTGTCGAGAAAAAAAATTTCTAGAAACACCTTATTCCCTAACAGCTTTTGCCTGAATATGGATATGGTGGAAAGGAGGGGGGGTCGGGAGGTATCGTTCCGTCCGAGAGTTCCCACACATGCTTGCTTCGAAGTTAAATTTCGCTGAAAAAATACTCGCCAAGCCTCACGTGGAAACAAAACCCCAACCATAAAAGGAACTTATCAGATCGTATGAGCCGATTTTGGTCACATCCAAATGTTCGAATCATAGCGCTTGACCAAAAAATATTTCATATGAATTTCTGTTTTACCTTAAACAACTCTAAAGATCCAATTTCTCATTCGGATATGTACTAAGATAAACAAAAGTGTTTTAAAACAGGGCTGCTCAAGTGAGTGGCCTTCTCGGTGAGTCCTGGCCCAGCGCGTATCTGGAGGCCAACGGTGAGGCCAGATTCTTCTCGATGAGGGCCTCTGCAGCTTGGCCATCAGGGGCATTTTGGCCCCAGCTCTTGCATTTGATCAGCCCTGATTTAAACAATACTATGCATTTTGTTTTATATTTTGTTGTGACTGTACTTTCTCAATGTAGTTACCTCCAATAATAAAACGACTTCATAAAATATGGTTTCACTTTCATTACTATTATTGTAGAATTATCATTATGGTTATTAGTTTCATTATAATTATAAGAAGTGAATGAAAATGAAGATGAAATTTCATCTTCTTTTATAGATCACTAATTATGGCAAGAAAATTGGGTTTCACGCTAAGGAAGTTTCCTTGGGCCTTTGAAATGCGGTTTCCAACTGATGATGCGAGTTCTGTGAGTCATGGAGTCCGAGCGAGGGAAACAATCTAATAACATGAAGTACTGCAGAGAGTAGTCCGAAAATGTTGTTGTAAAGGAACAAACGTGAACCCTCACAAGGCATGCCGAGGAGACGGTCCGACAAATTGAACAGAATTGCTGAGACCCGTCTAATCTCTGTTGCTGGAAATACGTATTTCTGAACTATTTGGAACCGCGGCTCAGTTAATTCCTGAAAGAGATTCCGTGAGTTCTAGGGTCCAGGTATAACAGAAATTTTCCAATCCGATTGGCTGGCCGAGTGCCTGAACTGCGGGAAGATTGAAGCTGGTCGCGATTTGCATGATGAATTTCGCGAAACGGAGCAAATGAGCGCGTGGGACGCGAAGGTTCCATTGCCACCGGTATAAAGTGGGCGTGGGTTGCGCTGGGTTCCGCCTCCGTGAACTGGGGGTGGGGATGGCGGCGCCAACTACCAAGAGTCGCAAGCAACCACCTGAAACAGTCTTTCACAAGTGGGCTTCGCCGCTCTCGGGAATTACACGTTCCCGGTAAAACGGATTCACTTTAACGCACAGGCGGCCGAGCTCGGGTTCAGGATGCGCAAGAAGTCGTGGGAGGCGGCGCGGAGACGGGAGCCGTGGGCGCGCAGCAGAAGTTGAAAGATAAAGGAGAGGGGCAAAGGAAAATGCTTCCTGCTTGGAACTGCGGTAGAGGAGACGGTACGAATTTCTGATGGACACGAGAACGGTGGAAACGAGGTGAAGGTTCAAAATTAGAATTTAGAGAGGCCAAGAAGTCATCCCAAGGGTCAGTATCGAGTGGCAGAGATCAGGAGACGGATATGAAATTTCGAGATGCAAGATGTTACATTGAAAGGGGTGCCTCAGTGGAGTAATGAGTTGAGCAAGATGAAGTCAGGGGATAGATGTGAAAGGTCTCGTGTTCTTGGGGAAGTGAGTTGTTTGAAGTGCCCAAGACCAAAGGTACAGGAGTTGAGTGCTGGTTGATACGACCAAAGCACAATAGATGCAAGAAGCGGAACAGACTAGATAAGACGCATGTAACCAGATCATTACCTGAGGAACAACGAGATAATAACACACACAGTGATCAAATACTTGGAGTAAGTGTGGGAAAACCGCCAGTAGTGGTCAGTGTCTCAAAACTAGCCAATTTAATCACTTTTTTTATGAAATTGAAGTTTTCCCACTTTCTTCAAACTTTCAGAACACGAAGCTTAAGAATTGTGATGGTGAAGTGCAGAACTAAGATAATTTACTTATTTTCCCTTTTTTTATATTTAAAGAATAACTTAAAAACATGAACATTAGCATTGCATTATTGTAATATTAATTGTTATTTTTTACACTTAAAGTATCTCAAACTCATTGAGGTGATAAAATATGCAGTGATAATTACCGAGTCAAGTTTTCAACCATTACCAGATGCAGCAGAAAAGCATCCGTGTAGGTACATGCAAAAAATTCAAATAATGCATCATAATGTGCAATCTCTTTCAAATAAAATTGAATTTCTCAAGGCAGCATTACAATGTGATCTGAGTCAAATAGATGTTCTTTGCTTTACAGAACATTGGTTATCTCATAATGATCTAAACACACTCCAAATTCCTAGTTTTTACCTTGCAGGATCTTATTGTAGAGCGGGGGAATCAAATAAGGGCACTTCTTACGGAGGTTCGTGTACTTACATAAAAAATGATATTGATTCTACCTTCTTGTCAGAATTCAATTTATATGCAGTTGAAAAAGTTTTTGAAATAACAGTCGAACACCTTACTACGCTTAAAATTATCTCACTTTGCATCTACAGACCTCCAACAAAGCGAGCTTTAGATTATTTTAATTTCTTAGAAAATCTAGAGATAACTCTGAACAAAATTAGTAATCTCTCTTTTAAATACATTGTTGTATGTGGCGATTTCAATATTGATTGTCTGAGTGAATACCACGAAAAAGAGCAGTTTCTCAATTTAATTCATTCTTTTAATTTAGATATTACAGTGAACGTACTTACACGGAATACTCTTAAATTACAAACAGCAATAGATCAAATTATAATTAACAAAATCAAAACTAGATATGAAAATATAACGAATAATCTAGGTTACAGTGACCACGATGCACAAATTCTTACAATTACTAATAACATTTTCTCCCCCATACGTCACATAGTGTTTTTGACTGTTTTTGACTAAATAAATAAAAAAAATTAATACTAACACAATAAATAAAACACGCATGTGCAGAACATTTACTAAAATTAACATAAAATTATTTACGGGCAACTTGCTGAAGGAATCATGGGAGGCAGTTTATAACGCTATTGACACAATTGAAAAATATAATTTATTTTTCTCAAAGCTTTCATTTCACTTTAACGCGTGCTTTCCTATTAAAAAGAGAAAATTAAACATTTCACCAAAAAGTAATACTTGGACCACACAAGGAATTAGAACATCGTGTAAAAGCAAACGTCCGCTCTACTTTATCTCTAAACATCATAACGTATCACCCGGTTTCCATGTCTACTTCCAAGAATATAAAAGAATTTTAAGAAAAATAATAGTTCAGGCAAAAATAATGAAAAATGATAAGGATATTTTGAACGCTAGAAATAAAACTAAAGCAATGTGGAATATCGTAAAACATACGACCACGTCATCACGATATTTCGTAGAGAATGTTGTTTTAAAGGATAATGAAAGAGAAACAAGTAATCCAGAAAAAGTTGCGAATATCTTCAACCAATATTTTCCTAGAATTGCGGTTGATCTCACGAAGGGACTAAAACCACAAAATTCAACATCATATGCTTCTCAAAAAAATTTCGGCACGATGTTTATTTACGAAACTTCTTCCAACGCAATCGTCAGAATAGTCAGTAAACTAAAAAATATTCATCTGGTTTAGATGAATTTCTGGATTGTTTATTAAAAACGTGTGCACCTGCCATTACACACCCATTAACTCACATTTTCAATGCTTCCTTTGCACAGGAATAATTCCAGATATTTTCAAAACAGCAAATATTAAGCCAGCCTTTTAAAAAAAGGGGAACAAAAAAGAAATCCAAAATTACCGGCCAATTTCTCTTTTGTCAGTTTTCTCAAAAATATTAGCGAGGCTTTTCTATACGCGAATGGAAATATTTCTCAGGAAAAACGAAGCGTTTTCAGACTCACAACACGGTTTCAGAAAATCAAAATCTACGGAAACTGCCATTTTTTCTTTCCTTAAAGATGTTGCTTCATCAATGGACCAAACTGAAGAACCCATTGGGATACTTTTAGATCTTTCGAAAGCTTTTGACGTTATTAACCATACCATCTTGCTCTCAAAATTACCTTCTTATGGAATTCGTGGTATTGCCCTAGATTCGGTAACTTCGTACCTTAAACATCGATCTCAAAAAGTAGAAATACCGTAGTGACACGAAAGGACATTATTTACTTATCTTTCCAATTCTTTGTCAATTGAACATGGGTTCGATCTTAGGGCCTATCTCCTTTCTGTTGTACGTAAACGATATGCCCTCATCTATTAAAAAATGGAAGAACAGTTGGTCGATGACACGAATGTTTTTGCAAAAAAGAAACGATAAATAGTACAACTTCAGGAATTTCAAATTGGTTTTGTAATAACTAATTAATAGTTAACGAAGGAAAACTCTGTTTCAATGTAATTTTGCATTTCAAATCGGCAATCATATGCTCCATTAAAAATGAACAATATGCAATTAGCTGATGTTAAGGTAACAAAATTTCTAGGTATCTCAATTCAATCAAACCTCAAATGGAATGTAGTACATATAACAGAATTAAACACTAAATTAAGCTCATTATGTTATGCATTCAGAATTCTTTCTAATTCTATCAGCATTCACGCAGCTCGTTGCGTGTATTTTGCAAATGTACATTCTCGCCTGAGATATGGCATAATATTCTGGGGAAGCTCATCCTTTAGTTCCCAGACATTTAGATTGCAAAAGAAAATTATCCGAATAATGAAAAAATTCCATCCATGTGATCACCTCTTTTCATTGAGATAGGAATCTTACCATTGCCTTGCCTATTTATTTACGAGTCTGTAGTATTTGTCAAAACTGACTTACTTAACAGTGGGAACATATTTTTATGTAATACTGATATTTATATTTACAACACACGACGTAGAAATCATGTTCATCAAGTGTCAGTATCAACAGCTCACTACAAGAAATCCACATACAATACATGTACGTTACTTTACAACGCATTACCAGATGAAATTAAACAATTAAAATTGGTACACAAATTTAACTTAAAAGTAAAATATTTTTTTCTGCAAAACTCTTTCGATACAATTAGAGACTATACTAATCGTCAAAAAGAAAAATAATGTTTACTTTAACAAAATCAAGATATATTATAATGAATTAGTTTACATTTGCATTGTATAATTTTAAACAAAGACTCAATATGCCTTTAACAAGTAATGTACTCCAGCTTCCGAGTCAATGACCCCATCTCGATCGGGTTTTTGTCCAGTTTCCCTGATCCATTGAGCAAATGCTGAGATGGCCCCATAATTTGCTTCTGGAATTAAATGTAGCTTCACTATGCGCACGTTTTGTTGAACTTTCCTTTTACTTGTAGTGGTAGTAGAGCTTAGGATGAGTTTCTATTTTGTTAGCAATACAGAAAAATCAAATCTGTTCGTTCGTTTTCCATTAAAAATATTTTTCCTATAATTGGCAACGAAAATATCTAGTTTTTGAAATGTTAATCTCTCGCTTTTTAACTTTATTATTATTATTATTATTATTATTATTATTATTATTATTATTATTATTATTATTATTATTGTTGTTGTTATTATTATTGTTATTTACTATTATTTTTTCATCTTTCAACTATTAATAGTTAAATTGTTGGGAAGGGATTCTGAAACTCAAGAAAGCATGCGCAGATGATTTTCTCCCCCATACGTCACATACAGTTTTTGACTGTTTTTGACTAAATAAATAAGTAAAAAATACCAAAATGTTGCAAGTTTCAATTGGGCACTACTGGAACCAAATCGATGTTTGGAAATAAATTAATAAAAAATACATCAAACTGAAAATTGAGACAATTGGTTTATTCAGAAAGAAGTATCTCAGCCACCCATTGAATTTCACATTACAAATTCCACCATATTCCAAGCATTTTGAAGAAAACTACGAAAATTATCCTAACTGTGATCACTGCTCATCTTTTGCTTTAAGCGTGAATAAAAAATCATAAAAAAATAGTTTTATTTTGTGGACATGGTTGGCAGACAGAGGAATTGGTGGGTTGACACCCAAGCAAACCTAATTGAAAAATGCCAGTCCCGAACGAATTTTTCGAATTGTGATAGCCGTAAAGGTGAACGAAAAAAGACTACAAAAATGTTAAGTACGGACCCTACCGATGCTTTTATTCTGGTACGTGATGTGGAGAGAACAGACAAAAAACAACGGTAAGAAAACCCTGGTAGCAAACGCTTGCGAGTTTTGCAAAGATTACGCCCCGGCATGTGGCGCGGCTGGGAACGGGCAGGTGCCGCGGGCCTGCGCGCGGGCCGGCTCGTCGTTAGTGCAACGTGGGCCCAGCGAGAGCCGCAGGCGGTCGGCAGGGCGAGGCGAGGCGAGGCGAGGCGCGGCGAGGCGAGGCGCGGCGCTCGGCAGCCCGTTATCAGCGGCGGGCAATGGAAGCCAGGAGCTCTATTAGTGCCGTTCGGACCGCCTCCCTGCCGCCGGAGACGAAATCGTAAGACTGTTTGAGAGGCGCGTCTGGGGCATTGTGAATGCGTCCTATTACTCATCCTCCGCAAATACTAATAACGCGCCTTGGCGAGGACAGTGGCGAGGGCTAGGGCCCGGGCGGGGGCGCGGGCGCGGGCGAGGGCGCAGGCGAGGGCGCGGGCGAGGGCGCGGGCGAGGGCGCGGGCGAGGGTGCGGGCGAGGGCGCGGGCGAGGGCGCGGGCGAGGCCGCGGGCGAGAGCGCGGGTGAGGGCGAGGGCGAGGGCGCGGGCGTGGGCGGAGACGAGTGGGCGGCGGAACGCCCCGCGGGCGACCGCGACTTCGCGCGCCGTCGCAATGGCTCATTACGCGGGCGCTGCCCATATTTACGGCGAATGCGCGCCCATTACGGGATAGCCCCGCTTACGAGTGCTCCGGGCAGTGGCTCCCGGTGGGCGGCGGCGGTGACGGTGGCGTCGGAATAATGAGTTCTGACGGCCCAAGAGGTACACTCAAGAGAAGACTACGGGCAGAGTCGATGCGTGCGGAACGGAAACAGTCAACTCTAGTGCTGGAAATTATTGAAATGACTTTGCTTGATGCGGTCTAGCCAGAGAGGAGGGTGTTCTGTGAATGTGGCTAGAAGTGGCAACAGAAAGAGCAATGGTTTTAGATTGTTGAGGTGAGTGTTGACAGAGGGGAAAGAGATGGATGTGATAATTGTAAAAAATAATAATTTGGTAGTGGTGCTTATCATAGCATTACATTATGCAGTGAAAACCGTCAGAAAAATATTAAAAAACTTATTTCTATGTTTTAAGATCGTCGAGGTTCCTGAGGAAGCAGTCTTCTACCATAAGAAATGCGGACGTCATTTTCCTTAAACGACATTGAGCTGCACATTGGATCGTCATTTATTTATTTCATCGCTTAATTGTCCACAATCGATACCAATTCATCTGGTTACCAAAGCTTATGGACACCTTGTGACATTTGTGTTGAATAAAATAAATGTGTTCTCTAGTTACCTAAACATCTGAAAAACATGTCAGTTACTGAATTGCTTGACCTTCCTCGTAATCAATTGCGTAATTTATAATTTATTTCTGTACACCAAGAGATATTGTATTTGAATTTCACGCTAACATTTATAATGTAAGTCATTAATAACAAATTCCGTAACAAAATTTCACCCTGACATAAATGTCGCGCAAGCGAGCTCAGCAGTTGAAATCTAATGTCATTTGTTAATGGATATTGATATTTCGGGTAACGTCCCACGCGTATGTACCTGGAACCTAAATTAGTGGTGCATTTTTAGGCTGTCTCTAAAAACATATCCGATCGTAAATCTGCTTAGTTCGTCAAAATGATGATTATGGATGGATACTTTACAAACAGATAGATAGAACGAAAAGTCAAACATACCGTTTTTACAGCTTTCAGAGCACATTATGTCTCATTAAATTATGTTCTCCGGGGTGGGATTGTCACTTTAGTCACAAAAACGGTAACTCCTAACAATGAACCTGCACAATAATTATTACTTTACATGTCGGTTTAGTCTACAGATTAGTGCACGCAAACGTTCCAGTGAAGTTAGTGAGGTTTTACATAATATTTGCGACGCAAAATAATATTATATTGTGACTTGCATCGTATAAATACTTCAACCAACGTTTTTGAGAAAATCTTCTTTAGGCTTTTTAATAATAGTCAATTTAATAATTGACCCAAAATTACGCAAAACGTACTCTTATTTTAAAAAATTGTGCCTGAAAATTGTACCTGAATTGAACCATAATTCAGATACAATTTAAACATCTAATATTGAATACTAGATTTCGTTAATATGTCTCTAGCTAGACATGTTTGAAAACAAACTATGCTTGGCACTTTTTGTTATTTGATAGATTTTAATGTAAATCACTTTCTCCATTGTGCTCGTTCACTCCCGCACCCTGAAAAAATCATTAGCAAAAGCATTTGAGCCATTTGCGGGTTGCGTATGACGTACCTACAAAGAATAAAATATCCGTTCCAAAATCGCAAGACACGAGTTCGACCATTTCTCGACATCGATTTTTTTTTTCAGCTTCACGTAATTCTCTCTTCTACGAATATGTAAGTATAATACGATAAATAAGATTAATGTGGTATGAAAACGTTACCCAAAATCATTGTTTCCGCCTATCTACTGGTATCGAAAGTTTGAAGTACCCAGAAATGAAGTTCCCAGTCATTGCAATCGGTAAGAACAATCGCCATGAAAGCCGCGTTGATATTCCATCAGAGTGTGGGAGCGCAAGCCGATGGATCAACATTTACAGAGCAGCGCCAAGGAGAGATATTGAGTGAATACGCGCACCCTCAACGCGCCTGGGCATCTCATCACTGCCACCATGGGGGGCCTGCGGAGGTCCGTCCGGGCGGCTCGTTGTCCTCTCT
This sequence comes from Teleogryllus occipitalis, assembly GCA_011170035.1. Lineage (NCBI taxonomy): Eukaryota > Metazoa > Arthropoda > Insecta > Orthoptera > Gryllidae > Teleogryllus > Teleogryllus occipitalis. The sequence goes on along the minus strand of BLKR01009090.1, from coordinate 51,148 downwards.
GCCCTGCCCTTCCCTGCCCTGCCCTGCCCTGCCTTGCCCTGCCCGACCGGCGCGCGGCGTTTCAATAAGGCCGCGCGTTCCCGTGCCAAGCCCCCGCGCACCGCCGTGACACGCCGCGCCACGCCGCGCGCAAAGTTCGGAAGCGGCTTCGGCGAGTCGGCCTGCGGCGAGGCTCCGCTTATCGACCAGGCCGAGCAATATATTGGGGTTGGGGATCGCAGCTGCGACCAGCTAGCTATTACTCAGCCTAAGGGGAATATTCAGAAACATTTAATGGCGGCGCCAGCGTTGGTCGCGATGGCGCGTGTTGCGCCGCGCCGACCGGCGCCGGTGGCGGCCTCGGGTCCGGCGCCGGCCCGCCCGCCCGCCCGGCCGATGGCGCCGTTGGCGCACCCGCGCTGACGCACCGCACGCAAGGGATGGCCCAATACATATGGCTCCGGAGGCGCGCTATGACGTCATATCTCTGGACGCGGTCTCGCGACTTTGTGGTGAGCGTGGTGATTCAGCGGAAGTGAACTCACGTGAACGCAAGTACACGAAACTAGTAGGCTATATTGATCCGCCGGTTATTTTATGATGCTTCTAACAGGGGTTACTTTGTTGCAAGTGTTTCAAATGGGATATGTCGATGAAAAGCTGCAGTACTGATATAAATCGTACTGTTTCTGTCTATGAACACTTACCACAAATGAAATACTTTTTGTCGGAATTCTTTGACAAACACAAATGGAGAAAATACTGAAAAAATTTACGAAGTAATTTCGTGCATTATTACTTTTTTACTTATTACGACTTCTTTTTACCATTACGCTTTTACTTATACCACTCGTGGAATTTATATAAAGTGTATGGAAATATAATTCAAGTTTTAATACAATTAAAATTTTTAAAAAAATGTTTTGATTCTGGAACATAAATTGGCCATTTAAGCAGTTAATTATCTTGCATTTGAACTGTAATGAGATGTCTAGTAATAATACGTTAATCATCAAGAAATCCCTTATACGGAGATTTAAAAAGTATTTCCCTAGTTGATTATGATGTCTGCTGAGCTCACATGCAAAGTTCTGGTCGTACTAGATCCCTGCACTTGAATTATATGACCCACCGCAACATACGCGCGAGAGGCGAACATACGAGGCTCGATACACACTCTGACGCCGTATCTCTGGACCCGTCCACGACTTTGCCTTTAGCGTAGCAATCCAGTAGAGGGACGCCACTGTTTCGGAACTGTTACCAGTATCGACCGAAGGTCTAGTTTATGATAGCAACCGAGCACAGGGACTCCCCGAAGTTTGGAAAGGGACACAGCGCACAACACGAAGCTCCCATTGACTAATACTTCATGTTGCAGATCTTTTGTCCAACCTCTTTTCAGAAAATATATCTCTCACCCTTCCAAGTGACACACGTGATTCGGTGTTTTTGACGTAAAAATATAACAAGAAGAGATTGCTCATTAGTAACGCTAAAACACGTCTAAAAGGATAGGTTGAAAGCTTTGTTTGAATGGGTATTAGGGAAAGTCAAGGACTTATGCGTACTTAAGCAAGAATGCGCTTCATGGAAAACACCCAATAAATAGCATAAAAATATGAAGTATTATTTCACTTTCATAAGGTAAAAATAAATTTTGAATTAAACTAAATACAATGAAATGAAACTACAAATTTTAAAACTAGACATTTGGGGAAACCTCAGTAATGGGGAAATTGTAGGAATCGAACACGTTTTTAAAATTATTACAAAAGAGAGAATAATTGGAAATCAAGTTTTACAATAACTTTTAAATACTAGAATTCATGATTTAAATATACTAGAGATGCGACACCTAAGATCCCACAATTTCAAATATCATCATTTCTAAAATGCTTATTTTTATGTTATATGTAAATCAAACACATAATCATAAGAGTATTCTTCTCTGGTGTTCTACGTATGTTTCCAAGAAAAGGAAACACCACACCTGTATTACAATTGATAATCTCTCTCCATAACGCCACAAAAGCACATACTCGTTTTAAAGGCAATTGAAGATATCAATAATTTCAAAGCTATGTTGTCAAGTGCATAATAATTATCGTCATTACCACCATCGCAAATGTAGGTGACGTGTGATTATTTAGATGACTGAAGGTAATCTTGCTGAGGTTTGCCAGATTCTTAATACATTCATCCGTCGTTAAAGAGCTATGAATCCATCCAATCAAGAAAAATGTTACGAATTAATTTAAGCGGTAAATTTAAATTTCAGTTCCATAATTTCATTGACTTTTATTGGGATCAATAAAAAGTAAAAGAGGAGTTCGTATGAAAAGTAGATTCAAACAAATCACTGTTGTATATTAAAATCAAACATTCAGTTTTCGATCACACTATTACTCAAATATTAAATTCAGGTACTTAGAATATCATAACATAATTTTCATCACAATGAATCAAAACTCAAAAAGTATTGAACATAAAACAATAAGAGAATAGTCCCTACGAGCCAACAGAAATCACAATTACTAGAAGCGTTCTCATTGTTTGAAAAGATGACCAGATTTCGCCCAATGGGCGGAATTCTGCGAAGTCAATTTTTTCCCGCGGTTAGGAGTAGTTTTGTAGCCAAAAATGCAGAATTCCGCTCTATCTGGCAACCCTGATCGTGCTTCTCATTTAGGAAACCGCGTGTATTCGTTTCTCGGCGCGCATGGGCTCCGCTGCCTCTTATCAAATCAATTTGTCTTATTTAAATGATGAATGCAATGAAAGGCACAATAAATTCTAGTGTTTAAGAATATATTTCTTCTAAAACAACAACGAAATAAAAAATGTAGACCTATCTTAATTTCTGGTAGTCAAAGGTTATAAAAAAAGTTCCATTTCTATTTTCCCTTCTTAACGACTTTACGAAACAATGGCCACGAGTTTTACTGTGGCTGTCAGTGAAATAGAACAATTGCAAGAGAGCATCAGCAGCAATCGGACACTCCAATTCTATCCACAACTTTCAAAAGATAGCCTGGCGCACACAACTACCACACTCTTCTTTAATTACAAAATTTTAAAAAAGTATGAGTTGCTTCTGAAATACACGTGATTGATATTATTCGCCTGTTGATCTTTGGTAATATGAAGAAAAATATTTTTTTGAAATTATGTACTGTACGTTCTACTTAGAAGTCATAACGCCATCTTTCTAACGTATTTTAAAAAAGAGGTACTTTAGATAGCGCTTCCTCTACCGTCAACCGAAGTTTTTAACATTGTATTACTAGTCCGTTACATTTACTGGTATGTATGTGGGTTTGAATCTACTGAATTTACTGTAGGTTCTAGCAAAGAATGTTTTTGGGTGTTTTGCCAATTTCTTTTAAGTGGTAGACGAATATCATTGTAAATCGATAGACACCATGGATATCTTCGTTATCGCTTATACAAGTTTCGATAATCCGAGGAAGGTGTGAAGGTGTTTTCTCCATTAGAAAACTCTCGAACGAAATTCAATGCAATATTTCCCCTTTTTCTTTCGCACTGACCGGAGAGGGGGTGGAGCAGTTGTGAAATTTTAATAATCATCAGGCATGCGTATTCTTACGCAACGTCTCCCCCGTTACTCAAAACCTATTCATCACACTATATAATCCAAAATGCCCGAAAAGTCATTTTGGCACATTACTGCTTTTACGACTAGTGTCGCCTTTATGTACAAGGGTACACATAAAACGTAAAGATATAGCCACCTCATACCACGCCTTTCCTGTACCCTTACTGAAGGTTTCGAAGGTAAAGCTTCACGGTTATAAATCTTCAGTACTGGAAATAGGAAGTCCCTGCACTCCGAATATCTTTATAGCCTAGGGCTTCCGCAACTCATGAAAAGCAGGCTGAATGAACATTCGCTATTGTTTAACATAAAGGGTAATGACGCCCTTGTGATAAACAGCAATATCACTTCGAGCGACTTGCCGTTCCTTCAAATAATCACAATAATTCATGTCTTGTTATTAAAGTCACCAACGGAAAACTAGTCACAGTGCGCATACTCGATGTCACGCGAACTTAAGTTACAAAGACGCCACACAAATAGATGAATCACACATTTATTAACGTTGTTTAAATCCCCAGTGTTGTTCTTATGACGAAGTCAGCTTTTCCTTTTTTTTCTTTCGCAAATGTGATTACCACAGAAGAGGAGTATTTCGTACGGCGAGAACTCATTTTAAATCTCTGCCAGAGTCTCCAGATATCTGCAGGCGGCGCCACTCACACACACACACACACACACACACCGACCGCGGCGGCCGCCCTCTCCCAGCCGGTCGCCCCGCGCGAGCTCGCCACTTTTTCCTAAAACTCTTTTTTCGCCCGGAAACTGATTTAGTTCCGCAACTTCGCGCGCCGGCGTCGGGACGCCCTGCTCACGTGCGCGGAGCGCCGTCACCGCCGCCACTGCCGCCGCCACCTCCGTCTCCGCCGCCGCCGCCTCCGCTGCCTCCGCCGCCGCCTCCGCCGCCTCCGCCGCCGCCGCCTCCGCCTCCTCCGCCTCCTCTGCCTCCGCCTCCTCTGCCTCCGCCTCCTCTGCCTCCGCCTCCTTCACCCCCGGCGCGGCGTCGCGGAGGTGCGCTGTCGAAGACGACGCGACGGGCCGCTACCGTCTGCGACGTCTCCGGCAGCATGTTCTTTGCCGATTAGCGTTCGTTACCACCGTCTCAATTGCAACCATTGCCACCCATGCCGTAATGCACAGAAGTATGAACTCTTGTGAAAACACAGTATTATATCGTTTTTGATTATAGATATAAATGTAGCTTCACTATATGTGAACGTTTTCTTGACCTCTGCAGGGTGCTGATTAAGTTAGTTAAGTTAATCTTAAGTTGATTAAGTTATAGATATTTCAATAATTATACAATCAAATAATGGTTCTCTGTGTTCTCGCATAAATAAGTCGTTTTCTTCAGATGAGGCGCATTGTAGGACTCGAAATGTGTAGCTCATATCCAGGTGCAAAAAGTTTCTAAAACACGGAAGCGAATATTTCTTGTTATCAAATGTTTCCAAAACTGATACCTCTATTCATAATTCAATTTAAGTTGAAGGTTGCAGAGAGCGTCTGTATTGATTCAAGCGCTGAAAAATACCTGCACAGATTGTGCTCTTCCAACACACCTTCCCCACAGTTTTTAACTGGTTTGACGTTAAATAAATGAAACGTCACTATATTCTTTGATCCATCAAAGAATCTCGGACATCCACATTGACTTTTATCCTTAAAACAATCACTGCCACCTTTGAACACTGAAATATAACTACAAAGTTATTATGGCTCTCTTTGTCACCGTTGTCACCTGCTAGTGCTCCTACCGCCATCTCTCCAGACGCTACTAGGCCGTTGTCTGCGGATTGCACGTTTCTACTGCCAAAGGAGACGGCGTTGCCACCATTGTCATTACCGCGCACACTCCGCCGGTGCTGTCCACGTTGCCATCTCCGCGTCCTCTCTTTCCGGGATGGGTGCGAGGTCAACTCTTTTTTCGCCCATTTAATTTCCTCAGGGGCCATTTTAAAATATAAGCGCAGGAGAATTCCTTGCGGAAAATACAAGTTGGGACAGCACTGGAACGTCACCCGACGCCTCCGTCTTACAATTGCCTGACATGCAATCTCCACAAGCCCGAAACTTTCACAGTTCCCCAACATGGAATTTCAGAAGGAGGCTTCGTGATGAGGCTTCCGTGTAATATCCAATATTATCCCATTTCAGTATATTTAGGCTACAACTTCGTCACAAGTTCTTCGTCAAGGGAGCAACACATCACTTTTAACTTCCTCTATTAGTCACATTTTAAATAGTTACACTTTCTCCGAAGATGAAGGGTGGAAGGCCTGAGTCTGGCTGAGCGCCTCAAGGCGTCGGTGGGGGAGGCGAAGGTGGAGGAGGAGGCGGCGGCGGCGAGGGTTCGAGGGGCGCGTGGGGACGAGAGATGATGGCGCAGCAGCGGTGGTGGCAGCGGTGGGAGCGGGGGGTCTTCGCTGGTGACAGCTGCGCGTGCGCCTTCGCGGAAGGAGAACATTAGCGAAACGGCGGTAACCAGAGGGATCGCTACGTACGTGGATCCGAAGCTTCCTGGAAGTGCCACCTGAAAACGAAGGCGGTGGAAGCAGATCCTAACGACGGATCATTTGAAAGAAGGCAGCGAATGTAACGGTGAGGACGAACATGAGAACTAATAAAAGCGTCCACGATAGTCAGAATGATGATGACTGTGAGAATGAAGACAAAAATCGTACAGCACTGGCGGTTGTAAAGGCAGTAGTGAAAATTGGCAACTGGTGAAACTGTGACTGTGAGAAAAGAAATGAAATAAGATAAACCTGGGACGGTAGTACTAGTCCACGAAATAAATTGATAAATTGACCCCTTAATAAATTGAGAGTTTTCTTACAAGAACTAAACGAGTCCAAAATTTATTATTTTGGGATCTTTCATTTAGTTATTCCCTACAACTGGCGCTATCTGCTTGGATATTTCCTTTCGACAAGTGCCGAATATTGAAATATATAAGGCAGGAAAAATAAAAAATGAATACTACATACGTCTACGTTGTGAAGATTTTGGTGCTTCCTGAAAAAAATCTCGAATTTGGACAAGTGTGGTTCTTGTAAGGAACGTTGCAACTGTAACTCATCACTTCTGATGTGAAACATGATATTTCATAATTCAATTGTTTCGTTCACAAAATTGCTATTTATGTAAACTCTTAGATTAATTCCAAGCCAGCGTTTTAGATCTGTATATTTTGACGAATCTGATTCGGGGCGATGTGGAGAAAATCCGTCCCCGTATAAAATAACCCTCTCTCCTTTGTTTCACGAGAATGTCAGAACCGTTGATGGCGACGGTGGCGGTTTCAACGGCGGCGACAGCGACGAAGACGGTGAGGGTGTGTGTGGGGGGGGGGTAGCGAAGGGTAGCCGGAACAAGAGCGACAGCGACGGCCGTGAAAGCTCTGCTGTGCAAGTGCGGGCGCGCGGCGTGACGACGGCGGAGCGGGGCCGGGCGGGGCGGGGCCGGGTGGGGCGGGAGGGGGCAGGGTGGGGTGGGGATATTTGGAGAAGCTGCGCTCCCAGGGGCAGGCATCTCCTCGGGGCCCGCCCGCCCGCCGGCGTCTTTCGGCCGGGACCTACCTGCGCCGCCGCCGCCGCCTCCTGCCTTGTGCCGTGCGCTGCGCCGGGTGGTCCCGCGGGCGTCGACGCCCCGCGTCGCGACCCTCTGCGCCACCGCGCCCGACGCTCCACGCTCAGCCTGCAAGAGAGCTCAGTGGAGGAACGCCCGCTCCAGCATCCGTCGCTTCTGGCTGCATGGGTGCTTCGGAGCAGGGAGAGAGGAAAAGATTTTGAGATTGAATTCTTCAGGTCGCAATCACAATTTGCATTTCGTCGGTTTACATGTGAAAATCATTAAGTCCATAAACCGTGTTTCGAGGTATATCAAGTTGAAGTTGATGCTGTTAAATTTCACTTCTGAATATATTTTGCTAGCTAGGAGAAAAAAAACTGAATTTTACACACACAGGGATATGTAATATTGATATTAAGAAATAAAAAAATTAGATTTGCATACTCATATTACATGAGGTGTTTGTATCAAAAGATATTAATGCAATTAACAAAAATTACAACTGAAACAAAAATTTCACCGTGACAGACTGCGATGTTCTCATTCTGTTTGCAGTTTGGGACGTGTGACGCGTGTTGCCTATACTTGGTGGGGTGCAAGAAGTAGTCTCCTTTTTTGGAATGGAAATAATTTCGTAACGTAATTTACGGATGTTGATGTAATCGGGACTCAGTAAATCCCCTGTCTTGTGTATTCATTTATATTTTATCACGTACATTACGAGATATTTTGGGTAACTTTGTTTTTTCAAATAGAACAAATACATATTTTTTCACTCTATCATGATGAACGTAAAAAAAAGAATTCAATGATATACATATTGCTATGTTAGATAAGCGTTTTTTAGTAATTTTGATTGTTTTCTACTCGTATTTAACGAATATTTTGAATGTTACAATCTGCCACAGAAGGTCACGTCAGCAAACGCGCGCTCGGAGAAGGGAAGGGATGTTAGTATTTGAAGATTCGAAACATATCCCCAATATACACTATATATATATATATATATATATATATATATATATATATATATATATATCATAATTAAATGCTATATTAAAAATATTATTCAACTGTTAAATTCAATATTATCCATTCCACTACGAGTTCATAAAAATTTAAAGCTTTAAAGTTTTCATTTGTCATATTTCATTTTACTATTTGTTTATTTAGCTCGTTTATATTTCCGTAGACTATTTTCATTCATTATTCGCTCGTCGTTCACATTATTTTATTACGTAAATCGTGACAGTACAGATAAAACCTCTGATTGCAGAAAAGCCAAGAGGTGAGAAATGTTTTGATAACATTTTCAGATTTGACGTGGAAAGTATCTTCACAAACACTATTATCTTCCTTTATCCAAACATCGCGGTGACTTGAACAAATTCTTAATATTTGTAGACGCCAAAATTTTTGGCATCTGTACTGCCGCCATCACCACCTTAAACAATTGGTTTCCACTGGAGTTAGTCCCAGCAAGGTTGCGCTCCTCCTGCCGCCGCGAAGCCGCTAATGAGCGACTACCAAAGTGCGTGAGACTGTGCTGGATGCGGCATCGCCTGAGCTTTGCCGTCGCGCGTCGCAAGACGAATGGAATATTCTCTGGTGTTGTGGAGCAGCCAGTGCTGCTCTGCACCGACTTTTCACAATTCTGTTTTAACTTGCAAACTTTTAATGCTTTGCCATAACTCATAAACTGTTTGTGGTATGGCAGAAAATTTGAAACAAACACGTAATTATTTAAACACGGAAATTTCCAAAATACGTAAAGTTAAACAACAAATATTTCAATCAAAAGACTTAAAAATAATGTTCAACAATCTGGAACACTACAAGTTCCTACAATGCCTTGTGCACGCATTGCCCCATTTTTTCGCTGAATTCGTGTACTCCATAGTCATTAGATCGAAAACCTGGTTGAAGGAACGCCATTCTCTTACACAATTGACATATTTCATTTTTCGTTTCAAAGTTAGCTTACTTATGTGTTATGTGAAAAATTTAAATATTTGGACGTGAATACAAACCACAAGTTTCAGTTCAGTTTAATTTTGTCGAGTGTTTTTAGAAAAAATCAACGCTATATTTTATCATGTAAAACGCAGCTCTTTCTCTTTGAACGCTAAAGATTATTATTTTCAGTTCAAGTATGTATAAATAAGTGCAGTTGTAATAGAGAAGTCGTGCTAATGTGATCACAAATCGTTTGCTGAGCTGAAGAAATAGTTATGTTTCTAGTGAAAAACCAGTTCTCTGTGCACATTCGTCCCCGCATAGGAAACTAGTGTAGCTGAGTACAAACTTTGGCTCCGTTGGCATGTGGCACTCGCGGTTGCATCAAACATACGGAATCCATGCGAAAAATAAATAAACCACTAGCTCCACACTCAGCGAGGAGGCAAGGGGAACCCTGTTGGCTGGCAATTTTTTCTGGTCACTGTACGTAACAACACGGGGGAACCGAGAGAACAGCTGGAAATACAATCACGTAAAAAACCGACACGATATCCGAGCGTCAAACACGCTCCGAAAGCCGGCAGCTCGACTGCAGCGCTTGCGATTACTTCCCCTCGCGTCGGCCATTCCATTCGCTGCGGCAGCGCCGACAATCAAATAGAGCTCCCGCGATCAGACCTCCCCGCGGCGCGCCCGCCGCTGTCACGAGCGGAACCACACTACGCGACGCCGCGCCGCGCCGGCCTCTTCGCTTCTAAGTGACGAAACGTGAACCGCCGAGGCGACGTTGCCAGAATGCCCGATGCGCGCAACGGAAGTAAAATAATAGGTGACTTCTCGTGTAAGTGGAGCCGCCGGAGGAAGTGGCCGGCGCCCGCGGCCGGGGCGGGGGCGGAGGCGGAGGCGGGAGGGATGAGGAGCGGGGACCGGGGCGAGGCGAGGCGAGGCGGGGCGGGGCGGGGGAGGGGGGAGCGGGGCGGGGAGCGGGGCGGGGAGCGGGGGGGCGGAGAGCGGGGCGGGGAGCGGGGTGGGGAGCTGGGCGATGAGCGGGGCGGGGAGCGGGGCGGGGAGCGGGGCGGGGAGCGGGGCGGGGAGCGGGGCGAGGCCGGGCGAGGGACGGGGCAAGGCGGGGCGGGGCGGGGCGAAGCGGGGAGTGTCGGGGGCGGGGCTGAGGTGGGGGCGGTTCGGGTTGGGCCGGGGTCGCGCGAGATGGGCGGGGCGGATGAGGTGGCGGCGAGCAGAAAGCCTTCCTGATGGGCATGATGCGTGCTGCCTTTCTCTATCGCCGCGCCTTGCTGCTTCCGTCTACATTTCCCAAGCCGGCCCGTCCGCCGTCCCACCCCCGTCCGTGTTTCGCCCGGCCCCGCCCTCTGTCATCACGAGGTTTCCTCTCACGCTGTAGGCGCTTTGACGCCGCGTATCCCACCCCCTCCGTCGCATCCAACGCCGCAGACGGACGCGTCGTCTTGAGGCGCCGTTGCCCACCGCTCGATGTCCTCTAAATCCTCCGACTTTACGTGCACTAACTTCGGCTACCCTCACGCCTCGCCGTGCCAATATTTGCGACCGCTCGAGAATCCCTGCTATTCTTCCCGATTTGCTTCGTACCACCCCCTCTTTGGCGCGCTTCCTTTCACCATCCTCTCCAGTATCCGCTTATTTTCTTACGTTTTATTTATTGCACGTTCGTTTCGTACCTCCCTCGTGCCATGTATTTTTGTATGTACATCTCTTGAGATGCAGATTTACTGGACTTCATTGTGGTACTGTTTCCCTCGTTTTCTGTAGACCTAAATTGCAATCCATTTTGGAATAATAAAAAAATATTTGCTGTCAATGCAAATATTAGTATTGAACTGAAATTTCCGTGATTTACGTGAAGAGAAGAGTCATTTTACCTAACTTGATTTTCAAATTTACCTCTTTGCGTGCCGATATATAATTTTATAACATTTACACTAGCACGACTCTGTAAAGATTTGTTCGCTCTGATCGGCTTCACTTCCATTCCTCACAAAAATCCCAACCCGAAATTACTTATTACCGTGATAACGTCACTTGAAGTCTTAAATTTATCTTGCGATTTTAAAAAGCCAAATTGAACTGATCTTCACATTATATACAATGGATCAGAGCACAGTCATTGGATCAGATCTACTCAACTACACTTTGTGGTTAGAGTGCATTTCTATCCCATTGGAGTTGAGAGTCCAGCGAGTGGAAGAGGTACAGGGAAAGAGATTCGAAGAGTGAAATAAAGAAATAATTAAAGATCGGTGGATTGTGACGAGAGAAGTGGAAAGTGGATAAGAGATTCATTGAATGGATCGTTTGATTTCTAATATTCCACAGCAAATAATCCTCCAGTGTCCGCAGAGAAAGAGGCTAATCATTGCAAACTTAATTTTATCAGAGTTCTTTTATTACAACTCGTGTAGCTGGATCCGCAAGCCCGTACTGTTCCGTTCACCCCAATGCTCAATCCTAGCCGCATCGTCTCGCCATGTTCGTCGTCCAAGTTCATAATCATCTTTTTCCACTCTTCTTCTTCGCCTTCTTCACGGCAAGTCGGTGTCTGGTGGCTGGCCTGGCTTCGTCCCCTTCCACAGTCTTCGCTGCCGCCACCGCCGCCGCTACCGCCGCCGTCACCACCGCCACCGCCATCGCCGCCGCCACCACTGTCGCCACCACCGCCACCGCCGCCAGTGGGAGCGCGACCGCGGAAGAGAGCGCCCGCGACGGCGAACGGAGATGACAGCCCGAATATGAAATACGGCCGGCGCGGCTCCGCGGTCGCCCGCGCTCCCTTCTGCGCCCGCCGCGCGCGCTGGCCTCGCCGCCCCTCCAGACGCCCACGCCCACGCCCACGCCCCTCCGCCACTCAGGACACTGGCCCGGCCCAAGGCCACGCGCTCAATTACGCGGGGCGCCACAGATTCTCGGCTCATTTGGCCCTCATTTACTAAACAATATCATGTCAACAAATTATTGTATAACTATCCCAAGGGGAAAAATATTTGTGAATACGTGCAAATGCAAAAGCAACCCTCAGAATAAGACATCAAATTAACTTAATTCTCTTTTAAAATTGTATGTTTCAACAGCGCTGAGTAATTCGAAGAAACAACATTTTCAAGATCTCTTTCATGAGCAGAAATGTTTTTGGCAGAAATGATCGCGAGTGAGTCTTCAAAATAGCAGCTACGCCGTTGAAAAGTACTTAGTCCGAGAAAAATCTGAGAATACAGCAGTAGAGTTAAATTTAAAGACGTTGAGAGAGAAATGAGTGTGCTTCAGAATACTTAATAATTCACCCGACAAAACAATCTAAGCAATTATCTTGGTATTATCAGTTATTGAAGTTTACGAACTCTTAAATTGCTGAAGTCAAAAAGTCCACTTGAGATCTAATGAGGACGTAATAGCCATCATGAAATTGAGGTGAACGAAGATGGAGCAATAGTGATACGAAAGGCAGGAGAAGCGGCGAAACCCTGAGAATATTTCTGAAAGCTCGTTTGTCCACTACAAATTCTACGTGCATTGGCCGGGTATCGATCCCTGGACTCAGCAATAGTTGACGCATACGCTGGCCCTTACGTCACCAGTCCCCCCACTCCCTTGTGATCTTTGGAACACTTATACGCCTGTGTATTGGGTTTTGTGTATTCATTCTACCGCTTTTAAGAGCTTCACTTCAGAACAAGTGCTTTTATCGACCTACAAGAATGCAGAGTTTTACGACTTTCTAATAACACTTTTTTCTCAAGCAATAGAAAGTGATCGACGACACTTCCTTTGATCAATACCTCTAATATCTACTAGATCTAATTATTATAATACACAGTTTATCAAATGAAACCGATTCCCTTGATCGTCGTGATAAAGGTGCAAATAATACAGTGTGATATAAAAGCGGACCGTTACGCAGTGGTCAGTCTATACGCCTCCCACCGCTGGTGCCCGGGTTTGATCCCAGGCGGTGCCAACAGATTTTTTTCTTAATAAAGCGAGTACGCGGCACGTTTTCTTGGGGTGCTTTCGTTTTCCCTGTCAATGTGCATTAAACCGATATGCTCCATCAATCATTCTCTACACTATCCTATCATTAACCATTCCCCTAAGGATCCAAGGATCACAGTGGCATCTAATAGAGGAACCAACTGAGAAGGGCCGTGATTATCACAGCGGGTTATCGATAGCGGGTTATCGATGGGGTCTTGACCTGGTGAACTAGAGAGAGGGCGAATGACAAGGAGTGCATGGAATTTCAAGCGGGTCGCGGGATACCGTTTCGTTTAAGTTGGCTCCTGAGGCGAAAAGCACAGTTTAGTTCTTTTTCATTCTGGTATACTGTCATAAGGAATATCTGCTTTCGCCTAGGTTTCACAAAACTTATTTCTTCTTTTTCGAAAAATAATACTATTAAACACTACGCCGCTTTGCATGATGGGACGCAACCAATATGCTCTGTCAAACAGCCCGCTAAAAAGTTTACTTTCCCCCTCAAAACTGCTAGCTATCGCTATCAGTTTCGCGGCAGAAGAGTTCCCTGACGCGGCAAATATTCATGTAGTGTATTGTTCCGCAACCAATCAGCACGAGAGCATTTTTGCCCTGCAGACGGGTCTGCCGGCAAGACGGCCATGCAGACAATTCCCTCCTCTCTCCTCTCCCCGCACTCCCTGTGTCACCAAGAAAGGAGAGGTGGAATAGGTTAGCAACGACTGCGTCTTGGGAGATGATGCTGATATCAATTGTTCAGTGATATCGAAATATTACCTCGATAATTGCAATCAATAGCCTGTGCATATATCTTCAAACCTCATCACCACGTGTCTAAATAGAATACTTAAATTTTACTAACTCTTCCCTCTGTTGATAGAAAAGTGAAACAACTCAAAAAATTTCATTTTGTAGAAGAACTATTTTATGCCGAAAAGAGTCATTTATGTCAATTCAAATTTTTTTACCACTATTTACCACCTACCCTGTAAAATATCGTTACGAAATTTTAACCAGTAAAAATAGACAATTTTATAAATATACAACTCTCAACCAAAAATTGATTTTTGATTGGTGTCACTTTTCTGTAAAAGACGAGACTTATTTAATTAATATGTCTGTAGTTAATTTCCATCATTAACTACGTTGTTATTTTTCACTCGTTATATTCATAATACTTTTTAAGTTTCTGTAAAAATACTTACAATAGAAGATATCAGGCAGAAATGTAAACAATTACTCCAGTCTTTGACAAAACGTATGGTACTTTAATCTACGCATCCGCATTGGTAAATGTGTTCCATTACTTTGCGCGATATTTCACAGTCATCCTTAGAGAGAAACTGTATCGGGAATAGCGTCCAGATTGTCTTTTGGGTCACTGTAGCTCATAATTGACTGTGGTTGGGTTCCTAGAGGTTGGTTATTCATAGCGTGTTTCGCAGACTGTAGAAGCAGGTAGAGAATTTCGAGAAGGACCGCACCGTCGTCCTCCGCAGAGGTTGTTTATCATTTCGAGGAATCGTCTAACGCAGAGTCCGTCAGAAAGCTGCATCAAGAGCAAACAGCTTTCCGAGGCCGGAGGACCCGCCAGGAACTGAGATAAGAGACATGAAGTTCAAGTCAAGGAAGAAGTCTTTATGTTAAAAACATCAAACGATTCTGCGATTTTAATTCACTTAAGTTACTTTAAAAAATATGAATACCTGAAATACGATTTGACAGAGAAAAAACTAATGTAATTCGCTTCGTTGGTTTTTTCTTCTAGGAGCTTTTTCCAGCTTCACGGGATGACCATTTCGACTATCGGCACCGGGAAACCCACTACGTCCCTCATGGGGACGCGTATTAACCTTTACTCTAGACACACATGCGAGATCCTCGGTGTGTGGTCAGCAGACTCACAATGTCTTCCGCGACAACACTTCTATGAAAGACAAGGGACAAGCAACCACGCCCACAGCGGGACTCGAACTCCCTACCCTTCGGACTGAGGCGCGCACGCTCTAGCCACCTCGGCCAATTAGGTCGTCAAATTCACTTCGTTGATGTTAGCACTAGTACAGGAGTACATACGTACTCGGAGAAATTAAGTGGAAAGTAAGTGAATACCGGACAAAACAATAGAGGCCTTGAATCTCGGAAGGTTTTGGTGATAAACCCAAAGTATTAAAATCAATGAGTTACAGAACAGATTGGGCAAAGATGTCCGGCGCATCGACCTTCGTATTTTTCATAGCTCCTCCGCAGTTGCCTCCGAAATTTCTCACAGCACTCTCCCGTCCCCGCGGCCGCTTTCTGGAAGCTAGAGCAACTGACGCTCTACGGAGCAAAAGCATGATGGGCCTTGCTTTAGCACACAAATATTTTGGAGGGCACCGAAGCACAATATTGGAATCAGTATCTAAAAAGAAACTCGGTCCACCAGAATGGCGGAGGTGGCTAGAATGTGCCGACTCTGCGCCTCGGTCGGAAGGGTCGCGGGTTCGAATCTCGCCGAGGGTATGGTTGCTTGTCCCTTGTCATTCATGCATGTTTGCTGTCGCGGAAGGCCTTGTGAGTCTGCTGACCACAGCTCTAGGAGCCTGTAAGTGTGTCTAGCGTAAAAGGGTTAAAATGTGTCTACATGAGGGACATTGTGGGTACCCGGAGAGGATAACTGAAATGGGCACCCTCTTAAAGCTGGAAAAAGACTTCGGAAGAAAAATATCTACAAGACGATACTCACCGTCAAAAGTATAATTTTAAAAAGTGTAGACAAATCACACTTGGCAAGGATTATGCAATCCTCCTCCATACTCCTCAGGAGCCACACTTGCAGATAATGGGGATGTTGCATCAGCCTTGAATTACATTGTGTCTTATCGCTGCATGGTACGGTGAAGGATTATGTTCACACCGATTGTTACGACTACTCTCTTTAACACAGTATCATCGTCACCACAGACGGAACTGTTGTTGGGTCAGAGTGTATTCAACAACCTCAAAGAAGTCGTGGATGGTCCTCACAACCAGTCCCGCTCGTCGTCATGAAGATGACCATTGTGTGCATGTATGGGGACACTACGGCCAGCTCAAATATAGGCGGTTTACTGTTACGAGTAACGCTTCAAGACATTTTGTGTCACTTATTTTAGAACCCTTCCCTTGTGGAGCAATTATTTTTTGTCTTAGATTGTATTTACGAGTATATTTAAAAGAAAAAAATAGTGGCGTGCAGTGATCTGTACAGACTGGAAGTCTCGGAATAATTGTAAAAACCTCTAGAGGATGTAGGGTTCGAAGATCATAAGTTCTTGCCAATGAATATGTGATGGGAAATCTCATTTAACAAAGTTATATGCAATAACTGCCCCTTATTGGTAGGCAACCCATCATACACGTCCGTACATCGTACTCGTTGACGTACATGTTCATTGCCGAAAGTTACATAGATGGCTAAATTATTATGATACAGTTATTGAATGAGATAAAAGTTTATCTGTAACAATGGATCTTGACAATAAACTGTGTGTATATGTTCCTCATGTTTTATATACATAATTCATATTCATAATTAACATGTTTGTTGTGAGTGCCAGAGTTGT
The DNA here is from genome assembly GCA_011170035.1 of Teleogryllus occipitalis. Lineage (NCBI taxonomy): Eukaryota > Metazoa > Arthropoda > Insecta > Orthoptera > Gryllidae > Teleogryllus > Teleogryllus occipitalis. The sequence continues at coordinate 34,423 of BLKR01009090.1, read as the reverse complement.
TTTATGAACTAGTTTGTGCAGTCTTTTCCCACTTCGGTTTCTTTTAACAATATTATATAGAATATTTTTCATCGGATTCATGACAGGCTTACTTGCAGTTCATTGAAGCACAGACTGTTCAATTTCTTATATTTTCCAACTATCTTTCCAGTTGTAGCATGGAGCGTAGTCATGCAAGAATATGCGTGGATTTTTTCCAAACCTCTCACTTGTGTAAGGGGATCATCGGTTCTTTACGACCTGTATTTGTCGAGCCTCATTTTATCATTAACTGGTTATACATTTGCAGTACCATTAACAGGCGTTACCTTTCTAACCATTAACGTTTTCACACACAAGACACTGCAAGGTGCTTCACAAGACTCATTGTAATCCGGTAAGTCAAGGAAAAAATATTTGCCATCATAATTTGGTCACCTCTGTAGTTTAAAAGATATGAATTCCTGAAGTATTATTAGGCACAAAGAAAAACTAAAGATATTCACCTCGTAAATATCAGTACTACGAATAATAAAAGAGTACATACATGCTTGGAGAAACTCAGTGAAAAAAGAAAATCGTACTAAACAATAGAAACCTAGTACCTCGGCAGACATCTCCCTCCCCAGTTTCATGAACAGGTACACAATCTGATGCCGTCGAAGATATTTTGTGTATCTGTGAAACACCTGTGCTTGATGAATTGCCTACGAATAGGAGGCAAATGAGACGTAATTTCGTTATACGAAATTTTTTCTTCACATGTTCATTAGCAAATTTGATCGTTTTCAATCAGTCCATCTAAAACTTTCTAACGCTTATGAAACACAGTAAAACACCACAGTGACCTGCCAACGCAACTACAACTGCTACTTCACCGTACTCAAATTTATACACTTTACCCTTACCATGTTTCAAATTTTCTTGTCTTCATCCTGGCAGTTTAATCATGGTCCATATTTAAGACCCTTAATTGTCGTTCACTGCACGTTGCTTAACATCACTGGCTGTTTCTGGATGTTTCGCATAAAGATTCTCATTGAATCGCTGCTTCTTACGCGTTTTTAACTCGAAGCTAACATGAGACGTTTCTCAAAACAATTCGTATTGTTTGACAGTGATGGCAGCCACCCACCCCGCCACACCAAATCCCCCTCCAGTGGACCAAATCGTGGGGCCCTTCCGTGCCTCCAGGCGCCGTCACGGGCGCCGGAACCGCTCCCACCGCTCCAATCTCGCCTCACCCCCGCCGTCATCCTCCTTTCCCGCGACTCACTTAATGGCGGACGGAGACAAAGCGCCCGGCGCGGTGGCTCGATAGCCCCGATAGACGAGTATGCTGTCACACGCGTCGATCAGACGCGCTCTCCTCCGCACGCCACGCCCCGCCCTCCCACGCCCCGCCCCCGCGCCCCGCCACCGCGCCACGCCCCCGCGCCCCACTACGCCACGCCACTTAAAGAAGATACCGCGCAGCGAAGTCGCACTAGTTCCGCTTCCGTTCGCTCACAAGTATTTCCGGGAGGTCAGGTTTTCTTCCTATTCCAGATTTAACATTTTGCATTAACTCTACACTACTTCCAACTCCTCGACCCCTGTCTCCTCCACCTTCACTGTTACCACCAACCTCCCTCCACTGTCGTATGTCCACCGCCTTGCCTCCCACTCTACAACTCCATCTCTCTGCTCCTCCATCTCCCTTTTCCCCTCCGCCACCCTCCCTCCACCCCTTCACCTCCCTACCTCCCACCACCTTCCTCCCTCCCTCCTTCATCTACCCTACCTCTTTCCACCTCCCTCCACCTCTTCCCATCACTGCCCTACCCCCTACCACCTCCCTTCCCCCCGCCTCCATATTCCCCTCGACCTTCTCTTTCCTTCCACCTTCCTTCCTTCCTTCCTTCCTTCCTCCACCGCCCTACATCATTCCGTCGCACTACCTCTCTTCTATTCCTTATATCTCCCTCCCCCTCCCTAAAATCCTCCACCGCCCTACCTCCCTCTACATCTGAACCTCCTCCACCTCCCTAACTTTAACTCCCTTTCTTCACGAACTCTACTTCCGTCACTAATGTCTCCAATTATTTTGAACGCTTTTTCAGCCCTACCGACTTCACCCGACCCTCACCACCATCACCTTCGTTTAATCTTTAATCTTTCTTTCTCACCTTCCTCGCCGCCATGACCACCAGCAGCAAAATCATCTACATTATCGTTATCAATACTTCTACTATTACTCATTTATCTGCTGTTTCTGATTATTACAATCTCTAATAAAAAATTTTTAAGTTACTACTATAAGGCAACTTCTGAATGAATGAATGAAGACTTTTATAAAGTATGAGCTTCTGTTTTTTCAGAAGAGTACTGTGGAGAGGGGATTGTAATTACGAAATTAAAACTGCAATAGAGAGGCCAAAATCATTTGAAGAAGAATATAGTACATTGGTAATCACAAACTGCATTCAAGAGTGCTTCGGCGTTCTCCGCTAAAGATGCGAAGAGTTCTAAGGCGGCACGAGTCTGTCAGACATATTTCGCAATCTAAATGAAGTCATTTACAATGTGTATATCATCCAAATTAAATCAAAATAATGTATGTTTGTTCCAGGTTTGCACATTGTTCGAAAATGCACCCTTATTTACCCGTTGAATCAATTAAAATGATGTAAACATTTGTTACGCTCCACTATAGAACATACAACATTATGCAGCGCCCATATCAAAAAAAGTAAATTGAAAATGTATCTCCGTTTTACGCGTACGTCAGAACACGTAACAGTTACATGAACGTATGAAACTATGTATTGAACAACTATTAGTCTAGAATAATATAAGTTTTTCTTTTACTGAACGCATATACTTCACTGTAGTTCTGGAGTGATTCAAGATGCTGTGTTATGCAAACATTTCTGCTAAACAATCACGAAACAAATTCTAAATTGAAAATGTGCCCAATACTATTAGCGGGAGTTAGCGTTCGCGAATACACGGCTTCTCTTGATACATGTTTTACTTCGCAACCAACGCGACGTTCCCCTTTCTTATTACACCACACAAGGCCAACACTGCACGTCGACTGATTGCGCATGAATGAATACACAGCATTTTTAAAAGAATTTAGCGTTTGCCAAAGAAAGAATGTTGTGGGGAGTAGGGTAAACATCACGAATAAAAACATTTCGTTCTCGTGTATTACGGAGTTAATGTTGTAATATCCTAGTTTCAATGTCAGGAACTGACCCATCAGAACAATCAGAAAATAGGAATGTGAATAAATAATTTAAGAAAAATTAAAATAGAAATATGCGAACATTATTATCTACGTATCTACGTATGCTATGTGAATAGGTGTCTTCAACGTTCTCTCCCATGATGTTTTCTAAGTAAAATGGTAACAAGATATTTGGATGTAATAATAAATACGTAATGAATAAAGTAAAGTGTAAGAAACATTTAATAAACAGATTTAACATTCTCGTTCGTTTTCAATTGCGCGGCATTTAAATGTCTTCATTTTCATTTTGCTCATATCACTCGTTTTTTAACTTTCATTATAGGAAATCCGTAGCAAGGGACTAAGAAGGAAACATTTCCTCTTGCAGGAATCAATACGTTAGCCATTCAGTAATTAGTTATTCAAATTAATTAATCAAAATATTTGCTATGTCACAGTAGTAAAGTGCAAAATGCGAATTATTTAACTTGCATCACGTTAAAGCAAACAAAAATACTCAACTGAATAATTGATTTCAATCACATTAGCATAAAACTCACATTCATCAATGCTGTAAATTGCGAGCCCCTGTTGGAGGAAGGACGTAGCCAGCACAGCGGACGCGCGCTGTTTCACGGGGAGGGTTTCGCACGCTGCTCGGCCTAGCGCGGCCGCGCGCACGGCAGCGCGCCAAGTATTCGCGTCGGTTCGCGTTGGGAGGAGCGTTCAGACGCGCTCACCGCGCCGGGTAGCATGCCCTATCCGCATTGGCAGCGGGAACCTGAATTCGAGTGGACGACGACGAGACGGGCTATTGGACACGGGATACGGGGGCGTGCCGTGAACCCCCTGCCATCCCCGAGCCCTGCGTGGCTCCATGCCGCGGCCTGGAGCGGGACGGGGCGAGGACGATTCTGTTTCGCCCATCCGGTAATACCACTGCTGCACAGTGGTCTGGTTCCGTTTTATAGGGGGACGAAAAGATGCATTTTATCTCTTGCGTTTGGAACCTTCTACTGAGTGAGAGTTTTCGAACGGACGAAGTCCTATTGCGCGGTTGTGAACACGCCAGGACACTCAGCACCTGTATCTTATGTATTACTCGGTCCTGTACTGTTACTTGTTAGTATAGAGCCAGTTATATAACAGTGGATTTTTTAAACAAATATATAACAGAGACTATATACAGTTATATAACACTGCTTACATACATACATTTTTTATTGAATGGAGCAAGGTACGCGTACAAAAATCGAGGTAGTGTGATTTTCCTTAAAACCTCCGAATTATCAAAACTTGCCCAAGTAATTGCAACTATCTTATTGAAGACAGATTTTTACTTTTTCCCTATATAACGTACGTAATAAAGAGGAAGTACTGTAAGTGTTGAGTGGAAAGAAGCAATTTTTTCTCAGAAAAAGCTCATATTGTAGGGTTCTGATATAAAAAAGTGAATAAATCGTGTCCCTATATTTAGTAAATTATTTCCTCTGCCACGTTGGGCAGTAAGAATCCACGTTTTTGATACTGAAAAAGAAGCTGCCTTAACATATTTCAGGTTCAACAGATTCAGAAAAAAACACTATCTTCAATTTTGGAGCCAAAACTTTTGAACTTGGAATTTTCGAAAATTCAGAGATATCAACTAAAATGAGATTTGCGCCACTTGTAAGTGCGAAAGTTTAATCAAAAACATTTAGAACCATTTTTGAGAAAATTTAGAAAATCTTGAGGCTTTGTGTAAAGAACTCCCAAAAATCAATATATCCATTTCAAATTCGCAGAGCCTCGAGTTCAGTCAGACCGATCGAGGAATATCAGTATTGGAGAAAATCGTCTGAAGGATATAGGCACTAGTGTTGACCCTAGAACATGCGGGTGTTTTATCGTAAGTCAATGTTTTCGGTGTCAAGGGCCCAGAAAACGTAGATTCTAAGAAAGCAACTTTTTACATAGAGAACAATGACTTATCCACTTTTGCGATATCAGAAATCCACAATATGAGTTTTCTGACGACAAATCACCACCTTCCGCTGAAGAATTACAATACTTTATCTTCACTACATAAGTACGTAGTAAGCGAGAAAATAAAAACATGCAAATTATATATTTTTTCAAAAACTGCTCCAAATATTTTCTTTTTTGTACTCCAGTACAGTTTGCTTAATAATATGGCATGAGCACAATTTTCACTAAAACTTCATCTTGTGACAGTGCGTCGACAAGGCAATTAATATGCATGAATCCACTTGTTTCTAAAACTGTTATTCTTTGGGATTTGAATGCTACCAAAGAAACAAAGAATTTCAGACAGATGGAGCTATAGTGGTGTATTCTGCAGCTAATATGTTAGACAAGAATGCATTGACCAGGTGCGTTGACAGATCTCTGGTTGGTAATGTCCCCGCAAGGGGACAAATATGACCTTTGATATCCAGAGATATCTTTTTGAACAGTAAATGATGTCTGCTATATTTCGATAAATTTTCAATCATCTTGTCAATGCCGAAATCTGGGACGGTCGCATGCACTCTTTTCTACATAAAGTTTGTTAATTCCAACTTATACTATGTCCGGATTTTGTGAATGTGTGTTTACTGTCAGAATGTGTGTTTATCTCTACAACATTTCAATTTCACAATGGATTTTCAGACGTGTTCTTCCACTCTTGACCATTTTCCTGAAATCCATATTTCCTGCAGGATTCCAGTACACAAGCGTACTATCTTCTCTCTCACGGTGTTTGCTTTATGTCAGCGCATCCTTGATACAGCACTGATAAGTGATTATTTAATCGTTTTGATTAGTTAGTCTGCGCTTGCCGTTATAAGTTTATCTATTGTCTATTTAAACTTAACTTGCTGTCGATTTGGTGTGTGAAGACCAGGCCTTAGATCTCTTTCCTAACCCTTATGTAGACGCAAGGGCAGTGGCCACGGAAGTGTGCGCACCCCATGGAATACCCCATTTCGTTTCTCTGTAAAAGCGCAACAAAAATATAAAGTAAATACAGTACATTCAAATATTAAATTTATTTGACGAAAATACTTTATTAGAACATTTTCATATGTACTAATTTGTTTAACAAAATAAACCCAATAATGATAAATTCATATATCTTTTCTGAATTTGACATTTCTTTGAAATATTTTTGGTGGTGTTCTAGAAATTTGGTTTTTCATTGATGTATTTGACATTTTATAACGTGTATAATAGAAATTATTTCTTGTATCTTTTATTGCCGAAAGATGTTTTTAATAATACATTTAAAAAAGTTTTCTCCATTACTTTCAGATGATTCGTCCTTCTACTTACCATATACTAGTCTCTTATCGTACGTATTTCGTATATACACTGCCTTGATTACACATTTGAATATCTTCTGATTCCCTTTCTGACGAGTTATCATCAATATGCACTTCCTCAGGGAGATATTGAAGAATTCGAAATGTATACCTTTCATTCGGTTTCCATAATATCTATGTAACATTACAAAAAGTTACATGATGTTTGGACGAATTCCAAATTATATTTCAACACAAAATCAGTCATCTTTTTAGAAGAGTGTGGATGATATTAGGCGTATTTTGTATTACAAAAAATTAAAATTATAAAATTACATAAGTTCTCGAGCGGCATACGGACTACGCCAAGATGCACGGGAAAGGAAAGCAGATAGCTTCAGTTATGAGAGCCATGTACTAGTGAGCCCAAAATAACACTACCTTCGATCATTCCCTTCCACATTTCAGACATACTGTCCATGGAGTGGCTTTCCGGGTCACCCTGCTTGGCTTTCCACATTTTTCCTTCTATTTTTTAAGATGTGCTCTTTTCTAAGTTATTTTTTAAAATATCACTCAAGATGAAGCTTCAGTTGCGTTCGACATCTTCAGTGGTGTAATTACTAGTGTATCGGATTGTTATACCCAAGTTCGCGGGTTGAAATCCAATGCAAGTCATTGAATTATTTTATGGGGAAAATCCTTCGTATACTTTCCTTTCGGGAAAATGTAAAGCTGACTGTCCCATGTTGTATATTTACTGCATGTAAAAGATCATCAATCCTAAAAGAATGCTCTGAGGTAAATTCCAATCGCTTGATTTGTCGTTCCAATGATACCTTCCATCACTGGTAGATGGCAAAAGAAGCGTTGCGAAATTTACGTCGTTAGATGGAAGATCAGGTCTGATGGTCTCAGCTTCGCCACGTAAAATAAGGCATAATTTATTTAATTTCAACAATCCAAGCCTGCCCCTAGGAAATGCTTGAAAATTTCAAGTGCTTGCTTCTCTATTTCAATCGTTGTTTGTATCTGCTGGAACTCACGACCTCCATATGTGGGGCTGGAAGAGTCTGCCAATATAATTGCGCGCGTGAACTGTGCTATGAGCTGACATTATTAGCTTTAGTTGCTGGTTTGCCGAAATAACTTATCGAGCGAGTATGTCTGTTCTGTATTCCAAAACAATAGTTAATCCTATTGATATTTTATCATATATTTTCTCAAAAGTAATGAGTTCAAACAAATTCGCTATTTTAAAAATATTTTGTTTCAAATTATGAGAAGCTAAATAACAACCAAATAATGAATTCTACGTAAAATAATTTATTTCCGTCACAATTCTAAAGACAGAGTTAAACTAGAATCTACTCATGGGATTATTGAAAACCACGGATAAGGTGGTTATTGAAGGTAAGTGATGGGCCTCTCCAGTTCGTAGCGATAACACTGAAAACTCAAAAAGGTCTTTGCTTCGTGGCCTTTTTTAGGTACCACTATAAATGAAATAAAAAATTCCCATTGCAGTATTTGTCGTTTCTGAATGGTAACATATTTTTCCTGTTCACTGTGGATGATCAACTGAGTCATACACTGAATGTGCGCAACAAATACGAATATCCAAAGATTCTATGGTGGTCCATACTCTTTAGTATGCAGAGTATCAGAGCAAATCATTCATTTCCCAATATTGGAATGCCCATACCCTCGAGCAGTCAGCAAATGCCCTCCACCACGCGTCCCCCTTCCAGCGACAGTGAGATTTGTCTGAATATTTAGTGCAAATCCCTGAGCTTACTGAGTTTGTGGTTAAACATAATTTTAATTAAAACGCAAAGCTTCATGCTGGTTAAGCGTAATTTTTGCGATAGTGAAACGACGAAAACTGCAGGGACTCTCCTGAACGAGAAATTAGCATGTATGCCACAGTGAAAAACCATGATCATTTTTAGAAAAATAATAATAATAATAATAATAATAATAATAATAGTAATAGTCAAAGTAATAATCATAATAATAATAATAATAATAATAATAATAATAATAATAAACATTGAAAGCTCTCTGATCTTTATGATATGCCTAGGGTGCTGCGTGCGTTGCATCATCAACCAATTGTAGATTTTCATTACAAAGGGCGCTCTTAAACAGAAGTAAACCAATTTCTCAGAGTGAATGTAGATGTGTCTATACGAGTGTGTTTTAGAACAACATTTAATTATGGTCAATTTATGAAATACGCTTTTAGTAAACTCATCACATTGGTTTCCAAACCTTACAATGACATCTCATAATTATTTTATTAAAATCATTGATATCCTCTTCACACACACACACACACTACATATATATATATATATATATATATATATATATTATTTGTATTGATCACTATGTTATGAGCAACTAGTAATGATACATCAGCACATATTTTCTGGCATTATTTCTAACTTACGCAATTTTCGAAAATTAAGATAGTTCTACGAACATCGTACTAACACCAATTTTATAAGCGTCCTTTGCTCTATCGTCGGGGGGAAATTAAAATAAAAATCTCGAGGAGTGTTCTGGTAGATCTTGACACCATATATATATATATATATATATATATATATATATATATATATATATATATATATATATATATTTGGCAAATAGTCCAAGTTTACACCCACTATGATTTGTTATTGTTTTTCCCACAATTTGTTGTTTTTCAATGGTTATGATTTGGTCATTGGATAATGGTCATTGTTTTTCAATGGATATATGTCATTGTTTTCCCCATGGCCAATTACATCATAATCGACTAATTATGGACATGGATATCTTGCTTTCAGGCCAACGATTAACTTATAATAGCATAACAAATTTAATCATGGAGAAAATAATAGAAAATCATATTTTTTCAAAACCAGACCTTATCGGTGATTGAATGCAGTCGATGATGTCCGGCAATTTTTTACCGCTGCATTAGTATAGTGACACTCAATGCCTTTTTAACGTGAAGTTTATATTTTGAAATATTATTTCTGAAAGTATCTCTTTCAATATTTTTGTATCATACCTAAAATGTTTCTCTTTAGTTTTCTTCTTACATTTACGTCATAATGTGGCAGACATTGACAAACGGATTGCTTCATTCGATTAACACATCGTATAGTACAAAACGCATTATCTCTTCTCTTATTTTATTTCCGCCTTATTTTGGTTACAAAAAGCTAGGTTTTACCGACATTCCGCACGAATAAACGCGTCTCCACTGCTTCCGTCGATATTGGAGTGATATCATTTAACAATGCCAATATTTCATTCACAATAATTATTTTCGAGCGTGATATAGTGAAAGAACAATGCTGTCGCGAGGTAGGGAGGCTGGATAGAGCTATCATTCCGCTTTGGCCTGAAGACCAAGAGTCATCTTTCAGTGTACTCTAGTGTCTAAACGGTTTATCTAAAAATTAAAATTAATACATGCATTTTATAGGAAATTTTGTCAACCTTAATTTCAATATAATGCATTGTTGGGAGATGTAAGCAAACAACTAAAAAAGGTCCAAATTTTTAAGGATTTTTGTTATTTTCTCCACGAAGCCGACCTTTCTCGAGGTGGAAAACATAAAGTTCGAAATTATCACCCCCAAAAAATATACGGAACCGACGAAAAAACAGTTCCGGAATATTTTCGTGGATGGGGCTCTTTTTAGCATCAGATGGCTGGACTAATACAAATGAGAGACAATTAAAACAGGTTGACCTAAAACGCAGTATTTCTTAAGAGTTCATATCAAAACGCAATAAATGTTTGGACGGATCAAAACTAAATACTTTCAAATTAACAGATTACAGAAACAAAATGATAGCACATCACGTTCTAGTATGTACAAATATAAATATATTGCAAATAATAATGTTTAACGTGTGTCTTAAATGTTTTGTTTAGCTTCAGAATTCAACATGTAGTATATGGGTTACGGATCCCAGAACTTAAGAAAATGTGTACAGAATACACTTCTCCCCCACACATCACACAGTTTTTAACAGTTTTTGACCTTAAATAAAACAGAAATAAAATAAAAATTAAAAGGTTAACAAAATACATTACAAAAACATAGGATTCAAGCATTTGGTCACCTGTGTCAGTTACAGATATAATAGAATTAGCATAATTAAGTATAAGTTTCATACACAATGTACATATTTAATAAAACATTCGTGCAAACAACACACTGATTGTAGCAGTGGCGGCTTGTAGGGTAATGCCAGTGTGCCATGACACCACCAAAAAAGAGAAAGGAAAAGAAAATTTTCACCACAAATATGATATAAAATATTGTTTCTTCAAAATATTTTTCTCTATAGTAATTCATTTGAACGTGCGTTTAGTCCTTGGATGCTTTATCAATATTATCTCCAAACACCCAGGGCGGAGTGCTATCTGGCGGCCTCCTTCTCAACCTATGCATTGGCACCATCTCTGACCATTTAACGCTGTATCAAGAACGCTGTGTTGGTTTGTATGCGTCTCTTATGGATGAGACGGAGCCAAACATTGAACTGGCGCCATAGTTTACATTCTTTCCCTTAGAGGACACTAATGGCACTATCTTCATCGAGCAGACCATCTCTCGCTCAGGCTGACCCTGTTGCTCTGGTATTTCGTACGTTTTCCCTTGTATTTTGCAAATGAATGGCGGCGTACGCCGTGGGAGTAAGGGCTCCTTTCTTCCCGTACTCTTCTTCAACGAACTCAGGAAACTGTCACCTCTTGAGATTACTGTGGGCGCTCGAGCTCTGATTTTTATTTGTTAGTAGTATTTTTAGTTTGTTTTCAGTTTAAACTTCATTATAAACTAATAAAAACGGTCATTGTAAAATTAAAGTTTGTTGCCCACGAATTTTATTTTAGAGGTAACTACAGGGAGAGAAATGTTTAGTTCATACAATTAATCTCGAAGTAGATTGAACTATACAGTATATTATATTTTGGAATACCAAAGTGCTTAGTTACGTTCACGAAACTGATTTTTAGTTAAAAACACTAATACACATAAAGTAATTTTCACTAAACAGGTCGTTCCCATGGCGTATGGCATCCAATGGAGATATATAAACGAATCGTTATGACTAATACATCGAATATTACTTACTAACCACATTGCAATGAAAGCAACTAAACGAATAGTTGCTTTTCATAAGTTACTAAACGCTGTTAAGTAAGCCCTATGAAGCAGAACCGGGAAAGGGAATATTTTCTTTTCGCGTCACTAACTGGCGCCACCAATATAATTTCATTCCAGCTGCCACTAGATTATGGGAATATTATTTTGAAAATTCAATACTGCATTATAATAGGAAATAACTTTAATATATCTTCTTATTTCGGTCTTCAGTTCTTGCAAAACGTCCACTCTTTCACTTCATTACAATGAAAATAAAATTAAAATGTAATGTTTAATTTTCTATATTTTAAAATGGTAGTTAAAAAACGTAAAGATTTAACATTTTAGAGCCTATTGACATATTTTTTACGCACAAACCAAATTATGTATGGAGACGAAAAGATAATTGGAACCCATGATGAACATTTTATTCATATGTTTTGTTTATAAAGCCTATAAATAATATCTGTATGAGAATAAGCACAGTTTGGAAATTTACAAAATATTGCCGTTACGGTAGCTAGTGCCATAACTCAATTTTTCGAAAAAACAATAGGTAATATGTAGTCTCAAACTGGGAAAGCTCCATCGCTAGAAAAGCATAATTACTTGCATCAAGTGTGGAAACAATCACACTGTCAACATCATTTAAATGAACTATTTTAACTACACGAATGTGCTGCAAATTGAAGCTTTGAATACTGTTTTTTTCGGTGTTCGCTGATTATTTGTCACTGTAATAAAAATAGTATTTGCAGCAACAAGTGGACACCCACTACACCGGCAAACTCTCCGTAATAATTCCATTCGTTCTTCCCCCACCAAACAGAACAAATTCAGGCAGACCGATCAATATTTCAAAAGCCTGTCGCACGCCTAATTAAATTGGAATCTTCTCTCCCCCTATACCCACAAAACACACACGTCGACACGCGAGATTCGAGAAGGCCGACACAGAGTTCGTGAAAGCATTCATCATCTCAAATCGCTACACGAAAGAACGAAAAGTGCACCCCTCCCGATTTACGGAAGTAAACACGGGAGTAATAAGCGGGAATTAGACCTAACGAGACTAGCGCTGTCTGCTGTTTGGCAGGGGTGGTAAGGCGACGGTTGGCGCCGGTGCCGGCGTTCCCCTCCTGTGCCATCCCTCCCCACCCCTCCGCTTCATCCCATCTCATCCCATCCCATCCCCACTCCTCGCCCCTGCGCCCCTGCACGGCAACGCGCTCCATTACCGCGCGAATTGGACTTCAAAGGCCGCGCCACGCGGAAAGGGCTTCGATGGGCGGGTGCGTGGAAGCGTCCTATTTTCAATCTTAAATTTCTCGCGTTCAAACCCAGCTGCCTCAATCCGATATTACGCGCGCTTATATTTCTTATTCCATTTGTCAAGAAAGGGGGAAGCGAGCGGACGACTCGATTACTAATGGCCAGTAATTACGCCGCGGCACTCCGCAATTAAGCGACAGTGCGCAGAGAGGAAAAGGAAGGCGGCGGTAAAAGATAACCCGCAGCGGATGGCTGCTCCTACAACGAACTCACACGCTTCTCTGCATTCCCCACGGCTCCCTTTCTTTCTATTTTCTTCCTTTTGCTTCATTTCCTCTCTGTTCTCTCGTGTGGTGTGGTCCCCCTTCGCTTAGAACAGCTTTCTAGCAAGATAGTATACTTCTATTTTTCCCTACTCCCCCTCTCTTTTCCTTTTGCCATTCTATTCGCATAATTTCTCCTGCTCGCCATTTAAGTCTGCGTGAATTTCTTCCTATGTATAGGGCCGTATAGTACCGCTTCACACTGTCTTGCATTTACTGTTCTGTCCATTTGTCCAAATATTTTTTTTTTACTTTCAGTTCTTCCTCTTACTCGTTTATAACGTTCATTTATGGCTTCTCATATTACACTGTTATCTGCGCTACAGGCTCGTAACGTTCTGAGTACAACATAAACACAGAAGACTCTGTTTTATTTATTAACTTCTATACATTTTGAGACGAGATTTTTTCAGCTCCACATTCAACTCTAGTGCATTTTGTTCTTTTCAACGTTACATCCCCAGATTTACTTCGTTAATCTCTTTCGAGCGAGTCATTATCATCATCATCATCATCATTATTATTATTATTATTATTATTATTATTATTATTATTATTATTATTATTATTATTATTATATTATTATTTGTTGTTATTTCCGCCGTCGTCGTTTATCCAAACAAGTCAAGCGGACTGTATGCTGATGAGCAGACCATCTAACGCCATTGACCTCGATATGCGCAGATGGCTTACTAATCACTCATTCCTAAAGTCGGAGAGTCAATCTACATGTTGCCCTTGTTTGTAAGTGGTGGTCACGCCCAGAGGTCTCGGCCCATTTAGAAGTTCCTCGGGAACTAGTTCAATTTTGCAACTTGGAGTTCGTATAATGAGGTCATTCAATTTTAAAATTTTGAATTTAATTTGATCTGCACTATCTGGTCCTTAATATAATTTGTGAATTTATTTTTCCTTAAAATTCTCTAGTATTTGATTTTTAGATGCTACACTGACAAATCAACAATTTGCTGTAATTTTTTCATCAAGTCATCTTGCCTTGTTTTTTCTTGATTTTTAACTGTGAATTGAACTCGTAATTTAATTTACAGTTAAAAATTATTAAATTTATTATATTGATCGATTGATTGTTTTTTTCGTGTTTCCGGGCGCGTCAACTGCGTTGGTCATTGTTCCCGTTAGAGTAGTGTCACTGCTCCGGCATTCGCCTGGTGTTGATCGGAGAAACCATGGAAAACTACCGATCAGAGCAGCCAGCCACTAGAATTCTCCTCTAGACAGCGACTAAATTCGACTTAGCTGAAAAGCTAGTGTCGAAATTCCTGCCGGGGTCAGGACTCCAATCTAGGACCTCCCGGTCAGAGGCGCTGCAGTGACATCAGTTGATGCACTGAGCTACCGCTCCCGGTTATATATATATATATATATATATATATATATATATATATATATATATATATATATATATATATATCAGCAGTATGGCAGTCACTGACTGGGCGACCCATGATATTGTGGCGTCATGGAGAAAAACACACAGACATTTACAAGTATGTACAAGTTTATTTACATGTATGTACAATAAGCAACTTCTGCTTTGAACCTACACACTTGTAAGTATTTCCCTGTGAATACCCCAGATAGCTAAGGAGGCCCCGCCTCCTCTGACGCTACTCCCGCGCCGCTACCGTGACCTCGTCACCCGTGCAATAGGCACGACACGCTCCAGCCTGGGCGTAAAGTTTTGCGCATCGCGCGATTTTTCCAGAATAAAACCCATCGTCTGAGCTCGTCGGCTCGATTTTATACCAGAGTGCAGCCGTCACGTGACCGTCCTAGGTGTGGGAGGGAGGCTCGCGTCTTCCACGTGACCTTCCCGGTCAAGCTGGCGTCCCCTTTGTCTAAATGTATCCCAAAGCTGGGGCACCAGCTATTCATGCTCGCAGGTATGCGATATTTCCGCTCCTCCTCCCACCCACGGCCGCCACCGTGACGCTACAATATAATGGCCAGAGTGTAGGTCAATTCGAAAAGTGCAAGGAACAAAACGAGCTCGCGGTAATTATTGACGGGGTTTTCCCGTTTCCATCTGTCTATTATTCCACCATTGCTTCAAATCATATCATCATCAACGCCATTGATCTCAGATAAGACCGAAAACGCTAGGAACTGAGAATCGCAATAAGGAAAGCCAACCTCTAACTTTTCACGCCTTCAAAACCCTATATTTTTGTAAAAAATGCAGACTTCTAAGGATAATAGCAATGCCAATGAAAGGCTTTATACAATTCCTACACTAACGAACAATAATGTAATGACGATTTCTTCCCCAATCTTCGGAAATATCATAAACATACCCATCTAAATACAAATCAGATACAAGATAAGGCGAAGTAAGTTGTTATTAATGGGGCAGTTTCAACCATTTTCGAGCAAATTATCTATTTAGGTCGAATTCAACCGCGCGCTTTCTGGAGAAGAGTTCAGTCTAGCGGGAAACTGCTCTGATCGGTATTTCTCCGTGGTTTCTCCAATCAATACTAGGCGTATTCGGGAGCAATACCCAAATAGACAAACCACAGACTCTTCTTCTTCTTCCTAGTCCTATCCTTTCCCCTTACTTACACACACACTTACAGGCCTTTCGCTAGCACACATGAGGGGAGACCAGTCGCAGGCTTAGAGCTTGTCTCGCACTACACCGCTGGGGGAGAAGGTAGGAGAAATTCCCCTCAAGCCAATGTGTAGGTCGCCGCCGGATTTCACCATTCAACGGCGGACAACACACCTACCATCCGGGAAATAACATTTACTGTACTAACGGGACTAATGATTATAGCATTTGATCAATTAATCGATCAAATTATGTGGTCAAAAAGAGAGGCAAACTGCTTGTCGTGTGTCGCTCACCCGCCAGCAACGAGCTGCCCGTCAACTCCTGGATACGAGGACCGTCTGACTATCGACCCGCGGGAGGCTCCCTGGATCACGAGATCATCCGCGCAAGTCCCGTGCGCTGCTCCGTCACGGTGGTATGAACAGCAAGCACGAGCACGAGCACGCGTCGGGCATGCAAACGCCACCCTGTGATACAATAAACCGATGGCGTAGGGGATTGTGTCTGCCTTGGACCCAAGGGACGTGCTTACCAGCAGCGCGTGCGATAGCGTTGCAGTTCGGAGACCGGTGTGGTGGCGAGGGCCCCGTTACATTTACAGCGGACGCACATCTACAGAGAGCCATTTCCAGCAACTTTTGTGACATTTAGTCTAAATGATAAGACCAAACATGAGAAAATCACATTGTTCTCCAAAGAGTATTCGAATAAGATTTTTTCTTGGTGGTCTTAATTGATCACCTCCTGCTTGTTTCCATATCAGATAGTTCTTTAATACAAGATAACATAGAAAGAATGTAATATAACTATTAATAATGTTATCACAATTTAACTGTAACATGTCTGAAATTTATCGACGTCGTACATGTGAGCGATGCAAAGTAACAAATAAGTTAATCGAAAAGGTTTCGATGATGAAATATCGACGACTGAAAAATGGTTTTATACAAACTTCAAAATGTTGGATAAAATTGTAAATACTATAACATAGTTTCACGGAATGAAACATATTTCCAAATATTCAATAAAAATGTTTTAATTGGTTTGGAGACAATCCTCCTTTTTCATGTTCAGGTATGCAATAAAGGAATACGCTAATGGTATGCGAGAGTGCTGCATTTGGCCGATCCGGTGGCCAAGATCGCTGAGGCAGTAGTGTCCTAGCGATCTCGGACCGAAGGGTCACGGGTTCGAGTCCCGCCTCGGGCGTGTTTGTATTCGCCCTTTTACCTCTTATCATCACCATCTCGTTTCATCTTCATAGTTACCATACCGTTAACTCCAATAGTGATCGCTAATGACCTAGATATTGATGCGATCGTAAATTAAAAAAGCTGCATTAAAACTTTCAAAGAAGAAATTTTATATTGCAATAATAGAATATAGTTTGCTAAAAATTTGTTAAAATAGGTAAAGGGTTTTAAAAATAATATTAAACTATGAAATCGAATTATTAGCGTAATGTGCATAATTTTGAGGTTCAATAAAAATGAATATTCAAAATTGTGAACAAAAGATATCTTCCGCAAATAGTTGTATATTTATAAATGTTATTCACATGAAAACAGTACTTAAAACACATATACAGTATTACATCACACATTCAGTAAATGTACAGAAATTTGTGAAATATAACTTTAGGTCTCCTTCCCCAATATGGATTTCTTCAATATTTCCGCCGTAACCACCAATTTAAACATGAATATACTATTGACTTGTAAGGTGACAAAATGTCTCTGAAAGTCACACATAACAGTGCTCAATTAGACATGAAATCTGTCTGAGTGCTTTCATTGATTGTTCGGAACAAATGTCACTTACGAATTGATGTTTAATGCAGCAGCACTGTCAGAAATTCACGAGTGTAAACAGAATTCTGCTCTATTATTTTGTATTACGTGTATTTCTCCGAACGGCTCAATTCACTTCAAATACATCCAAACAATTATTTCAACGATCCACCAACTCTTATTTGAAGGACGTTAGCATGTGCCATTATCGCGGCCCACGGCAGATCAGTCTGTTCGATTGGCAAGAACTTTGAGCGGTCTTCGCGTCGTGGCAATGTGAAATCCCGCGGCGCGCGGTGGCAGGCAATAGGCAGCAGGCGGAGACGGACGCTCCCGCGCAACCGCACCGCGCCGTGCTGCGCCGCGTCAATCTCGGCAGGCGCCTTCAAAACGAACGGAAGAGCGGCAGGCGCTAGCGCCACGCACCTCGAGGGGGGCGTGAGCGAGCGCACAGTGCGCGCGAATGCGGTACAAGGAGGACAAAATCCTCACCTAGATTTATTTTTATTATTATTATTTTATTTTTATTATTTTATTTTTATTATTTTATTTTTATTATTTTATTTTTATTATTTTATTTTTATTATTTTATTTTATTATTTTATTTTTATTATTTTATTTTTATTTATTTATTTATTTGAAAGAATTGTTTACCAACTGGTGTTTTTTGCTTGCCACTTGTCACATTATTCTCCTAGCACACTCCTTAAAAAGTCTTATTTCCATTATCCTCCGAACTCCGTCGTATCAGGATGTTTCGATCTTTCTCCCTCCTTGAAAGTAAATGCCATCTTCATAAGCTTCATATGGATATGTCCATTTCAAGTTGTTTCCTGTACGGTGAGGCCAATAGTAAGCCCACAATCTTTACTTCGTGCTTTATCTTTAAGCCAGAACTTCAAAATACGTTCGCGTGTTTGTAAACAAAATGGTGCCTACCGTTTCAGTAACATTAGAATGGGTTAGTTTCCGACGTCTTCGAATATGAATGTTATGATGTATTTCACTTCACCATAAAAGGCAAGGAACAACAGATTGTTACACCAGTGTAGTGAAAGCAATATAAAAAATGTTTATACGAATCATTACTGTTTTTTAATATCCATTATTCATTCCTTTCTTATAGAGAATGAATTCTAATTAATAAAATGTTAAAGAATATATAATACACTCATCTCAAAGTGTATTGTTTCCATAATGTTGTACAGCTATACAAACTGAGAGGATTTGTATTAGAAGGCTACAGCTTCATTTCTGCCCGAGTGGGAATCGAACCGGGGACAGCCACACAGAAAGCTAACTTGCTGTTCAGCGAGAGGCCAACCGAGAAAAGATAACGTCTTATATTAGTATATTACTATCATCACACGCACTCACACTAAAACTGCTTCAATGAACCGCGAGCGCTGCTCCCGAGGGGCCAACTGCCTGCCGAAAGCGGAGCCCTGCCCTCTGTGCGGGCGCAGCTTGCACCCGGGGGAGCTTCCGCGTCGATGCAGGCCCGCGCGCGCGGGGGCGGGCAGGGGCGGGCGTCAGGACGAGTTGTGGCTGGCTGCGGGATCCGTAGCGAGCCTGCGCGCCGCTAAGGGCGCTGGCGGAGGCGGAGGCGGAGGCTGAGCTGGATCCTCGCGCGGAGAACTAGAGCGCGACAGACACCGACGCAGGTGAAGGCGCGCGGAAGACTGACAGTAGGGGAGATGAGGAGAAGTCTTCGTACCCAGGAAGGATTCAAAATGACTAGAAGAAAAATAAATATGCAATTCATTTAATTTCAACTCTTAAATATTACCAACAATTATTCTCTTCTTCTTGCCGGTTTCTTAACCGCCACTTCGGTCTTCCGGCGCCTAATTTTCTTTTCCAGTCTTCCCTGTTCTTCCTGGAATCAGGAGGTAATTGCCACTTTTCGATTATCTTTCTGGTCTGGTCGTTCCCCCCTGGTCTTGGTCTTCCTCGTTTTCTCCTTTCATTGCCATTCTAATGATCTTTTGGGGAGTCTTTTCTCATCTATTCGCTGTACATGTCCAAACCAAGTGAGTTGTTTCTTTTCAATTTCCTCTATAATATCATGTTGCAAATTCATTATCTCCTTAACCTGTTCATTTCTAATTCTTTCCCTTCTAGATATTGCTGCCGCTCTTCTGAGGCAATCCACTTCCAGGTCTCTCAATTTTTTTCTGTTCTGGAAGTTGCCATATTTCTGTTCCATACAATGTTACACTTTCAATCAGACATTTATATATTATAATTTTCGTTTCCTTACTTATATTTGGGTCCCAGATCACTCTATTTAGGGCTCCTAAATTTTTTCTTCCTTTAATGAGTCGGGCGTCACATTCCTTTCCATAAAAATCTTGTTTCCTTATTGTTGTTCCCAAGTACTATATGTTCTCTGCTGTTCTCATTATTCCTCCGGTTTCCATAGTCAATTCGTCATGTGCATTACCTAGTGTCAAGTATACTGTTTTTTTTCTAGGTTGAGGCTTATTTCCCATTTCTCATAATCTTCTTTTTATCTTCCTAGTCATACATTCAATATCTTTCAGTTCTTGCGCCATCAGCACCTGATCATCAGCGAATTATAGGGAATAGAGTGTTGTGTTATCATAAAGTCGTATTCCCATCCCAGCACATTTTCTTTTCCATACCAGTAACACCGCATTAACAGTATATATTTTAAAGAGAATGCACCGCAGTATATATTTTAAAGAGAGTAGGTGACAAACAGCATCCTTGCCGTAGCCCTTTTGTTTGTTATAGGAAATGTTGGGGTCATCTGTTTTGCAACTTTCACTTTTCCCTTTTGTTCTATATACAATTCCTTCACCGCATTTATTAAGATTTTATTTAAATTACTATTATTCATAACGTTCCATAACTTTATGACTGGCACACTATCATAGGGCTTTGCTATGTTAAGGAAGACCATATGAAGTTCTTTCCCCGTTAGCCATTTCTTTTGCATCTCCTAGGACACACAAAACAGGTTATCTATACAAGATCGACCCGCCCTAAAACCACTTTGTTCTTCTTACTCATTGTATTCCTCTTCTATGAATTCTCTTAACATTCTTCCATATAACTTACTGAACGTGTTTGTCTCAGCTGTCCCTCTATAATTTTCATACGTCATTCCTTCCTTTCTTATTTATTGGTGTTATATAAGCCATTTTCCAGTTTTCTGGTACATCGCCTTTATTTATACACTTATTAATTAGCTTCGCCATTATTCTCACTAGCTTTGGTGTTCCATTCTCGATCAATTCGCTTGGGATTTCTCCTGAACTCGGCGCCTTACCGCCTTTCATTTCTTTGATACATCTCTTAATCCTTTCTTCAGTTACTGTAATTTCTCTAGCTGCAGATATTTTTTCTCTCTCTGTAGTTCCAAGAAAATCTGATCTTCCTTCATTTAATAATTTTCTAAAGTACTATTCCCGTTCACCTACAAATATACTTTGTGTGTGGACTTTTTCCATTTGGGGAAATTTGATCTGTTTTATGAACTTCCAAATTTCGCTTGTTTTGGTTCCAGGTACGTACATTTCTATTTCTTGACATTTACGCTCCCATGATTGTTGTTTTTCTTTCCTTATGTTTCTAACTTTATTTCCATACTTCTTATTCTTATACCATTTTTCATACTTCATCTTCTTCTCCTCTATTTACCGCTCCAGGTCTTGAGTAATCCAATAGCTCCTCCCTCTCTTTTTGTTATTTACAGGTATTTCTCCAAGTGCTTCTTTAGCCGCTTGATGTAGGTTATCTTTTAGGTGTTCATGTATATCCTTATTTGATCCATTCAGTAAATTATTCCATCTGTTTTGAAATAAATATCTCATACTGGGTTGTTATAGACCCTCTATATTATATTTTCTACCTTCACTGTAATCATTTTTGTCTTCTTTATGTCCTCTGTTCTCTATTTCTTTTTGTGGTTTTGTTTCTTTAGGTGGAAAGATCATTTTGGCCTTCGTTATTTGGAATATAACAAAAATACGACCAAATCAACTAGAAACCCTGTAGAGAATGTTGTTTTAAAACATAACAATATAAATGTGAACGATCCGGCAACAGTCTCTTTAACCAATACTTTTCGAGAATTGCTGCCGATCTCACTAAGGGTCTTCAGCCACAAAATTCAATAATAGTTCACCCAAAATTTTAGACACGATGTTCGTTTCCGAAACTTCTTTCTATGAAATTCTCAAAATAATCGGTTAACTAAAAAATTAACATTCGTCCGGTTTAGATGAATTCCGGGATTCTTTGTTGTGAAGACCT
Organism: Teleogryllus occipitalis; assembly: GCA_011170035.1. Classification (NCBI taxonomy): domain Eukaryota; kingdom Metazoa; phylum Arthropoda; class Insecta; order Orthoptera; family Gryllidae; genus Teleogryllus; species Teleogryllus occipitalis. The sequence goes on along the minus strand of BLKR01009090.1, from coordinate 12,540 downwards.
GTGCGTATGCCATTATACACCCGTTAACTCACATATTTAATTCATCGTTATGCACTGGAACGTTTCCAGATATTTTCAAAACAGCTAAGATTAAGTCGCTCTTAAAAAAGGCAACAAAAATGAAATTCAAAATTATCGGCCCATTTCTCTTATATCACTTTTTTCAAAAATATTCGAGACTTTTTTACGTACGAATGGAAACCTTTCTCAGTAAACACGACGCGCTTTCAGTTTACCAATATAGATTTAGAAAATCAAAATCTACGGAAACAACCATATTTTCTTTTCTTAAAAATGTCGCCTCATCAATGGACCAAAATGAAGCACCTATTGAATTATTTTTAGATCTCTCAAAAGCTTTTGACGTCATTGATCATGACATTTTACTTTCAAAATTACCTTCATATGGAATCCGTGGTATTGTCCTAGACTGGTTATGTTCGTATCTGAAACAACGATCTCAGAGAGTGAAATTACCTTACTGGAATAATGGAACATTCTGTACACACCTTTCCGACTCTACCAATTGCACGTGGAGTTCCCCAAGGATCGATTTTAGGCCCTATTCTCTCCTTACTATACGTAAACTATATGACTCGACGACTCGAAACGGAAAAACAGTTCTCTTTGCGGATGGTACGAACATTCTTTGCAATAAACAAACCATAAATACTACAATATCAGATGTTTCAAATTGGTTCCGAAATAACAAATTAATAGTAAATGAAAAGAAAACTGTTTTAATGCAGTTTTCCATTTTAAATAAAAAAATCTGTATTCCATTGAAAATGTACTGTGTACCATTGACTGGTGTTAAGGCAACAACATTTTTTGGTCTCGTAATTCAGCCAAACCTTAAATGGAACGTTCATTTAAATGAATTGAACACAAAATTAAGTTCATTATGCTACACGTTCAGAATTCTTTCAAATTCAGTCAGCCTTCTTACTGCTCGTGTATAATTCGCGAATGTTCATTGCCGCCTGAGATATGTCATAATATTCTGGGGAAATGCATCTTCTAGCTCCCAGACTTTTAGATTCCAAAAACGAATTGTACGAATAATAACCAAATCCCACCCACGTGATTCTTGTAAGCCTCTCTTCATTAATCTAGGAATTTTACCATTACCTGTTGATTTACGAATCAGTGGTTTTTATCAAAATTGACTTGCTTAAGGGCGGGAATATATTTTCAGAAACGCCGATGTCTATTACTATAACACTCGACGTAGAAATCATATTCATCAGGTGACAGTATAAACAGCTCATTACAAAAAATTCACATACAATACATGTACATTATTTTACAACACTTTGCTAGACGACATTAAACGATTAAATTCGATAGAAGAGTTTAAATCCAAAGTGAAATCGTTTCTGCTGCATAATTCTTTCTATACAATTAGAGACTATATTGAGCATCACAAGGAAACTAACAAAGTAACATAATTTTAACAGTGATATTTAATGTAATATTTACCATTGGACTGTATAATTCTAAATAATATGTAACAAGTATTGTATCGCAGCTTCTAGGTCAATGAACCCCATTTCGATCAGGTTTTTCGTCCAGTTTCCCTGATACATTGAGCAAATGCTGAGATGGCCCCATGTTTTTCTTCTGGACATAAATGTAACTTCATTATCTGTGCACCTCTTCTAGAATTCAGTGGGAAATACAGTTATTTAAATTATCGTTTCCATGTTGTCGCGGCAGGAAGTATTATTCCGAAGAAAACATGGATAAGAGCCCAAAATGTATGGCTTATTTATTCTTGAAAATAGGCTATATTACATGGGAGTTTTGTTTTAATTCAAAATTCAAGTAGTATATGTCTTAGTGTAGGGATCCCAGAATTTTGAAAATGTGCACACAATTCACTTTTCCCTATGGCACGTCATACGCAGTTTTAACTGTTTTTTGACGTAAAATAAATAAATCAACATTAGATAATGGTTGGATGTACATTCTGGGCCTCTGTCTGCTATGACATCCATTACTTTACAGTTAAATACTGTCTAATGATCACGTAATGGATCACAGACCTCCTTCCTCTTAGCTTATCTTCCCAAGTGAACATATTCTTATCTTTATGTTGGGAGTGACCGTTTCTAATTGTAAGTTCATGCTGTTCACATAGTTGAATCAATCTTCTCCCATTCGAATTTTCTACCTCTTCTCCATGTTGTCCAACGACTTTTGAGCTATCAGATTTTCCCACACTAGCATGAAAGTCGTACAATAAAATAAGTTCTCTATTTACCCCACATTCACTGATTACCCACATCTATTTTTGAATCAAATTCCTCTAAAATGCTAGTGTGGCGTCATGGAGAAAAACACACAGACATTTACAAGTATGTACAAGTTTATTTACACGTATGTACAATAACCAACTTCTGCTCCGAAACTACACCCTTGTAAGTACAGTACTGGAAACATAAATTGATCGCGGCCGTCTGCGGCTAAGTTCAGCTTTTGCACGGCTTGGACAGCCCTTGTCATGACGAAACGTCGCAGGCGGAGCCTCACAAACCATCGTAGCCAATCTCAACGCAGGGGGGAGTGCCCTAACAAAATTACGTCGTACAAAATGGCGGGCGCCGCCAGTTCAGATGTGGAAGTATTTTCAAATGAAAAATACATGAAAGAAACACTTCAATGAACATGAAAGTAAATTCATTGAAATATATATGAACTCATAGCACTTAACCACTGTTAACACAATTCTTTTTGAAGAAATTACATTGATATCAGATAAAATAACACTAATTTTAGAACAATTACGTTCTTATAGATATTTAAATTCCAATATTCTTGTCCAAACGCAATTTATGAACTTTATCAAATGACCAGTTTACAACAGAATTTTGCGATAAGAAAAACGATTATAATTGCATATTTCCAATTGTTCATATGTATATTACATTTGAAAAAATGCAAAATACTGTCTTTCTCGAATCGTTAGGACTTCTAGGGAACCATTTCAATAAAAAAAAGTAAAATTCAAAGACCAGCTGTATATTTATCATTAAAGTAACAATTAAACTAGATATTAGGAATTAATTTGCATCTTATGTCAAAATTGTTATTTTGCTATCATCAAATCAGGGACAATTTGGGGACACTCCCCGACAGGAATAGCGCACATTTCGGAATTGTTTATAAAATTGTTAATTGTTGCAAAATTATTAATTCGCAGTTTTTGGTTCTGGGAGATCAGAAAACCCTTCCCACTTTAGAATTGCAAAATTTGGAAATTGTTTATAAATTTTTAAATTTTACAAAAAAACGTATTGCTTTTTTAAAATTGCCTTTAAACGTGATGTAAAATTCCGCAATCCGATTAGCGCTTCCTTTCGTTTTCGAGATACGTAAGTGTTTATAAGAAATTAGCATGTCATGGCAAATACTTTTTTGGCAGTTCCCACGTTACGCTTTTCTATAAGCCGTTTTGCAACGGCTCGCTTAGTTTCTTCGGCAAATACATTTGAAGTTCCTAACGGGGTGGAGGGGACAAGCGTCCACAACGCTTGCATTCATTGCCACGAAAATTGTTGCTGGTTAGATATTCCTGGTTTTCAGCTCCTTAATTTTTCATTTTATTCTAAATACTTTAAGTTCCATTTGTTTAACAATTACAGCATAAATTTTAAAATACTACTCGAGTCGGCTACCGAACAATCTTCAACTTGGGAGCAAGAAAGAGTCATCAATTGGCTTCCAGAAATACCTCCCGGTGAAAATTGCGTCCTTCCTCCACACGTTTCAAGGCGAAATAGGCTGAGCTTGTAAGCGTAAATCGTAACACTCGCTTTCCCTCGAGAAAGCCTTTATCCACCTTCTTAGGAAGCCAATTCTTTACATATAAAATTGTGGAAAATGTTTCAAATTAAATATACAAGAAAACAATAATTTTGCATTAATTGTCTTGACGTATAAATATAGACATTAAAGCTTCCGGCTCCTCAGTATTCACACGTTCCAAATACGAAATACATTGTTATAACATTCACACTTTCAGTCTAACCAGTAAGTCTGCTGCCTTTAGAAGCATATAGCATCAACATGGAATATGCGAAAAAGTAATAATACTATTATAATATTGTATTGACATATGTTTATTTATGGACATTTGTAATTGAAGGAATGTGAACTTACGTATGCAGTTAAGTAAATTTCAATGAAGGTGCAAAGTTTGCAAATAAAGATGTTTCTAAAATTCAATTATTCCAAGTTCAGAACAATTCCTAGACGCATTCTTTTCCATTCGACACTAACACGCCAATGATTTTTGACACTACCCTCTGAATCGAAGTGGATTGTTTGAGGTCATCGCTTATCGCGTCAAAATCATGGAAGTTTACACGTCTTCGAAATACGTATAAGCCGAGGTCATCTTCATGAAACACAGAAAATCTTATATGAAAGAATCAGTCGTCATTTCAACAATGAAGCTACTACGACATAATAATCATAATATCCTCAATTTCATTTACTTCTTGTGTTCTTTCGAGCGTGCTCCGTGTCTCTGAGTAGCAAACATTAACATAATCGCTAAAATTAAAAGTAACGATTTAGGATGAAAATTTAGGATGAAGAAGTCCACATCTCCTTATAATTGTTTGTAGAAAGTCATATCAGGTTAGTATTATTGTCAATAAAATTGTATTTTTATTTAATTTCAAATAATTGCTTGGATATTTTGGGGTTTAATTAAGAAAATATAGCTACCCGAAGTTGACGCTATGAAAAGTAAACATTTCGAGGTTTCCACTACGAGACGTATTTAGTCATCCCTATTCATTCGCTTAGTATACAGCAATCGCTTTCATTTATCATCAATCAAGTTACATAGGGTTTCTAATGTTTATATGATACCGGGTGTCCCACCAAATATGGACCACCCCCATAACTTCTAAACGGTTCAGGGTATCGAGTTGCAGTTTTCGCTGAACAATGCAAAATCTTGGGGCAGGTAACATGCTGGTAGAGGAATTCTCTATAATAGTTTTAGTTTTCGAGAAATTTAATCATCTCTGATTTTTTTTATATATTTTTTCATCAGCAATGTTATCATCATGAATATTGGAATAAAATGATTTATCATATGTTAGTATTTTAAGAGTAATTTGAGTATAAAATTAGATTTTTTGGCATCAGATTTTCAAGTAAACGGGTAGCCTTTGCAACAGTCGCCGTTTTGGGAAGGTGGCCTTCGCGACGTTGATACTGTTTTGTGAAGAGAGGAGTGTGAGAGAGATGGCCGTGTAGGATGAAGGTGTAATTGCAGCAATTCATGATCTTGACATGAAAAACATATGAACAAACATCAATTTTAACGATCTGAATGAGAATTTTTTCCCAGTTGTTAATCTGAGTTGAACTTTTCTTCTTCTGAAATTCCAAATCAACGATAATCGAAAAGAACGAAATAAAAATATTGTAGCGAAAACGATAATAATAATAATAAAATTAATAATAATATTAATAATAATAGCAATAATAATAATAATTATAAAGGTCATTTCTAAATTTACAAAACTCGAACTTAGTGCAGAAACAAGCTATCACTTTAATATATGGGAAGCGAATGAATTCTTAAAGATTTTCATTGTAATATCTTGATTAATTCATCAAATAAAATAATATATAGGTAGACATTTTCTCTTATTATTCACAGTAACTTAACTTCCTATTTAAACACGTACTACCAGAAGAACAAAGTAATAAAAAACTTGAAATACTCTTGACAGTTCTATCAGTGTAACTACCAAACTTTAACAAAAATGCATATCTGCATTCGCTAGTTCATTCTGATTAGAGAGTTTCTCATTTCATAGCGCCAAGTGCTGCCTCAAACTTGAAAATGCAGAAGACGGAAGTGTACAGTTTTCTTTTCCATTCAAGAACAGCAGTCGTATGGTTGCAAAATGGACGAGTGATCATTTTAATTAAAAATGACATTTACCAACGAAGCGACGGTGGTTGGCTTCTTGTTCAGTTTGAAAATGATATTTATTATTATTAACATCTTCTTTACGCTAACAACTTTTTATATCGTTCTTTGGAACGATCAATGTTTTGAAATTTTAGTAGAAGGCAAGTTAAATCCAACTAAATAACTGGAAAATGTCTCCCATTCTGATTGTCAAAATTGGTATTTCTTAGTGTGATGTCTGTGCCATCGCTAAGAATTACTGTAGTTATGCCTCTTATCCCCCACTGCCACCCCTCTCAGTCAAGACGCAACAGTCTAGACGTCGTGATGGCCACCTTCCCCGAAAGCGAGAGTTGCAACGATTACCCGTTTAATTCAAAATCACATGTCAGAAAGCCTAATTTTATACTCAAGTTACTATCAAAATATTAGCAAATGATACGTCATTTTAATCCTCTTTTCATGGTCTATCCATTGCTGGTGATAAAAATATATAGTTCCATTTAAAAAATCGAAGATGATTATATTTCTCGAAAATTAAAAATATTATAGATAATTTCTCTACGGCTCGTTACTTGCCCCATGATTCCGCATTATTATGCAAACACTTCATTTCGATATCCTGAACCGTTTAGAAGTTGTGGGGGTGGTCCATAGTTGATGGGACCCGCTGTTTATGTAATAACATTAGAACTGCATTCTTATGGGCAGGAATTCGGGCTCTGTAATTATTCTTTTTTGCGGGTAACCTACTCTGTGGTGTGTGAAAGTGTATTTATTTATATATTTATTTTTACTTCCTCGTAAACATTCGGAGTAACAAAAGTAATATTTAGAGAGGTATGTATGTAATGTTGCAGTAAATCGATGTCGAGAATTTAATGGAATTACACGTTTTGGGGACTTAAGTTACCAAGAGAGTGTTGTTATTATATCAAAACGTCCGTCTCTCCGTCCATGTGTCCGCTGGTCTCTCTGTCTGTTTCTCTATGAACACTAGTGTGTAAACTATTCGTAGAATTTTTGTCAAAACTAATTTTCCATTAACGATCTGGCCCGAATCGAGGCCCTGCGATTTTGAAAATAATTCTTTAAATTTTGGGGTAATTTAGTTGACGTCCCTGGGAAGCATTTTCAAACTTTTCTTAAAAACGGCTCCAAAGTTTTTCGACCTACATATGTAACCACAGTCGAACATCCGCCAACGTCGGAACTCGAACTCTAGGGCCTCGCGGTCAGTAACGTTACAGGGAAAACTGTAACGATGCCACTGAGCTATCGCAACCTTTGCAACGTGTACTTAAAAACATTGTAAGTCTTTTTCCATACAAAGTTTTAATTTTTCAATATTACAAATATTCAATTGTTTCATGTTATTCGTGCGCATAGTAAATTTAACTTAAAGCTTCCTGCTTGAATCGTGTGTAACAAATCGGACAAATTGTATATTTTAAAAAATTATTACAATACAATTAATTAATTATTACAATTAATACAATGAAGATCTATTGAGTGATAAAATGATATTCCTCTAAAACTGAAAAATGTACCGAAACGAATGTTTGCTATTCTGGCAGTTTTCTGTGTACTATTCGTTATTTCTGTGAACGTTGTCTGAAGAATACACTGCGTTAGACGAAAGATAATTATACATATTTCTTTCTTAATGTAATCTGCTCTTCATTATTAGTCTTTCAAATCATCTCATGTGCACGTTTCTTAAAATATGAGTATTTTTCGCAAAAGTTTGAGTTATATGGTGACAATATATATGTTTTCGAACACCACCAATACACATGCTGGAGATTTATTTCCAAGTACAATCGTTTTAAATACTAAATTTTTAAATACGTTTTATTTAGAATTTGGTCTGAAATAAACAGTAGCTTTTGCGATTTTTCGAAAGAATTTTCTGGCATCAAGAACATTGTAATATTCAAAACACTACATAAGTGACCTGCCCAAGGACAATATCGTAGCGTGTTTGGTTGGGTGGCTTCTTCTGGTGCTGAAGATCTCGGGTTCAAATCCTAGCCTGCACTACTCATTTTTTATTCTGTACATTAGAGTATGTATCTGACAAATGACTTTGAAATCAGTTGTAGACGTGGAATTTTATATATCGTTTTGCTTTTCAATAATTATATATTTTTTGTCTCTCAGCCGTGTCTCTGTCGTTTCCTTAAGGTTTATTAGAAGAATGAAGTGTTAGTAGTATAAAAGTTGTAATATATTACGTAACCGTTACCAATAAAACAAGAAAATAAGACCGGTTTTTTATTGTTTGTATTGGTAGTCAGATGAATAGAAAGTGAATAACTGCGTCAATGGTAGGTGCTTTTTCAATTAAATATTTTTGAGAATCGACTAATTACCAGCTGCACTGAAACCCTTATTTTCCGAAAGAAAGCTGTAACGGCTATGCAAGCCAGCAGTGTAATTTTTGTTATCCTAGCTGGGAAGCGATAACCGAGCAAGTGGCAACAGCTCAGGATTTGGCAACAGGGCATTGGACACAGGAGGCCTGTGGCCGCCGCTTGGCCCTTTAACACAAGGATGGTTTCTTCATTGTGGGAAAGAAAGTGAGAGGGAATTATGTGAGTTTATTGCACTCGTCGGTCACAAATTATGTGCGACCGCGCCATGTGTCTGCCTGAATTTTGACATTTGCAAACACGTTAGGAACGTATGTTAGCACGGTGTTTAAAAAATCTGTTCCTCGGTGCTTCTGTGCGAAATTGGTTGTATTTTGATCTGTACGAGAATTCGTAAACGTGTTTTAAATTAAAAATTTCACAAAACAATATGAATATCGTCATCCATTTTTAACATGAATAAAGTAATATATTTACCCAACAGAAACTTGAATTATGAAGACAGAATATTAACAAAATAATTGGGATCCCTTAGACCAGACTTGTGCATCAATCAAATGTCCAGTAATGAAAATAGGTCGGACATTTAAGCGGTAAATATTCTTATATTTGGTGCCCTCCCTGGTTACTAATCTGGTCACCTTAGAGGCGCCACTAGATCGTAGCTACCTTAAAACACTAAGAAAGCAAATTCATTCACGTCTTAAATTCCCTAACATTCACTGATCATATATGACCCCGTAGGTCATATGTGGTCAGTTATGGGATTGAAAATAGAAAATACAGTTTGTCTAATAAAAAAATATTTAACATGAGAGGTCTGAGAGACTGAAGTTTAATTGGCCCTGCGACTACGGCAACGTTGCTGAAATCTATGTTGCAAAGACTAGAGACAATAATCAAAGCAAATGGAATTCATACCCAGTATTAAATAACGTAATATGTTTTGTTCAACAGGTGTGTACGAAGACTTTTTAAGCTTACAAAAACGGCCATTTTATTTTGTTTCCAAATATCAGAGTTGCTAACATTTTGAACTTTTGTAATATAAGGGAATAAGAAGAGTATTCTTAATTTCTAAACTTGATATCTTTATTCTTTCTAACATATCGTTCGTATTAGATTCGTAGAAGTTTTTGCTAGAGTTTTCTAGTTGTTCGCAAGGCCGTCCTTTGGCCTAAGCAACTGCCATGAGTCCCAACTTCAGACGGGGACATAGATAATTGAAATAAAATACAATAGGATCCCCAATAAATTTATATTACACTCTTAAAGCCCATAAATATGTAAATGCATTTTTTTATTTTTACTGTTTAAATAGCTTCTTAAATATCGCAGGATTATTGATAATAGTGATCAATTCCAAAAATTTGTGGTTTTGGATAAAAGGCATTTACAGGTATCTAAACCTTCCAAAAATCAGTGTACTGTTTTCGATTTTCATAGTATTGTAATGCTACATCTTCTATATTATTATCGTTTTAACATTAGTTTAATTTTTTGTTATTCAATATGTCAATTTTCGCAAAAAAATGTGTAATTTTTTCAGTTGTGAGAAGACGCTAGAAAAATTCAAACTTTTGCAATTTTTGAAAATTCTGTTAACCGTGAAAATAGAACCTATACCACTTTTATAAGTGTATTTTGCTCTTATTACAATAAATTTAAAGAAAATATTTTGAACAAAACTTTTGAGAAAATTTCGAGAATGTCCGTGGGGCTTGATCTAAAATCCCCCAAGTTTTAAAGAATGGTTTTCAAAATTTCAAAGCTTCAACTACAGATAGATAGATGTTTCTTCAATTTGAAAAAAATCCTACGCATGGTTTAAGCGCTAGTAGTGTTCACAGACGGACAGACGGCGGGCGTTTCGCTTGCAATTGAGTTTCGGTATCAAGGACCAACAAAATAGGAATTCTGGCTACATCACATATTAGAGGACTTTTTTCTCTTAATTAAGCAACTGCATTTATCCACTTTTTCGTTATCAGGATCCGGCAATGAATTTTTTTCTACCGAAAATCCACAGTTTTTTCGCCCAGCATTACATAACTTCACCTACTACATCACTAACTTTCTCTACCTTACGTATATTATTCCGTATATACGTAGGTATGCAAGAAAGTAAAAATGATATTTCATTAAAATCTGTCTCCTATTTATAATATACTCGTATAACTGTGTTCAGCATGCTCTTAATAATTCACTTGACCACAATAAGAGCATCAGTTAATCCCATACTGCAGTTAAGTGAATCATTTTTTCGTCTACGTTTCTGCATCCCACGAAATTTGCTAAAACTTGAAAATTAATAATTTGTATTACTGTTTCTTATATTAACTTCATATTATTATATAATAAGTTTGGCTAACTTAAGATGAACAAATGCAAAAAAATAAATAAATAAAAAGTATATCTGGCCCAGTTAACCAAACAGTCCTGTATATCAATACAAGTAACTGGAGTTATTTTCTGACGTTAACTATCCACTCCAACAATTTTGCGTAGTGTAACGATTATGGACAATGTACTGAAATTACATATTATAATGTTCTAACCAAAGTGCTAGCAGTACGATTTTTCGAAATTTTGATTAATAAAAACTAATGGCGGCATGCATGGTAATAGTCTGGTTTTTTGATTTTACAATTGTTTGGTGAAGGAAACACCAGAATAACGTTCTTAAAAAAACTATTAAGTTTAACTCACTTTCATTGAGCGAAATAACATCTTTACCGTGCGATAAGTTAGAGCCCTGATGAGTCCCAACGAAAAAAGTACGTCTTAATCCATTTATCGAGTAGTTTATGCTAACAAATGAAGCTGAATAATAATGTTATCTTCTAAAATATTTTGATGTTTCGATAGCAAGAAAGTCGGCAAATGATGACATTAAGCGACAGTGTTGCGCAATATTCATTTTTCCACTTCCCAGGCAATATTCTGCGTCCGTTTATTTTCTGACTCCCAATTTACAACTAGAGAAAGCGTACCTTTTTATCTCCGTTCTGATAGACTGAAACATTTTCTTGAGAAGCTTCAATAAAATTATTCAATAGTCTTTAATTTTTTAAACTTAATTTAATTAATTTAAATTACTTAATTAATTTAAGTTAATTCACAATTAACTTTGTCATTGCAGAATTACATGAATTCAAACGGATTGGTAAGACTGTATTAGTATTTTTTGATATTTTGCGATGAAATAAAAAAGTAGTTCACGCATTGATAGTGATGTAAAAAACCGATAATAATATAAACTTATAAACCCGTTTTTCTATATTTATATTATGAGACTTGAGATTTGAAATTATACGTGTAATTTTTCTTCTTGCAGCCGTGGACACAGTCGCTTTTGGGGAAAGTGGCCTTCGCGACCTTTCCCCTGTTCTCGCAAAAGTGCCGGCGCCGCGAAAGCAATCTTCCCCTAATGCGACAATGGCAACGGTTGCTAACAGGAAATCTCGTACATTTAGTTCAAAATCATATGTCTGAAAGTATAATTTTATACTCAATATACTATCAAAATATTAACGTATGTTATATCAATGCATTCGTCTATTTATGATTATCTATCGCTAGTGAAAAAAATATATGGTCCCATTTAAAAAATCAAAGATAATTAATTTTTTCGAAAACTAAAAATATTTCGAATTATATCTCTACCGCACATTACTTCCCCCATGATTCCGCATTGTTAAGCGAAAACTGCATTTCGATATCGGGAACCGTTTAGAAGTTATGAGGTGGCCCACAGTTGGTGGGACTCTGTATAATTCTATTTCTCAGAAAATTTTCATTACGAATTTTTCTATTTTCCAATAAATAAGCGCTTTTTACAACAGTTATTATGTTTTATTGAATAAAAACCTCATGAAAACATTGTTCTCTTTTGTAATTAAGTTACCCACCTCCCAGGAATGTTTCCTCGCTCAAATTTCTTTCGTTGCCCGCTGCAGCGACAATTTTGAGTGGCAGCACCCGCGAGGCATAAATAGGAACACGAATGCCCATGCGGGCAAAACTGACCGCCCTTGCTATAGATTCTGCTAGGATATTATTTGATTGACAGTCACAAATATTACGATCGCGACATTTTACAATCTTTTATTTTAGTCATCAATATTCCCTTCGAGATTCTGAAATTTTTTTTCTGAAGCTTGGCATATTGTCAGTCCACTCTTAATGCAGGTATTCTTCAGCTCACCGATCGCAATAAGA
>BLKR01009089.1:149034-208153 GCA_011170035.1 Teleogryllus occipitalis | reverse complement strand
AACCTGTAGCTGCCAGGTAAAATAGTATGAATTAGGAACAATAATTGACCCTCTATCGAAAGCTGTACGGATTGCTGGAATAATGAGAAAGTTGATCAAAATATTATTTCTCAAGCTTCTCTGTATGTTTTTTGATAAAACAAGTGATAAGTTTTAGAGAAGATGAGTCAGATAGTATTCACAATAAAGCAAATTATCTAAAAACGCTCGACTTTTTTCAAGAACCTCTTCACCTTATCACCATCATCCATATCATAACTCAACCATATATTTATTTTCAGCAATATGTTGCAAGGTTATGATTTTATTAGTTGCGGTACGATAATAATAATAACAATAATAATAATAACAATAATAATAATAATAATAATAATAAGAAGAAGAAGAAGAAGAAATGAAGCCATGAGATGTTTCAACAAAATCCCACTTCCGTCATTTTGAAATATGTCAATTAATAATACGTAAATCTGATTTGGAGCTTACCCAGAAAAAAAAATCACGCGATGCTACTGATCCTTCTCCGGAAGTCATGTTCGTCGGTTTTCTGATCACCCTATCGTCCACCCACCTAGTGAGCGTGCTATTTTAGACTAGTAGTCACATGAGCTTTAGGTTAACATGCATCAATTAACGCGCGCCGAAAATTAATACAAGGCAACTCCGCACATTCACCAACTGTTTCTCGCCCAATCCCGAGCAGCTGATGTGCTCAGCTTACTTTGATGTGTCCAAAAGAAGACACGCGGTGAGTAGGGTGATCATTGAACGTTCGATGCTTGGCAAATAGCAAGCAACTCGACGAGTAGTCGGCCCTACTCAGGGGCGCCCAAAGAAAACCAGGGGCCGAGAGTAGTTGATAAAAGGGGGCCCCTTATATATAAAAAAGTCCTCATCCCTCAATACATAAACAGAATTCATTTCCCCATGTATTAGAAATAACTCAGTGTTAAATTTGGATTAGAGATAAATATATATTTCATTTCTTTTAATTGAAAAAATTCAGGGCCCCAATTAGGTTGCCCCTGCTGCTCCCCCTTCCGGGAGCCCCTGCTCCTACTCGCCGAATACGAATGTGTAGAGCAGCCATTTTCGCAGAACGGCACATTGGCGCACTTGGCGACGCGCGTTGAAAGCTAGAAAATGCGTGCTATAAATATCTTTGATGTAGTAGTAGCTTGTACTGTGGGCCTTAGTGTTTTTGCACACATGCCTACATCAACGCGTGTTCAACTTAGTTTGATCGTAGTTCTCGAGTGGAAGGAACTATTTTATTTCAAGTGGGTTTCCGATCATTTTGTTTCTATTGCGTTTACAAATTTAAACATCTCGTATTTCAAAAGACTACATTCCGGGGGTTTAAAAATAAAATATTTATAAATTAATTTTAAAATTATGTACAAATTACACCCGGGATAAATTGAAATATAACTTAGGTATATTTGTTGGTTATTAGATCACGTTCATGATTTCTGTATGTGCAAATCCTGATGCAGTAAATACACACACGATTTCTTGAGCTTCCGAATACCCATCTGCACTCCTTTACTACTAATTAGTTGAATTAAGAATGAATGTTAGCTACGAGCGTTGACGACAAAATCTAATTAACAAAAATGTTCGCTCCCAGATAATAGAAACTGTCTTGAATTAAAAACGAGCTACAGATTGGATATAATAGGCTTGTCGTCGAAATAACCAATCTCGCATGGGACTCCTCTCGCATCTCCCGAAATGAGGGCTCAAGGAAACGTACGCGGATAATACCATAAGCTATTGAACCGTTGCCTTTTGAATTGATTGATTGGTTATTTCGTGTTTTCGGGCTAAGGATCATTAGTCCCGTAAGTGTAGTGCACTTTTTTATCGGGAGGTGGCGGTGATCTTTCCCCACTGAATGGTGAGTTTCAGCGCCGACCTACACTCGGCCAGTGGTTTTTTTTTCACAACCAGGTATCTCCCACCAGCGGGGCACCGTTCCAACCGGGACAAGCACTAAGCTCCCGACAGGTCTCCTGGCATATGTGGTAGTGTACTTCTTGTAAGTGTAAGGATAGGAAGAAGGAAGAGGAAGAAAGATTGCGCGCGGTCTGTGGCCCATTAGGATACTGCTGGCATTCATCTTTGGTTGATCTGAGAAACCACGGGAAAACTACTGATCCGAACAGCCGGCAAGTACAATTCTTTATCAGGTAGCACCTATAGCTAATGTGTCGAAAATCCTGTTCCCCTGAGACCTCTTGGTCGTAGTCACTGCAGTAAGATTAGTTGATGCACCGAGCCACCTAAGCCGGTTGACTTTTCAAGAAAAACCGGAGGTGTTCTAAATTTGACCTAAACACAACAAAGACGAAATTTGTCCTAAGGTTCTAATATATTTCTTCTATTTTATTTATTGATTTATTTAATTAGTTCGTATGTTAATTAGCAATTAACATGAACGCAGAAATTCACACACAAGTGGAGAGGATATTTGTTGTTTTGAACAAAGCAATTAATGTGTACGAGGGTGGATTGGTTGGTTGGTTACTGATTCCGGGCGCGTCAACTGCTTTGGTCATTAGTCCCGTGAGTGTAGTGCATGTTTTTCTTCTCGGGAGATGGCGGTGACCTTCCCCGATGGATGACGAGATCCGGCGCCGACCTACCGTCGGCTAGTGGGGTTTCCCCATAACCAGGACTCTCCCACCAGCGGGGCACCGCCCCAGCCGGGACAAGCTGTAAGTTCCCGACCGGTCTCCCGAAATATGTGGTAGTGTGGTGCATGTTAGTGTGTGTGCGTAAGGGGAGTAAGACAAGGATGCGGAAGGAAAGATTGCGCGCGGTCCGTTTGGTAGGGTACTGCTCCGGCATTTGCCTGGTGTTGTTCGGAGAAACCTATCAGAACAGGCGGTCGCTAGAATTCTCTTCTAGACAGCGACTAAATTCGACCAAGCTGAAAAGCCAGTGTCGAAAATCCTGCCGCCGTGAGGACTCGAACCTAAGACCTCCCGGTCAGAGGTGCTGCAGTGACATCAGTTGATGCACTGAGCTACCGATCCCAGTGAGGGTGGATTGATGTCAGGTAAAAAACATAACAAAAATATTTTTTTACAAAACAAAATTATTTTTCAACATAATCTCCTTGTAGCTCAATACATTTGCGTCAGCAATATTCCAGTTTTTTATATTCCCTCAGAAAAAAAATTGTCCAACACATCTGCGAAATGCTCATTTACAGCACACATTACCTCATGTTAGGATCAATTTTCCTCCAAGCCAAATTTTGAGGTTAGGGAATAAGAAAAGGTCCTCTGGTTCTGAATCTGGGGAATAGGGTGGATGGGGGAACAATTTCGAAGCCCTGTTCGTGCACTTTTATCATTGCAACTACAAGGAGCAGGGGCATTGTCCTGGTGGAGGAGTATTTTTGCGCGCTATTCTTGGCCGCTTCTGCGAACAACGAGCAACAGCGAGCAACCACTCGCCGAATCCCGAGTAGTGTGGATGAGTTGCTTGCTATTTGCCGAGGAACGAACATTCGGGGTTCACCCTACCCACCGCGTGTCGGTCTTTTTGATAAATCAAATGAAGCAAACATTCGCCGGAAACTGTTCAGGATTGGGCGAGCAGTATCTCGCTGGTCGGCGAGCCGCCTGAGTAGCACTCGAGACGCGCGGTAAACAACGCTCGTGTGCCCAGACGTACCTGACGTCACGCGCGTTGAAGCATCGCTCATGTATCTTATCCGGCCCCGGCGTTGTGCGAGCTCCGCTCTTTTAGAGCGATTTTCCTAAGGATGAGCCAAAGTGACAGCTAGTACTGGCAACATACGTGAAGTTTCTGTGGTCGTCGTGCCCTTGAGCCCATTAGACTCCGTTCCTGCATTCGTTCGTTTGCAGTTGGCTAACTTGTAAATGGCTTCGACACTTCCTTTTGTGATGTCCTCGTCCGACAAAAATATAGCGCACCACGAGAAATAATTGAAATTAGGAAGTGCAGTGTTATGTGCTCTTCTGTAAATTTTTTTATCAACAATACATTGAATTTACTTTTTGTGTGATGAATATTATGTTTATTTTGAAATCGATACTTGAATGCGAGATGCGTACCGGTGCATGTGTTTCCGGCTAAAAATAATTTTTCTTTCTAGTTACATTCGTGGCAGTTTTCTTTTACTGATTGTGAGAGCATGTTAAGAGATTTTCCACATACGTAATTAAATGTAAATATTTCCCGAACTCGCTTATGTGCATATATTTAAGCGAAACTTTTAGACTTCTGCATAGGGATGATTTCACAAGAGCCATAACCTAACACTTTACGAAGGGGTGTGACTGAACAGCTGTCGTGGCGGAGGGATACTTCTCTGAAATACATGTGATGTTCACTTGTTTTCGCGAACTGTCACTTTGGCTCATCCTTAGGAAAATCGTTCTATACCTGGATATGATCAACTTAATCTGATGGTGCCTGCCTCAAGCAGCTAAAACATTCGCGCTACTTTACGCTGAATCAATGGAATCTCCATTCGCGGATTCTTCCCTATCCTCTGAATCATGGAGATGCCTGCACAGGCAGCACTCATGTTGCATCCCAACGCCGAGCATCTCTCGCGCCGTCAGGGCTGCTCATTACTACAGAGCCGGTTTTTTATGTAATTACAATTTTTTTTGTCTTCCTATTTACCGTTCTCAAAACAGTATAGGCTACCACAGACCGGCGCGGTAGATCCGCAGCGGATGCAGCGCGAAAAATTCCGAGCTAGATGCGACCGCGGAATTCGCGGGACAGATCACACCGGAGCGTCAATTATGAGTCAGCGTTTGGTGACTGTTGGGTCGATCCAGAGGGGAGGGAAGACTCCCGAACACGGGCGGACTTCCTCGAAACTCGAGCTGCTGCGGAAGAAACGCGTCTGACTGCGTCACAAATTTCGTTGCCGTTAAATGCCGCCGATCCGTTGTCGCGACGCTAGCCTGTCGCGCAAGTCTGAAGGTGCTCATAAGGCAACACGTGAAACTTCCGCTGCGGCCAATCCGCATGGGCTGCGGGTCTTCAGGTTCCAGCTATGGTTCAGGATCCAAAATCCCCAACTATTGTATCCTGAACCATAGCATCTTCTGGTCAAGACACTATAATGGCAGTGGCAATAGTTGTTGCCCTGAGACACCTCAACCACTGCATTGACTTTGTCAACAGAGAATAGATCAGTCAGTGTTTTTTCTGAAAATGAATAAAAATTGTAGAACATTGGCTCAGGATTGTATGCTTTGTCCAAGAAACAATGTAATCCAATAAGTTCAGACAGTATTTGAGTTGTAAAATTTCTCTATCCCATTGTTTCACTAGTCCACTTCCATCTGAACAACTCCCAGTGGTCAGATTACTGGTTGAAGTCGTGACAATAATATGTTTAATCACACTTTACTAGGTTTAAGAAAAATGACTGTAAAGTTTTGATATTTGTAAAGGATAAAACAAGTTTTCAATGCAGGTTTGGAGAGGTTCTCTTCTAAATTGTATATGCAAACTTCATGAGTTAACAGAGCTAGTACTGAAAAGATGCTGGAGTCTGTTAAATCACTTCTGATCATTTCTGCTTTAACACATTCTTTCCATGACCTCTTCAATTGTGATCAGATTCATTACAAGTGTAAGAGACTTAGGGTTCCTTATCAAAGAACAAACATTTGAGAGCATACCTTCCCCTTCAGCTGGATTGCTCATACTGGTTTCCTACAAAATATGACATCCAGCGAGATGCACCCGTGGAATCTGGCTGTAAAAATGGGATGTAAATTACACTGTGATGTAAAAATACATACCATTTGTTCATATGGAATACAAAGTGTGTGCGAGTGCAAGTGTAGAAGAAATCTTTCAATTAACCATGTTGAAATTCCCAGAGGTTCAATATATTTCTAAAATTACACCATATCTTGGATATCAAATCATACAAAAATATTCAATTTCAAGATAAAAAGCAAAGCGAGTAACAAGAAACTATTGCATACATTACAAATCTTTTAAACATATTCTTAAAACATAAATCTTGAATATTTCTTCAAGACTTGCACAAAAATACTTAAATATTCTGAAATGAAATAATTTAACTTTCTTACCTATACAAAAGTCACTTTTAATAATGCCTTCAATATGTTACAAGCGAGATTATTGATTAATAGTAATGTACAAATTATGAATAGTATGACAAAAATGAAAACCTCTGAATAAAGATACAAAGGTATATACATACAAAAAATCTAGTTGCACTGCTAACACTGTCAGTACAAAGTATTGATCTGTTAATTTATTCGACTTTTATTTGGCTTCAGCAATTACATTGCTTGCTTCATTCACTAGTGCTAGAAGGTCTTCCAACTTCTTAACATTTTCTTTCTTTAAACCAAGTTCCAATATCTAAAAAGAAAATGACAGATGTAAACATATCCCATATGCCAGCAACACTTAGATTCTTCATGTGGGAACACTTTGCTATAGAGCAGGGGTATTGACCTCCTAGGGGCTGATGAAATTTAGAAGAGGGTCAATGACGAACAAGGGGTCAATTGGGGAGCTAAAGCTAAAGTTGAACCAGTGATTGTTAGGTAAAAATCAAGATACAATTTTTATAAAATTTGATGACTGACCCCTTAAGTAAGAGGCTCTAATATGCCTTAAGTAAGGGGCCCTATTTTGATTTTGTGCACAGGGGCATCCAAGAACCTAGCTGCGCCACTATAGAGCCTTTAAAATATATTCAAGTTCAAATTGGGACATAAGTATATAAGAAATGGGAAGATATGATACTGAATTCTATTACAGAAGATTTCAATTAAGCTTTGTTCAAAGAGAGAAAGGTTAGGTCCAAGCATAATAATAATTCTACAGGCATAATAATTCACATGAGTGCATAAACCTAGGCTAAATTCCATTACATATACATGGCATACATAATGTACTACATATATTCTGATCAATATTAATCTCAATTTAAATTATGTAGATTTTCCAGAATGAAAACTGCCAACTTAAAAATCTAAACACTGTTAGAACACAAAATTTGGAAAGTTAATGGAAGAATCATAGCAAAGTGATTCACAGACTTCTTGAAAGGCAAGGCCTTGCAGGGATGTGCAATTTCTTGCTTTCTAGCAAAGCTCTTTGGAGGTAACTAGCAAGAATCAAAATATAAAATCTTTGCCACTTGATTACTAATTCACTAAAGTTTTCAGAGTTAAAGGACAACAGTACAAGTAAAAGAAAATGTTGATAACTCCAAATAAGTACATCACTGTTGATGAAAAATTGCTGTAACAAAACTTTGATCCTATGAGCATTCAAGAAGCACTTTAATCCCTGGGAATAAAGTAATATTTTAAAAAGGTAAAATATAATTAATAATGTACATTAATCAGGTTTAAAAATAAAATAAATTACATTATTGTTCCAGGTAACTCAAGCTGCCTATTTAATTTTTTGTATTAATATTTTAGACCATTCACTTTAAATTCTTCATTAATGTGAAATGAACACTAAAATCTAAAGCAGTGAATAAATTATCAAGGAAGTCTTACCCCATCACAGTAACTTTGGACATCTATGACTAGCTGCTTTCGGATTTTATCATCATCACTTCCTCTAGTTTCTACAGAAGTAGCAGAAGAGCGATCTCTAAGCTTTTTGAGCTTTCTGAGGCTCTCTTCTGTCTTCTGAACTGATGTTAATACATCACTCACTGCACTATAGTATCTGAAATGAAACAGTGAAGTATTGACTAAGCTACTTGAAGATAAGTCTTAACATGCTGGAAACAGTTTAATACCTTAATAATTGCTGCAATGTTAAACAATACACAAAGTATTTACACACAATAAAAAAATTATTTCGTAACACTAGCTGGATGTGTGGGAGGAATACCAGAAGACTGGAATGAATCAATAGTTATTCCTCTGTTTTAAAGGTGATAAGACACAATTGTGACAATTACCAAGTCATTAGTGCCTGTAGGAATAAAATAGAGGACATCCCTATTGGAGAAAATCCAATAGTCAATTTATTATTGAAAAGTTGAGGAATTTTCTTCATCAGAAAAATGTATTACATAATCTCAAATAAAATATGCTGGATAGTAAGGACCAATAAAAGAAGACAAATAGCAGCAACTGTCAAAACAAGAAAAAAAGGTTTCTAATTTTTTAGAATTATTGCATTCTATACAATAAATGAAATCAAGGAGGAAGTTACTTGACTGATGACTGTAAGTATGAGAAGCTCCCAGGGACAACTGAAAATAAAATGAATAATGATGGAACTCCTCCATACTGTTGAAGAAAACTAGGATTCTTTTTGTTTGATAACTTTAGATTATATTTTTTTCAATATTAATGAAGACATCAGGATGTACTTTTGAAACCCACCAATCAATGGGAAAATGAAGCCATCATTCCTCAAGAAAAATATAGTAATCTGCTTGTGCTAGCGTGCTAGGTACAATATTTTATTTCATGCCAGAGAAACTACTTTATTTCTTTAGCACGAATTCCAAATTAAAATTCATTTTTGCCAAGCCAAGTTTCAAAAATATATTGTGTTCCATATTTTCCATTAATTCACCAAAATTCTAACAATGATATTTATGTAATATCCTTTTCGAAAAAACTGATTTTTTTAAAAAAAATTCAGTGAATAAATAACCTAATTCTATTTGAAGATTCTTTTTTTCTTAGTTATTTAAGGTCGCATCAACATCCAGGTCATTAGCGACCACTATTGGGGTTAACGGTATAGTAACTATGAAAATGAAATGATATGGTGATGATAAGGGGTGACGAAGGGGTACGATACGTACGAACTACGAACACAAATAAAACCATGCCCGAGGCGGGACTCAAACCCTTGACCCTACTGTCCGAGATCACTACGACACTACTGCCTTAGCAATCTCGGCCGTCGGATCAGTGCAGCATTTTGTTTACTTCATTTCATTGATTTTTACATAATTTATTATTTTTTTAATTAGTTTATTTAAGGTCGCATTAACTATGAGATCATTAGTAACCACATTATTGCTTTTAACATTAGTGTATCTGTAAGAGTAAACAGTTGTCCAAAGGACTGCCAGGTAGCATCTTCGCGTTTGTGCCTATTTACACGTGTCTCTACCGAGCGGCCAGAATTGGGAAGGAATTAGGACACTTCACTCGGGTTGGACTAGCCCCTGTGAAGCAGTTAAACTTGTTTGTCAGAACAAATTTCACATGAGGTTTCAGGGAATTGAAGCAGGCCCTCCTTGGAATTAATTCTTTGTTTACTGTAAGATATCATTTTCTTAACATTCCTCTATGAATATTTTTCTTTTAAGTGGATTTCTAATTGTAGAAAATCAATATGAATTAATTTTATTAGAGTTTTCAGGAGTCTTAAGAAAAGCACTGATTTGTGAGCAACAGCCCAGTTATCACCCAATATTACAATGAGTATAATATAACTTCTAAAGGTAAGATGACAAAGAAGAATTCTGGATTTGAAAAGAAATCAACAGTAAACTATTGGTCCCTCAGATTGGTATGCCTTTTTCATTCCCAGAGTGACTGAATACAATCTCCCTTTTTGCAACATCAGAAATTGCAGGCGAGTTCACACTGTCACAACACTTCAAGACCCCACCAACAACTGACTCATTTTCGGTGAAGCAGCATTGAAAATATTCATCGTTGGCAATATTGTTATCTAGTTACATGTTGAAAATCTCCCACCCCTAGGATTTGTACCCAAGGAACTTCTGGTCAGAGACATTGCCTCCGCAATGGCAATGCTCCCATTGAGTCATCACAGCCGGTTAAAAACAATCTAATATCGTAATGAATTACTTGAAATTTGAGTAAAATGAGCTAATATGATGTAAAATATGTTGGATTTATTGCTGATTTAAAATTTTATATAATTGATGATCCAAAACAAAGTTTTTAAATATTGCTTTACATTAATGGAGAAATTTTTAAATTGCTGAGTTGGGACAAAATACTTTGACACTGAGACTGTGAACACATTGCAGCTTCAATAAAATAATCTGAAGGCACAAAAATATCTTTATTGAATGACAATGTCTTTATTGAATGAAAAGTTGAAATGACAAACAACAGAAAAATTGATAAAATATGTCCTGTATTCATATTCCATTATAACGAAGTTTAGATCTCTTTCTATTGGACACTGTTTCCTGAAATCAGATGATATACTGGGGACTCACATACTTTAAGATATTAGATAACTCTCTGAATTAAACAACTTTTCCAAAGACAAACAACTTATGAGTGTAACACTGTAAAAATATATTTATTATACAGTTAAATCTGTCTAAACCAGAACCTGTACAAGCCAGAAACCTGCCTTAGCTGGAAAATTTCTTCGGCCCGTGAAGTTAAATGGCATTTTACACAGCATAAAACAGAACCTCTCCAATGCAGAAACGGAACGGTTCATCATGTCCTGAAGGGAAAATAATTTTTGTAAAATGGAATTCCTGTATATTTAATGCAATTGGCTGAAAGATGCAAGATGTTCTTAACAAAATGAATGCATCCCAAAGCTTATTGTAAATAATCTATCCCTGTGACACACAATTTAGTTGTGACTGCCGGACATTGAATGAGAGGGATTTCAGCTGTCAGCATAGAATTCGACCTTGGGGTCGCTTGTCTCTCAAGGCATAGGCCGTAGAATTCCCTCTCTCCCGACTCTCTGAGCATGGGAAGGTGTACAGACGTGGCTTCTTTTCACGTCTCCCTACCCCGCGATGAAAATCATAACTCCTGGACCAGATACGCATTGCTCAAGGCCATGCAAGGGTTTAAGAAAGTTATGTTGGATTGGAACATATTGTGCGTCAAAAAAGTCAGCAAGCTGTCCGAATATAGCCACTAAGCAGTAAGGTGTGTATTTTCCAACTCGGAAGCTGACAATGAAGAGTGGTTAATATTCATTTATTGGTGATTTCTTCCGTAAATACGTTGAATGCTAATGTATTTTAAAAGTTATAATAAAGTCATGTACTTTACTATTATTTGGGGGGTAGAAACGCCAATATCACTAGCGTCATAAAATGGATTACCTTGCGTAAAAGAGAAACCTCCCTAAACTGGAATTTTTTGTGTTCTGATCAATTCCAGCTTAGACAGATTTTACTATGTAAGTAAATAGAATGGTAAAGACTTACTGTTCAGTGAGTGAAGAAAAACTTTGAGACAGCCATTCTTCCAGCAATGTTCCTTTGACTCTAGTTCTGTGGTTGTTCATAAAAGACACAGATGGCATTAGCACTTGGCTAACATATCCACATGGCTTTGTGGGGGCTTCTCGGTTTGTGCGCCTGAACAGGCGAGGAATATCACTCACTTGACGCAGGTGGACGAGACTTTCCTCACCAATTCCCCTAACAATGGCCTGACTCACCTCAGGGAGATTATCAAGAATTTGTTGCTTTGAGTCAGCAAAACTTCCTGCAACAAAAATCATTACACGATAGTATTAAAATTTCAGTTTCAAAATACTGAAATTTATGTCTTCCTGCAGTTCTTGGTCATGAACATAAATAGAAATCAATTCACATTTTATTTTCTTATTGGTGGCTCAAAATCTCCTTTAAACATTTGTCCAAAACTAATTTTACAGAAACATTAAATTATAATGTAATAGAAAAAATGTCTTAAGGAACTATAAATGACACAAACTGATACAGTGATCTATCTATGAAATTTTCTGTAATTTGCAGTCAGAATCTTCACACTTGTTTTCTAATATCAACTAGTGGGGCTATAACAGCACACACCTCTTCTCATTATTTGTAATTTGTGTAGTATTTGAAAATTTAGAGTTCAACAAAAATCACATCTACACAATTTTTATAAGCATACTTTGTTCTTTTTGAGAAAAAAAATGAAAGAAACAATTTGGAGACTTAATTTAAAATTTTAAAAAAATTGCTTTTACTTCAAGTAAATATGAAATGAAAACTACTCATATTTTCAAAAAATGTATATCTTTTTTTAAGAATACATTTGATTAAGAAAACAAATATCTATCTTCAATACTGCAGTTGTAAGATTGTTTCAAATTTTTGAACTTTTGCAATTTTTTAAAATTTAGAGAGGTTAACAAAAATGAATTCTGCACCGCTTTTTAAGTGTCCATTGCTCTATCCATTTTGAAACCATTTTTGAGAACATTTTGAAAATGTTTTTCATGCTTCATGTGAAGTATCCCGCAGAATAAAAACATGTTTCAAATTTGCAGGATCTCAAGTTCGATCAGGGAATGTCAGTATTAGAGAAAAGTGTCTGAACAGTTTATGGGGTACTGCTGACCACCAATAGACAGACAGACATTTTACCTCAATTTTTTTTATATCAAGGCTCCATAAAATATAGTTTCTGACCACTCCATACATTAGAGGAAGTAATTTACTATGTATAGGAGCAACATTTATTCAGTTTTTCAATATCGGAGCCCCACAATATGAGTTTTTCTGATGAAAAATTGGCACTGTAGCATTATAATATTTTCTCTTTACTACACAAGTATGTAGTAGGCAAGAAAGTTTTAAAAAACTTCTAGAAGATCCTGCTAAACAACTGAATGAATGGTTATTGGTTTGTTTGCTGAAAAGTAATTAATTCTTAGCTCCAAATGTTTGAACTTTAATGTACTTAAATAATTCTCCTGTACTAAATGGGGGAAACTATATGAAATTAGCCTTTCATAAATAGCAGGAAAATATACGCTATTAAAATTGTTTGCAATCAATTATTTTAAAAGCACATAATGTGCGAATGCTCATGAATAAGATCAAACTTTGAATAAAAATCCACTCAGTTGACAAAAGAACATATGTCCCATATGATGCAGAATTTATTTTTTCAGTTACACAACTATTCACATATATGTCACCAGAGTTATGCAGTGTCAAATAGACTTGTATTTAAAATATAATATATAATAAAATATACTTGTATTTAAAAGATGTATTTTCGATACTTCTGTAAATTGTATTTTGCCTCAAAAATACACTTTGAAACATGGTGTCCCAAACAGCTGCAGTCTTTAAGTCAGTAGGGCTGAAATGAGCATGATTCACATGTCGCAGGGTTGAATCCTGCTTTGGCATGGCCATTTTCACCATTATGTTGTGACATGATTGACTTTCCCACTCTTCATGCATCACTTTTCCTATTGTATCCTGACATTTCCTGTCATCCTATAGCCAGATCAATGGTAGAGGCATCGAGACAGGCTCATAAGGTAGCTCTCAGTTGTAATTGTAAATGTTCAGGACTGAGGTGAACCTAAGCTTCTTCAGCATGACATTCAGGGAGCATGATGGGGACTCCTCAGAGGAAAGACTTCCCAGGGGAGTGATAGTGGCTGCGGGGGACCCTACTGTGATGTCGTGGGAACACAACATCACAGACAAGAGCTTCAGATGAAGTCGTAGGCTTCCGCGGCCAGAGTCATGTGGATGATCTTGGCTGTCCGGGTGACGCTGCATCGAAGGCTGTGTTGCTGACGTTTCGACCATCTTTTCGTGGTCTTCCTCAGGGCTGGTCTGTGGCCATGATTATCCATGAGCTTCAGATATTTTCAAATTATCTATTAATAAGTATTTACAAATAAATAGTTTGATCCGTTATGTTCAGCTCTGATAGATCCTATACCCCGATTGCAGAAGCGATCCTTAAATGATGCAAATCTGTCTCACTCGTGGCCCTCGCCCCTCCTCAGTGAGCTTACGCGCACAGCGTAGAGCCTCGGTGACTGCAATATGTTACACTAGTTGTGCTTGCTAATACAATACGTTACACTAGTTGTCCCTCAGATGCCGATAAATGATGGCAGCCACGAAGGAGGTTGAGTAAATCAAGGGCAGTCCTGACCAAAATGAAAAGGGAAATCTATCTATTTACATTTTGAAACATATCTTGTATTGACAATACTTTCTGCAATTATTTTGAAGTTTTAAAATACAAAATTATTTTTTCTTTGATCTTAAATCTACAAAAAGTGGTATATTTTGAAATAGATAAATAGTTAGCCAAAGGAGTGAAATATTTAATAAGTTATTAAAGAAAACAGTTAGACTCATCAGAGTACATTAGGGGGCCTGGAAGGCCCTATACCTACAATGCTAAATTCAAGTAACATTTTGTTCCAAATTATATACATTTGAGGATTGATTTTTTTACTCTAGTTTCTTGGCTGCAGTTTAAATGTTTTATCACAGGATTTTTAAGAAATTTTAATTTTTGTTGTAGATATGAATTTTTAAAAGTGTAGAATATTTTCACCCACCTTTTTTATTACTATAATGAACATAATTCGTTTAAATAATAAGATATAATAAAAAGGCTATGATAAAAGTTGTACTTTAACTTAGTGAAGAATACCAAAAGAATGAAGTCAAATTAATTTCCTAATTGTTTAGGAAATAATGTTCCATATTTACCAAAAACAAACATTTGGGAATCAGGCTTCAAAGTTTGTCATATATTTCCAGTACATTGCAGATCCATATGATGAATTTTCAGAATAATTTGACTTTTACTCTTTTAATTTATTTTTCACTTATGCCATTGCATTTTGCTTTCTTCTCTGTTTCACTCACCTAATTTCCTTATTTCTCTCAGTGTACAGTAAAAAATGTACATAATTCCACAAAGGCAACTATGCGTAGCAAGGTTGAGGCACAACATATTATTTAATTACAAAACTATTTAGAAACAACTAAAAAGTGAAAATCTATATTTTTTTATTTGTGCCTTCCAGGTCCCCTTAAAATATTATTATATATCCGAAACACTTTCATAAAAGTATTGTAAAACAATTTTGTATATCAAAAACTTTTTTTTATAGTATTTTGCTCAATTTTTTTGCTTCTGTACATTAAAAAAATCTAAATTGACAGATTTCCCTCCCTGATCTCAAAGTTCAAAGAGAAAAATTATTCAAAATATATAGAGAAATTTCAAAGAACTTACGTTTCACGAGATCCTGACTTTGGTCAGAAAGTCCAAAAAGCTTCTGCAGTGTCTTTTCTTCCAAATATGGGACTTTACTAACTATATTTTGTAAATCCAAATATAGATGCACAAGAAACTTCAATTTATTATTCACATCATCCTTGATCCTTTTCTGATTTACAGAAATAGTATTGTCTTCTGTTGTTATAACAGAAGGCGACCGATGTTCCTGAAGACAGGAATGAGTGACTTAACAAAAATAGACAAAACATTTTTTTTTAAGAGTTTTACAAAAAAGAAACTTTTTAAAATTTCAATTAATTTCTTTACAATTTAAATATGATTTTTATTAGTAAAGTAGTTTTTAAATATGATTTATTTATCTAACTGGAGTCACTTGTATTTTGTTTGAGTTGTTGTAATTGTTGTTGTTGTTGTTGTTATTATTGCTGTTATTGTTGTTATTGTTATTATTATTATTATTATTATTATTATTATTATTATTATTATTATTGCTGTTATTATTATTAAATATAATTTCATGATGGTTTGGAAGCACCCTTGAAAAAGTTTTACAATAAATTTCAGATTGATTAAAAGAATATTTTTGTCATTAACAATTTTAATTAATTTATAGCCTTATTTATAGCCAATTAGTGTATTGATAATAGTATTAGCAAATATTTTCAGAAATAATATTTGTAACAATATCAATATATTATTTCATAATAAAATCTTTTTCACTCGTTTAAGAGATGAAACGAATTAATTTGTCTACCTACCTCTCTTAAAAATTCTTTTACCCAAACGCAGTATCTAGCAAGTAATTGCAAATTTAACTTCCAAAATCTGAAAGCAATGTAAAATGAATTCAATATTAAAAACAGGC
The DNA here is from genome assembly GCA_011170035.1 of Teleogryllus occipitalis. Lineage (NCBI taxonomy): Eukaryota > Metazoa > Arthropoda > Insecta > Orthoptera > Gryllidae > Teleogryllus > Teleogryllus occipitalis. The sequence goes on along the minus strand of BLKR01009089.1, from coordinate 192,271 downwards.
AAATTCCTAACTGTGAGAAGCCATGAAACATAAATTGGTTGCACATTCTGCTCTATTTCTGAAATTTGCAGGTGAATGCTTTGTAATAATTGAGAATACACTGTCAACAGTAATTCATGAACTGGGTTTATTAAAGCAGTTTTAAGGTTTCAAAATTCTAAAATAAAAATCAGTGATATATGAAAGAAAGATATTAAAGGAAAAACTCCTAAATGCTCTAAAAGCTAAAACTAGAGAAGTCAATAAGAAGCAAAGAAAGCAAACACCAACCAGGACAATATCAAGAAGAAAAATTTGAGCTTTCCCTCAGTGGAGTACTAAAAGTACAAGTACAAGTTGAGTCAAAAAAATAACAACAAATTTGAATCCTTTATAGTCATGCCATAAAGAAAGATCACAAAATATGGGAGGGGATTCAGAAACACATGTCAATTAAAAATTAGTCACTAACTGCAGAGGACAATCACACCTGGACAGTAAAAGTATGAATCAGTGCTCTCAATGAACGTAGTACCCTCAATGTTACTCCAGTTTTATTTTTAATATCTTGTAAATAGATGCAAGAAAGAATTGTAGTAATGTGAAAAACTGATCTAAAAGTGAATAGTCTTTTTCTAATGTGGCTCAAATGGAGGCCCCAAGGATTTGAAAGTAATCTAATTTTAATGAAACTTTAACATGAAGCTCATTCAATATTTTTTATATTACATTTTTTTGAGTGAAAGAAATGTGCATGTAATAATTTGTTAAACTTTTTAAGAAAGACTTTTAAATTTTAACAAATTATTAATTTTCTCTTAAACCTCTTATACACCCTAACTGTATAATTTGCAGCAGAGTTAACTTTTATTACCATGGATCCCCTGTTAATAACTTTTTTCAGCAAATTCCTTTTTAACCACAGAAAGCCTAGCCATTTTCAACTGAAAAATTTATTACTTTGAATTGCAAGTTTTTACCGCATCAATGTATATATATTTCATAAATTAATACTGCATAAAATTCCTGTCCCTATCCATGCTTAATCTGAGGATGCCCCAACAATTCAGGTCGAATTGTTGTTAGAATAAAAGAAAATATTTTTGTAGTTTTAGTAAATATAGTAGTGGATCTGATGTGTGAAATTATTGTCTGTCAAAATAGGACATTATTTAAAAAGAATTCATTCCATAAAAATCTTTTCATTATTTATTTTATATTGATATTTGGTCTTTTACATCCTGAAAACTGTTCAAAATTTTTGTTCTCAAATTGCATTCAACATTTTTCTTGATTTTTTTTTCTTTTTCTATGATGTTCTGAATGTTTCACTTCAGAGAATCTACTTTGAGTCTAGGAAGAAATTGAAATAAAAAAAGCATGAAACAATGTACCTGTTTTTTCTCTCACCTAATTTCTACAATAATGAAAACTAAACTAGTTTGTTAAACGAAGTGTTCTTGAAGTAATACGGCTGGCTGTTTCATACGACATCAAAGTACAGAATTAATTAATGTTTTAAATTGACTTTGCATTCATACAAGAGGAAGTAATTCACAGAATAGGTATATATACAATACTTTGTCATCTTCTTTCTTCTTTTTCCTTTACAAGGGTAGAGAGCCAATGGCCTGTTCTGAGACTCAGATCTGCTCTGACTACCTCATTCTAGGTCTACCCACATCTCTGCAGCCCCTAGGTTTATATATGAGAGCTACAATACTTAAAAATCTTATATTGACTCTTCAATATTCATTGAATAAAGAAATTCAGGATGTGATCATGAGGAAGAGGAAAGCATATGAAAAATATCTGCAGTCACACGCTACAAAAGATTACATAGAATATAACAGATGTAGAGCAGAAACAAGAAGATTAACAAGACAAATTAAAAGAGATGACTGGCAGAGATTTGTGAAATCAATACAGAGAGACATCACAACCCCCCAAAGAATGAGTTTTAAAATCATAAAGAGGTTCAAAGTGAAAACAAGACAGTGTTTGCACACATCTCAAATCCTGAAGGGAATTTGATAGAGCACTATGAGAAGTTATGGAGTCAACCAGATATGACTGATGCAAGGATAAGCAACACATTAATTCAGGTTCATGCAAGACCGTCACAGATATCCAAAGATGAGCTGGAAAGGGTGCTGATAAAAACTAAAAATAGGAAAAGTCCAGGAGCAGATGAAATCTCCATGGAATTAATAAAATGTCAGAGAAGAACTTAAGGACAAAACGATACAACACTTCAATAAAGTCTGGGAAGAAAATTCAACCCCAAAAGAATGGCAGACAGGTGTCATAAATTTGCAAAGAAAGGAGCAAAAACAAATTGTAACAATTTTAGGGGGATAACACTCCTACCCACAGTATCAAAAATGTTTGCCCACATACCAAGAAACAGAAAGAATGAATACAGTGAAACATTACTGGGAGAAGCACAGAATGGATTCAGAAGAGGAAGGAGTACAAAAGATGCAATATCTACATTACAAACAATCCTTGACAGATGCAACAAAGTGAATCTACCCACTTACCTATTATTCATAGACTTTGAAAAAGCATATGATAGAGTAGACCATGAATTAATATGGCAAATTCTAGAATAAGAGAACATACTTACAGAAATTAGAAAAGGAATCCAAAGCCTGACTCACAGATGAAGATAAAAATGAACAATGGGAATGTGTCAAAATCTTTCACAACAAACAGAAGGTTAAGACAGGGATGTGGCCTGTTCAACATACATGCCAACCAAATATTAGTAAGACAGAAGATCCAAACAATCCTGTATGCAGATGATAAAGTCATAGTAATGGAATCGGAAGATGACTTGCAAATTGCAGCTTATGAACAGTATAAAATGGCACAGAAAGATAATATGAAAATTTTCACAAACACGACAAAAGCAATGGCATAGCAAGGAGAAGAAATGAGAAGAGTCTAAATTATCATAAATGGGCAAATTATAGAACAAGTATCTAAGTTTAATTATTTGTGCAATCTCATTGAACAGCGATCAGAAGACACGGAAAACAAATTTCAGAAATACTACAGGATCAATGAATAAATCAAAAGACACTTCGGAAGAGATATAGCTAAAGAGACCAAACTAAGAATCCACAATATAATATCTAAACCAATCCTCATGTACATTTAGGAAGTCTGGACAATGAAAAGTAGTGAGCAACAAAGACTACAGGCAATGTACATGAGATTCCTTTGTCATCTTGCAGGACTGACACTAAAGGATAGACAAAGGAGTAAAGACATCTGAAACAGCTGAAGATAAAAAATATAGAAGAAATAAAGAATGAATAGAGAAAATGGCTCTCTTAACAAAATGAAACAAGAAAGATTACCAAAAGCAGTGTTGAAGTACAAACCAATAGGATGAAGGGATGTGGGAAGACCACAAAAGAAATGGCTAGATTTGGAACCCCTGGAGGTGTAAGCCTTCTGGTCTACTAGTAAACAGGAACAGGCAACAGGCCTAGCAACCTGCAGTTTATGATGATGAACGTTCTTTGAAAATTGTCTTTAACAAATCCAAAATGTTTCAAATATCTTCAATAAACTTCTGTAACCCACTCTGTATTCAGTAAAGCTAGTAACTGACATTTTCTTATAGTTTTAAATGTAAAACAAATTTAAATTTTTTGCTTTTGTTTCAATAAAGTTGATATTTATGACATTTAGAAAGGAATTTAAAAATCAGTACTTCTCTTTTTCAGATTCAATGAATAATTTCACTTAAATAAAGTAGCTATACTCGTTTTGTACTGCCTGTTCACATTACATAAATCTATCTTTCTAACCAAAGGGAAATTACGAAGAAAATTTCAGTTAGCACCAGTCAATTAAATGCTGTCATTTCAGTGGAATGAATGTTGGCTCTGTCAACGCGTCAAAAAAAAATAACATAAAAGCAAAAGAGAGGGAATGATAAAACTGAAAATAGAGAAATTGGTTGATGGTTTCTAAAATGTTGTAGATTCTTATTTTGGAAATAGTGATGTTCATGATACATTACCTGTGACCTAACTTATTTAAAAATATCCCCTCGGCCCAACATTTCATGAGGCAATTCCATAAAGCCAATGATATATAAACTTGAAATTCAGATGATGAATCCAAAATGTCAACAGCCTTTGGATCATTCACAACTGTCTCGAAAGTTCCTGCAATTTCTTGAAATCTGAAAATTAAAATAAATTAAAAACAGAATATAAACATAAAACTCCACAAAGTTAATAACTATTTATGACTTTTATTACAGTACCCACATTACCTAATTTGAAAATATACAGGAAGATTCCAACGGTCCAAGAAAGCTTTATATTGTGGGTGAAAGTGTAGCTTTTCAACATGCTTGGGAGAACTGAAATACTCATCCAACTTGTCAAGAAATTGCACTGTTTCACAATATCTCTGAAATAATTCAATTTTTGTTTTAATAGGGTTTCAAACAAAACATGAATATTTCATTAACTGACACAAAATACAGTGATCATTACCTTGTAAAACATTTCTGGATTTCCAGGTGCATATATTGATGATAAATTTACCTCTAATCTGTTCTCCACTTCTGGCCACAAACTATTAACGAGGAAATCAAATCCTGCAACCTGGCAACTGGAGAAAATATAAAAATAATAAAATAATCTGACAATGGCATAGGTGATGAACATGATTAAATTATAACAGAAAAGTCTTACTAGTTTTTTACATTTGCATTCACTTATCCCATAAAATTTATAAAATTATGTTGGTGGAGGGGAAATTAAATTTACAATTAAGTATTGAGGCAATAAAGCTCTAATAAATAAAATTATTTCATAGGAGCCACATTTTTGCACACTGTTCTTGTGATAATTAATTATTTGAGAAATAATGATGTAAGCCAAATTTTGATAAATATCTAAAAAAGTAATATTTGAAAAAAAACATTCGTTACTTTGTATAAGCAGTAAGCCTGAATATGAGAATTGGGTCATGCTGAAGAATGCACATGCTGTAAATATATAAATAAGATACAAAAGCTCACGCTTTGTTCTGCTGTATGTAAATAAACAAAAGATTTAATCATGACAACACTACAATCATTTATATCAGATTTCAATACCTTTTCCCAGTAGTAACCTCTAATATGTCCTTCATATCCTCTTCAATAAAGTTTAAAATACATGAATACACTCCCTGGAGCCCATTAGGATTTGTGTTAAGTGAATTGTCACATATCACATCTGCAAGTGCTGCAGCTATAACTTCTTTCCTGAACAATTCTTCAGCATAAGAAATTCGATCCAGAGTAACATAGACACGTAAACAATGAGCCATTTCCATTACACATTTTGATTTCACAGATTCAAGAAACTTTCTATTAAGACTGGATGTTAGAATATCACAAATTTTCTCAGTCTCCTAAAAATGAATTGGAACGAAAATAGAATAAGAAACACACATGAATTTCATATCTGTATTAAAATAATTTGTTATTGTTTAGAGGAATCCAACACACCTGGACAATTGCTTCTGTTTTATATGCCCCACAATTAGAAATAGCAAATTGCAATCTATTATACTCTGATGCTGTCCTCTCAATCAAGTCTGGAGGTAGTGGTTTTTCAGCACTATTCAAGAGGGTCCCCAACTTTTGCAGAACATTACGAACAGATGATAAACTTTTAAGAGTATGCTTTTTGAAATGTATTGATCGACGTTGATTCAACTGTTCAGACACATCATTCATGGATTCATCCAAAGTCTGTTTCACTTGCTATGACAATAAAATATCATTATTAATTGTAAAACTTGCATGCAAGATTTAAACCTCAAGCAACACAATATATAATTACCAAAACTTCTTCTTTCAGTTGACCAAGAGGCACTTGAATACTATGTATAGCTTTATCTAAACCAATCAAATTACTAGATAAATTAACAAAATCTGCATAGTCCTTATTAATGAGTTCTATCATAGCAGACCTAAGGACTTTTAAGTAAACTCCCAAGTCATCTCGAATGGTTTCTAAATTAGCCTTCTTTTTGTGATCATGAAGAAAGTTGTCTACTGAAAATGAATTCTGCAAAGGAAAGTTTTTGTAAGTATATTTTAGCGATAGGAGTATTTCACTCAATAAACAAATAACAAAACCTTTAAAAATTCTTGTCTATCGAAGCATAAATCACTGGGGCCCGCAGGCAAAGAAAATCTTCCATTATCTTTCAAATTATTTCCAGAACTGTCATTCTTCATATTTGAGGTTAGGAATTCTATCAAAATTATATTATCCTATTTTACAAAGGCAATGTTTTCCTTTAGAAAAGCCTATAAAAATACATGGTATGCGCTCTTTTTCGTGTTATTGCTAAGCATTACAAGTCCTGCATTATCTTAACTTAGCACAGTTATAAACACGTCAACATTTTCACACATTCAATTGTCATAGGCGCACTAGCCGCTACTGCAGCGCTCCACAGCGCCACAATGTTGCAACAAATTTCCGCGCGCAATCTGATTTCCGTATGCAATGCAATAAAAAAAGTGCTAAATACTTCCCTGAAACAGTTTTTTGTGATTCGATCTCCCAAACTTTTAGTGTACACTGCGAATGGTCTGATGAAAAGCTAGAGGTGAGAATTGTAGGATGATAACGATCAATGATAGAATGAAAATCGGGCGAAACTGGAAACTAAGAGGGAACATATTCTCAACGAATTGAAATGTCTATAACTATATTACTCGTCGCAGTATTCATGGTCATCAGGTATCCGCATCAACAGCTCACTAAAAAATACTCATAAAATACATGTACATTATTTTATAACACTTTGCCATATGACATTAAAAGATTGAACCAAATACCCAAGTTAAAGTGTCAAGTAAATAATTTTTTGTAGGATAATCGTATCTACAAGTGAAGACTATACTGATTATCAAAAAGGAAAGTAATATTGATTTTAACAATGACGTTTAATGTATTATTTTCCATTTGGACTAAACAATTCTGAAAGACAAAAAAAACAAAAACAAAAAAAAACAAACAAAAAAACAAAAAACAAACAAACAAACAAACAAACAAACAGTAACAAACATTGTACCTCAGCCTCAGGATCAGTGACCCCTTCATGATCAGAGGGTTATCGTCTACTTTCCCTGATCCTTTTGACGAATGCTAAGATGGCCTCCTGCTTTGTTTCTGGTCATAAATGTAACTTCACTACCTGTGCACGTTTTCTAGAGTTAAGTAGGGAATATGGTTATTCACAATATCGTTTTCCATGTTCTCGCGGCAATAAATCGATTCCTTCATAAAGGGCATACAGATGAAGCAAAATTCTGTAACTGATTTGGCTTTGCAAAGAGTTTTTATTATACGGAAGCTAATATTTTCCTGTCGATTCTTACCATAAACGTTCGTTTCCACCCGTAATCATAATTAAACTTATTTATGGATTAGGGTAGGGATCCCAGAATTCAAGAAAACATGAACAGAATATCCTTCTCCCCACAGTACACCACACACAGCATTTAACTGTTTCTGAAGATAAATAAATAGATAAACCGAGCACGACGAGCACTTTGTTCACGACAAATTCTACATAGGGACAAAGAGATTTGAACTGCAAGACTGAGATGCTGACCACGATAGTTGTGTTTGCCCATGGAAATCAAACGATGCTCTTCAGATCTATGAGCAAATCAATCGAGAAACGAGAACGTATTTTACTTTGAAAATTATGTTTCCAAGTTTTTCAATTACGGACAAAGAAGATTAATTTACTGAAAATTAACTATTTATGAAAACGAAGACGCACATCAAATAAAGATCATTTTTTAGAGGCACAAATATAAAAATATTAGTTTTAGAAGTACAGAAAAATAAGAGTTCAAATAAAAAACAGAACCTGGTTTATTGTTGTTCATCACAGTCATGCTAATAAAAGTTTACTAGTGAAAACTATCAATTAATATATTTGTAGAGATTTTATTAGTAAGTTCTGATTTGTGACCGTTTTTGAAAGAAAAAGAACCAACAACTAGTGGTACTACAATAGCACATTCTTTCTCATATTATTTGTAACTTTCGCAATTATTGAAAAATTAGTGATTTCAATGAAAATCGACCCTACACCATTTTGATAAGCGTATTTCGCTCTATCTGAGAAAAAAAAATATTGAAGACAAAGTTTGAAAATGTTTTTGAGAAAATCTTGTTTTTAAAATTACTTTTATTTAATGCAAAATTACATCAAAAGTACTCATTTTTGTAAAAAAATATACCGGACATTATTTTGACATCTTATTTTAAAGAATATATTTCATTAAGAAAAGTATCTCCAATGCTGTAGTTATACGTTTCAAATTCAAGCAGTCGCAACATCAACCAGATTGATTGAGGAATATCAATTTTGGCAAAAGCCCTGCCTACAGTTTAGCCGTTAGTGGTGTTCACAGGCGGATGCGCGTTTTGCCGCAAAGCAGTTTTTCGGGGTCAAGGACCCACAAAACGTGCAATCTGGCTACCCAGATTGATAGAGGAAGTAATTTACTACATGTAGGGACAATAATTATTCACTTTAATTTGATGTTAGAAGAGTTTGTGTACAATAACATAGTAGATATTTGAAGATTCTGCCCAAGCAGTTGTTTTCATTATCTGATTTCGTTCGTTTTCTGATGAGACTTTTTTCGTTGAGTGATGCGTGAATAAACACTTCAACCTCCTTTTTGAACACAGTTATTCATGTTTATCTGATTATTTCCTTTATCTGAATCTTTGGGACATCAGATGAAAGATGACATTCCTTTGCATTTTTTGGAGAAGACCTTTAAGACGAAAGCTGAAAACTATCATCCCTCTGCCTAAAATAAAAAATATTGCTATACCGGGATAAATTGAAATGATCGAATCTTATCGACTATGCGTTATGTTTTAGCCTATTCATTAGAGTCTTTCAAATTAGCAGGCGCTTCCTCTAAAGACGGCTCCACACATTCGTTATTCGGCGAACACCGAGCAACCGCTCGCCGAATCCCGTGTAGTGTGGATGAGTTGCTTGCTATTTGCCGAGTGACGAACATTCGGGGTTCGCCCTACCCACCGCGTGTCGGTCTTTTGAACACATCAAGGAGCGAACATTCGCCGAACACGTCAGCTGCTCGGGATTGGGCGAGCACTACCTCGCTGCTCGACGAATGTCGAATGTGTGGAGCCGCCTTAACGCACATCGTAACATGTTGATCTCTCGTGGAACGTATTATTTTTAAATAATCTTGCCGGACTGTAAGGTTCTGAAGTTGTCGGACTTGGGTTTTTGAAAACAGCACTATCTTCGGCTGTCTAGTGATGCTGTCTAGTGTCTAGTGCCTCATAAAAGGGAGGAGCTACCTAGATATTTAACTGGGGGAGCAGAGGAAGAGTCATTTGGCGGTTCAATTTAATGATATTCGCTTTCCAAATATAAAGGTAATTTCTTCACATACTACATTGTACCACAATTCAATTCGTTTATTTAATTAACGAGTTACTTAGGCTATTACTCACACCTCATTCTAATTTGAGAGTACATTTTACTTCGGTTATTGGAAAATAATATCGACTTCTAGGTTAATGAATTCCCTAATTGAAAAAATAATCTGATGGCAAAATATATTCAATTCGATTGATTGATGATTAGTGATTCCGAGCATGTTAACGGCTAAGATCATTAGCCCCTAAGTGTAGTACATTCATTTTCCTCGAGATGTTGTGGTGATCTTCCCCCGCTAGATGATGAGATCCGGTGCCAACCCACCATCGACTAACGGGTTTCCTCTAACCAGGTATCTTCCATCAGCGGGGCACCGCCCCAGCCGGGACAAGCTCTAAGCTCCCGACTGGTCTCCCGACATATGTGGTAGTGTAGTGAATGTAAGTGTGTGTGTAAGTAAGGAATGAGGATAGGACAAGGAAGGGGAAAGAAAGAATGCGCGCGGTCCGTGGCCCGTTTATTAGGGTAGTGCTCCGGCAGTCGCCTGGTATTGATCGTAGAAAAACCACGGAAAACAACCAAACAGAACTGCCGGCCGCTAGAATTCTCCCCCAGACAGCAACTGAACTCGACCTAGCTACAAAACTAGTGCCGAAAATCCTGCCACTCCGTCGGGACTCCAACCTAGGACCTCCCGGTTAGAGGCACTGTAGTGACATCAGTTGATGCCTTGAGCCACCTCTCCCGGTATGTTCAATTCGAATTTTGTTATTAAAAAAATATCCTTATTAAAGTATTAGTAAAATATAATAGTTGATGTAACCGAGTTCGCTAATGATCTTATTGTCTTTATAGTTAAAAAGCGACCTGATATAAATAAACAAATACAAATAAATAAGTAAATAAATAAAATAAATAAAATAAATAAAATAAATAAAATAAATAAAATAAACAAAATAAATAAAATAAATAAAATAAATAAAATAAATAAAATAAATAAAATAAATAAAATAAATAAAATAAATAAAATAAATAAAATAAATAAAATAAATAAAATAAATAAAATAAAAAATAAATAAATAACAAGTTGACAGAGGTTATGAGCGCCCAGGGAACCCACGGATTTCATTGTCGGTGCTACCGTCGCTTGTCGTCGTGTTGGCATCCGCAACGAGGACCTCCGGCGACGCTACGTCTCCAAGGAGGAAGGAAGGGCTTGCGGAGAGGAGCGGCGAGGAAGTCGCTTTCTTCCGTGGCGGCCGGGCGGTGCGAGGAAGCGGCGGGGGCCGTGGCCGGGGCCGCGCCGGAGGCGGCGGCGGCGGTGGCGGCGGCGGCGACGGGGGCCGGGGGGCGGGGGCGGGGGCGAGAGCGGGCGAGGCCGTGCTGGCGGAGGACGCCGCCAGACACAGTCGCGCAGCAGCGGTGAACAGCACGTGAGCAGAGCTGCAACCTCCGCGGACCGGCCAGAGCTCTCCTCTCCACTCACACACACGCACGCGCGCTCGCTCGCGTGCACCGGGTCGCGGCGACATGGTGAGTGCTTGCACGCGGCCGCCGCCGCCGCGGCGACAGGCAACCTCCGGTTGGGTTGAATAGAATTGAATCGAATTGATGCCTTATTTGAATTTGGGTTGGCGTTGCCGCTGCGTTCCCGCTCACGAACAGTGTCTTGCGTTTCGCATGTGTGCTAGTAGATAGATTTTCTGAGGCGCCTGCTGGCAGCCTCCGGTTGAATTGAATTGATGCCTTATTTGAATTTGGGTTGGCGTTGCCTCTGCGTTCCCGCTCACGAACTGCGTCTCGCGTTTCGCATGTGTACTCGTAGATAGGGCGCCTGCTGGCAGCCTCCGGTTGAATTGAATTGAAGCCTTATTTGAATTTGGGTTGGCGTTGCCTCTGCGTTCCCGCTCACGAACTGCGTCTCGCGTTTCGCATGTGTACTCGTAGATAGGGCGCCTGCTGGCAGCCTCCGGTTGAATTGAATTGAAGCCTTATTTGAATTTGGGTTGGCGTTGCCTCTGCGTTCCCGCTCACGAACAGTGTCTTGCGTTTCGCATGTGTGCTCGTAGATTGATTTTCTGAGGCGCCTGCTGGCAGCCTCCGGTTGGGTTGAATTGAATTGAATTGAATTGATGCCTTATTTGAATTTGGGTTAGCGTTGTCGCTGCGTTCCCGCTCACAAACAACGTCTCGCGTTTCGCATGTGTACTCGTAGATTGATTCTCTGTGGCACCTACTGGCAGCCTCCGGTTGGGTTGACTTGAATTGAATTGAATTGAAGCCTTATTTGAATTTGGGTTGGCGTCGCCGCTACGTTCCCGCTCACGAACAGTGTCTTGCGTTTCGCATGTGTGCTAGTAGATAGATTTTCTGAGGCGCCTGCTGGCAGCCTCCGGTTGAACTGAATTGAAGCCTTATTTGAATTTGGGTTGGCGTCGCCGCTGCGTTCGCGCTCACGAACAGTGTCTTGCGTTTCGCATGTGTGCTAGTAGATAGATTTTCTGAGGCGCCTGCTGGCAGCCTCCGGTTGAATTGAATTGATGCCTTATTTGAATTTGGGTTGGCGTTGCCTCTGCGTTCCCGCTCACGAACTGCGTCTCGCGTTTCGCATGTGTACTCGTAGATAGGGCGCCTGCTGGCAGCCTCCGGTTGAATTGAATTGAAGCCTTATTTGAATTTGGGTTGGCGTTGCCTCTGCGTTCCCGCTCACGAACTGCGTCTCGCGTTTCGCATGTGTGCTAGTAGATTGATTTTCTGAGGCACCTGCTGGCAGCCTCCGGTTGGGTTGAATTGAATTGAATTGAATTGAAACCTTATTTGAATTTGGGTTGGCGTTGCAGCTGCGTTCCCCCTCACAAACAGCGTCTCGCGATTCGCATGTGGTTCGTAGTTTGATTTTCTGTGGCGAAGCCAAGGTCGTAGTGGTCACTAGCCATTTACGACGTACTGATACAAATCGTAAGGCAATTAAACGTTTCTTAGGTAAGGAATTTGGACGCTCGTAGACAGTGGCGAATCCAGAAGGGGCGTCACAATTTTGGCCCTCACTAAGCCAATAGTTTTTGGAACTTTTTTCAAAATGATTCAAAATAATGACCGTATATACATCTCATCACATCCGAAGCAGTATTCCCAATATGAAAATACTCGTATAGTTTTTTAAAAAAATGTCATGTTAGTAATTGAAAAAAATATTTTTCCAAAATATTTATGGGAGTGAAATTCTCCCTCCTCCCTCCCCGAGATACTTTCTGGATCCGTCACTGCTTCACAGAAGCGTGTATTACGTACTGATGCAAATTAGGAGGTTTCATGAGTGATTCATTGCTGGTTTTTTTCGTGCAGTCATGCATCTACCCTGACAGCTATTTTCTCAGAATATTTTTACTTTGCCAACCTCTTTTCGCGGATGCTTTCCCTCGACTTTATGTGATATTTTATTATGCGACTCGAGATATTTTAATTTTTGCAAACCTGTTCATGTTTCACTATTTCAAAATAAATTCAGAACAATACATTAGATAAGCCCTCGTTACTGGAATGTCGAAATCCAAAAGGATACGTGGTAACGTGGGTCGTATGCCTTTGCCTTTGATGCTGACGCACTCGGTGAATGTTTAGCGAGATGAGACAACTACACCCGCCCTCAACGAGGGACAAACGCGCTTTTGTGTTCGTGCGGCAGAGCGGAACCCGGGCCGTTGGTCTGCAGAACCAGCGTAACTTCACAGTTTGATCTCCCATTCAGCACCTCCCTACACTGCACACGTTTCCTACAACTCGATGGCGTTTTTATACAACTATCTAATAGTGGACTTTTTTTTATCAGACGCCAAAACATTAAATGACGTGTGATGGTTTAGAAGTCATTCCCAGCAATTGCAGGAGGGATTTGTTTTGATGTTGAGGGAAGGCTGTCGTCTTGTGAATGAAGGAAGCAATAGGAACCAGTAGCCAAAAGATCTATGAGGTGCTGCATTCATTCGATTCTTGTAACTCATCGTAGTAGTTGCGAATATCTTGATCAAAATGTGTAGTGCGATTGATGGAAATGAATTAACTTATTTTTACATCTTTGCATGTATACAACGGTTGGATTGCTTAATAATATACAATAAGATTGAATACACTACAATACAAGTAGTGTACGCTACATACTACGCACTTTTCTGTATTTCTCAACTATACTGATCCTTTCACTTTTGTCCTCTAATATCCATCTCATCTTATCCTGATCATTCCACCTTTCCCACGTTCTTTCTTCCTTCCTAAAAAAACGACATTTCATTAATACGTGTTCCCAGTCTTCCACTTGCATCTCACAGATCCTACATTTTTTCTCTTTCTATTCAGCCAAAATCTACTCGCCCTAGTTTCATTTTCTAAAGTATATCTTGCTATTCTTCGTATGTCACTTTCCTTACATTTCCCTCTTAAATAATTTGGAATATCATCAAACTGAATAATTTTAAATTTTTGTTATATATTGAGTCTCTTATGCGATGGTTTAACTACTCGAATATCATCAAATTTGAGCGTCAGTGATGCCATTAAGACGTAAGAAGTTTCTTCATAAAGGGTACCTACATAAATCCAAAAATAGCCTTAAACTTATTTTAACTACAGTAATTATTAACACTGTTGAACTCGAAAACGGACGTAGAAATTCCGATCAATTACTTTAAACCTTATATATCAGTACTTAAACAAAAATTAACTTGTTTTAAAACACTTTACGAGTATTTCATTTCGCAAATTTTATTTACTTCACGCGAAGTTAACTCATGTGTAAAAGTTGATGTACAGTTGTACCGATCCGTTTTCTCATGGGATCCTTTCTGCAGTGAGCGTGCAGTGACGTGTGGGCATGCAGTTTGTTGTGAACGTGGACGCGGCCGGTCGCACGGCCGTTTTCCCTTCCTTCCCGCGAGGAGGCGCGATTTCATTCATTACTCGGCACCTCAGCGCGTGATGCGATGTGGCTCTCACATCCTACGGCCACATTCATGAAAGTCAGGGAGTGCATTGTCCTGCACTCGTTTTGAAGTGATACCCACGTCCCGATTAGTATCTTACGGAGTCCTAAGAATGTCCCAACTCTGGATTGATTGATTTTTTCGTGTTTCCGGGCGCGTCAACTGCTGTGATCATTAGTCCCGTTAGTGTAGTGCATGTTTGTTTCTTGGGAGATGGCGGTAATCTTCCCCCGCTGGATGGCGAGATCCGGCGCCGACCTACCGTCGGCTAGTGGGGTTTCCCCCTAACCAGGACTCTCCCACCAGCGGGGCACCGCCCCAACCGGGACAAGCTCTAAGCTCCCGACCGGTCTCCCGGAGTATGTGGTAGTGTAGTGCATGCTAGTGTAAGTGTGTGTGTAAGGGGAGAGGATAGGACAAAGAAGAGGAAGGACAGATCGCGCGCGGTCAGTGGCCCGTTTGGTAGGGTACTGCTCCGGCATTCGCCTGGTGTTGATTGGAGAAACCACGGAAAATTACCGATCAGAGCAACCGGCCGCTAGAATTCTCCTCCAGGCAGAGACTGAATTCGACCTAGCTGAAAAGCTAGTGTCGAAAATCCTGCCATCGTGGGGAGTGTAACATAGGACCTCCCGGTCAGAGGCGCTGCAGTGACATCAGTTGATGCACTGAGCTACCGCTCCCGGTCTTTTAATCTTCTAATAGCATGAGAGATCCAACTAATTTCCAGGACTTATTTTCTAGGTTCACTATAGCCGAGGTTCACGTACACTATAACCGAAGCTTCTTATGGTTATTTGTAATGCTAGTGAAACGGGACCAGTAAATTAAGTTCACTATAAACGAGGGTTCACTATATCCGAGTTCACTATAACCGGAGTCGACTGTATTTATAATATAATTTAATAATAATTCCCGACGTACAGGAACGCCGTTCCGTCGCGTTCCGCCAGAAATCAAGTTCTGAGTGCACATATAATACAAGTTTACTAAAAAAACGTTGGTGCCGCATCCGACGGAATCTCTTAGCCCTTCGCTCAGCTTGGCGCCAACTGCTTAGAGGGAGAGAAGGGAACTTCGATGACTTTTGGAAACGTAGTGGAGCATTTGTGAAAGGACTACCGACGGTTACGAAAAAGATAATTGTTAGGTTCTCCTAACAATTGCCAGTTATAAGGGTGGTTTGCTATTTGTTAAATTTATTTATTATGGTGATTTAAAAAGGACTTGGAATTCTTGTGATGACTACCGCGTTATTGCCAGTGATCTCTGATAACAAGCTAAGCGAAGTAATACAAGAATTGAAACGAAGTAATTCATGATTGAAATTTATTTTCTGACAAATAATACTTCAAAGAATATTGCATTTTCTGTTTATTTGTTTCAATGACCACCAAATTCTAGATTTTTTAAAAATCAGTAAATATGTAATGCGTTTTCCTCTACGGGACCAAATAATGGACTATATAGGTACACAAAATAATTCTTAAGCCCGGTATACACGGTACAGTTTTCGTGCAGATTTCCGTATAGCTCCTATACAGAAACTTCAGGATCCCAAACTAGAAGTATAAAAGCCAAAAGTCGCTTATACACGGTCTGTACGTTTTCTGCACGAATCGCCACAAGCGCTGCTAGGTCTGGACCATAGACTAAAGAGGTGTAATTCTTTACTCTATGGTCTGGACTGCACGTTTTTTGTACGTTCAAACTGCACGAAAACTGTACCGAGTATACCGGACTTTAGAAAGGGTGGGAAGCAGCAAGGAAGGGAGCTTTTATGAAAAATGAGAAATAATCCTCCAGGGATTAGGGAAACCCGTCGGAACAATTGCAGCATTCTTGGCGCATAAAGGAAGTCCTGAAGAAGGCTGCGGAGGTGGAATGCCTTCACTAGCAATGCAGGGAAAACCCATCGGAGATACCACCACATTTTTGCCAACCACTTTTCACCAGGAATTATGGACACGGACGAGTTGCACAAAAGTCCCTGGACACAGAGAGACGTGGAGTATGAACGACCGCAGCCATTTAATATTCTCCCACCCGATAGTCCCACCAGACAGCATCAAAGAGGTGAAGATTGATTAATAGATTAATTGTTAGTGATTCTAGTGATTCCGGGCGTGTCAACTACTGAGGTGATTAGTCCCGTAGGTGCACGTTTTTCATCGGGAGGTGGCAGTGATCTTCCCCCACTGGATGGCGAGATCCGGCACCGACCTACTGTCGACTAGCGGGGTTTTCCTCAACCAGGCAACTCTCACCAGCTGGGCACCACCCCAGCCGGCATAGTATGTTCTCAGGCCCCGACCGGTCTCCCGGCATGTGTGGTAGTGTAGTGCATGTTAGTGCACGTGTGTGTAAGGGGTGAGGATAATACTAGGAAGAGGAAGGAAAGATCGCGCGCGGTCCGTGGCCCGTTTGTTATGGTACTGCTCCGGCATTCGCCTGGTGTTGATCGGAGAAACCACGGAAAACTACCGATCAGAGCAGCCGGCCGCTAGAATTCTCCTCCAGACGGCGACTGAATTCGACCTAGCTGAAAAGCTAGTGTCGAAAATCCTGCCGCCGTGGGGAGTGGGAACCTAGGACCTCCCAGTCAGAGGCGCTGCAGTGCCATCAGTTGATACACTGAGCCACCGATCCCGGTAAATTTGGATTAAAAACACATATATTTTTCATTTGTTTTGAATGAAAAAAAATTCGAGGCTTCAATTAAGTTGGAGCCTGGGGCATGTTGCCCCACCTGCTTTCCCCCTCCCGCACCGTCTGGACGCGCCTGATAAAAAGGCGTAATCGGCGGCGCCAAGGAATGCTCTAAGGCCTCAAGAGGACCCAATCCGCGGTCGTTGTTCGGTGAATGGGCTTGGGAGGGAGGGGCGGGGCGGGTGAAAAGGCGGGTATGAGTGGGCGCGAGGCGCCACCGTCGTCCGCCTTGCACCGGGCGGCGCTGGGCGGCGCGGGGCGGCGCGCGGGAGGCACGCA
The DNA here is from genome assembly GCA_011170035.1 of Teleogryllus occipitalis. Classification (NCBI taxonomy): domain Eukaryota; kingdom Metazoa; phylum Arthropoda; class Insecta; order Orthoptera; family Gryllidae; genus Teleogryllus; species Teleogryllus occipitalis. The sequence continues at coordinate 174,845 of BLKR01009089.1, read as the reverse complement.
TGCAGAGAAAGCGCGGCGCTGGCGAAATGCAGGGGGAGGGGGGAAAGGGGGAGGGGGTGGGCGCGGGGCTTTCTCCCGGGCGCTGACGCGGTCGTCTCGAAGCGGAACTCCCCCGCCCCCCCCCGCTGGCCACGCGCTCTCGACAGGCCTTGCTGGACACGCGCGAAACGAATTGTATTTTTAGATAGATGTAGATACGTATTTATTATTTCTGCAGGTAGGGTTTTACAACCTTCTGGCCGAACGCAACTTACATATTACAATAAGAAACAAAAATAAAATTTAATTTTAAATTATTTAAGTCAATAACAATAACAATAATAATAAATAATAATAATAATAATAATATTAATAATAATATTATTAAATATTAATAATAATATTAATAATAATAATAATCAAAATGTAAAAGACTACAAGTTTTGAGAACTACTATAAGTATAAGTATTTCTTCACCGAAGCTCCATGACTTCGTACTGACAAATTGTGTCTTGAGATTGTCCTCCGACACTTTTTGTAGTGAAAAGAAAACAAATAATAGTGATAATAATAATAATAATAATAATAATAATAATAATAATAATAATAATAATAATAATAATAATAATAATATGATAACATGCTAACAATAAGAGCAATAATAACAATAATAGAGTTAACTCTTCATTTTATGGCGAACCTACATAATTATTTTAAACTATTAAATATACGACTTTTTAATTCAAATACCTGACTAATTTACGACACTTCTAAATACACGACATAATTTAAATGCATGACATTTTACGCGGGATTTACGAAATTTCATTCCCAACAGCAGAAGGCTGTTCAGGAGCATTGAGCAATTCGAGTGATTTGCTTTTAACTCTATGGTCTGTTTTGTGAACAAATGTATTATTCATGACCAATATTATTAGCCAATCGCTGAAGTGGACACAAGATTTCCACATTAGCGATTGGCTAATAATGACAAAATTGGTTATGGAGAAAAAAGCAAATCAAATTATTTAAAAAAAATCAGACCATTCAACGAATAGTTAAAATAATTGACAAACGACGTACACTTCAGATTGGTCCTGTTATAAAATGTTTTTGATTTATCGTTACATGTATGACAAATCATGATGTGACAACTAAGTACTCTTTCCATTGCTTGTGTATTTGTAAAGATTTGTAACCGTTTTATTCAACAACAAGAATATTTTTTCTGTTTGTAATACGTCAACAGCTTTCATTTATTTACGAAACATCCTGGAGTAATGCACGGCACAGTTTGGAATAAAAAGATGAGTTACAATGGATTTAAGTAACGTAGCAAAAGGGATGTATTCACGATCAAACAATGAGAAGTGTTGAGGACTGACACTAGATAATTTTAAAGATTACTTAAGTTTCAATGAAGTATTTATATCTCTCAAACGGATCTTTCCTACTGATAATGTTCTAGTCCTGTCTGCCTCTTAATCTAATCTCAGAAGTATTACTTAATTACATATTGTCAGTTTTATATATTTCTTGTAGAACTTTCAATGAGAGGGGATGTTAAGAACCTTAATTACTCCCTTCTGGGACACCACATGTATTGAAAGCCTGAAGTGTATAAGAGGTCATGGTTCAACTAATTTTATTTTACTCGTAGGTTAAAGTATCACGTGAAATATCTGTACCAGGAATATCTTATTTCAATATTTACCGTTGTTTTTAAAATCAGCATTAAGGCGTTTTGGGTCGCATGTCTATTTATAAAGAAACCATTTCAACACTAAATAACGAAGATTTAACCTCCGTAATTTCTAGCCACCATAAATGTATGATAGTAAGGGAGAATCTATAAGTTTATTCACCTACACGGAATTTTTCTTTCGTCGCTTTCATTTCTTTTTGTGAGAATAAAGACAAGGTACAAAAAAGTCTCATGAAGTTTGAAAAACGTCCAAGAAGTTTCACGTTTTCATTACTTAAAAAAATCTTGATTGATCAAGTGTAGTACTTTTTCAATTACATCCAATCTCTGCGTCAATGCACCAGTTGCTGGTAGTACCTATCTCCAACAGAAGATTTAAGGGATATTCATTTATCTTTATCGCTGCTAATAGCTGCACGTTTAACTTTCAAATAAAACCGAAATACGATTGCTTAGACCACGAGATAGGTAACTCACGTAAATACTCGTAAATACAATTTAGTTTTCCACTGTACGGATTCTGTGTTTATTTTGCTTTACACAATAAGTTAGAGAACTCATTTACGAGCGGATACAGATATGTGTTATTATTAGATTTTAATTAAGTTGTTTATGTGTTTTGTCTCTAATGAATTCAATTTTAAGTGGATTTTGCACGATTAATTATATAATATAAGTGATTGTAAATTCTGTCACGCTACGCAGGGTCGTCTTTTAGATACGCAGGGTTGTCCGCAATGCACTGAAATGTTTTCGGACGGCAGTGGAAATCTCGGCTGCTGAGCTCTCTTTGAATTTTTCTTTTCGTAATGTACACTAAGCGACTATTGATCTTCTCAGAAACATATAGTTTGGAGAATCTATACTTCTTTGCCAGAGCTTTGGTCGTTGTTTTGCGAGATTGTGTTGATAGTTTACCAAAAAATGATAATACTTTCTTTGCAATTTTGTGGCTTCGACGCCTTGCGGTTCTCAAAAGCGGAAGAAAGCCACCTCATTTTATCATAAAAGGTTTTAGATAGTAGATTTCTAGTAGGGGAGATCACAAGCACAAAATTCAGTTTAGGCCTCAGAGAACAGATGTTGGGAAAGTTTCTTTTACAAATAGAACAAGAACGGATTGGAATAAGTTACCTGCAACAGCCTTGGAACCCTTTCCTCTAGGTGTTCAAAGATTTAAAAATAAATTAACTAATGATATTTGTAAACATTATTAATTTAGGAAGTTAGGCTTATTATAACAGTTATTTGATTATTATTGTAATTTTTATTGCTATTATTATTATTATTATTATTATTATTATTATTATTATTATTATTGTGATAATTACTATTAAATGCGTTGCTTTATTAAATATATAATTGTATTCAAAGTAGTACTGTATTGAAGTGTGGTGACGTGTTGTGAAGTTTTGAGCAGTATAGAAGTAGAAAGAGAAGTGAATTGGAAATGTGAAGTGAAGTGTAATTAAAAAGTCATGTAATCTTGTATTTAATAGTTTAAAATAAATGTGCAGATCAGCCATAAAATGTAGTTAATGCAATTATTGTCAGCATATTATTATTATTATTATTATTTTATATTATTATTATCATGTCTTAAAATAATTTAAAGTTACATTGTGTTAATATTCCTAATTGGAATATGTAAATTGTAAGATGTAAAATGTTCTACCTCCAGGTTGTCTAAACCTACCTGCGAAAAAATAATAACTATCTATCTATTTATTAATTGCTATCTATTAACTTTTTATAGTTCAATATGTATTCTTTCCATTTGGAGATAAATATATTTCAATGTATGATATATTTTGAAAAAGTTCTAGCGTGACAAAAATTACAAAAATGTTATTTAAACCTGTTACTTCAAGAAGGTGTGGTCCGATGAAGTTCGTTCGTTTATCACTGTTCATAGTACCAGTGTTTTACGACTATTTTAGTATCAAACCACGAGCTCTGTGTGACCAACGCGCCCAAGATATAAAATCAATCCACAAGTACCAATTCTACAACTAAACTCATATAGTACACCGTGTGGAGATATTCCCAAAATGTGTCATAGTACTGAACAGCAAGCACGTGGTTTAATTACCACAGAATCATGTTAATTAGAGTGTGACGCGAAGTGGTAAGCGGACTGTAAAGTGTGCCAAACAATTAAAACATATTTATCAACCACTACATTAAAAAGAATACAAAAAAAATTAGAGAGCTCAGATATTTTCTAAGCTATTTAAGTATGGTGAGTTTTCGGAATATGAGATTTCCATCCTTAGGGCAATGAAATTCAAACAAATATGAACATGATCGGAACACAAACACACACCTCATGGAAGTTTTTTTCATGGTCTTGACCAAATCCCATAATCTGGAACATTTTGTGATGCTTTGATGGATCCGACCCTACATTGGGACCTCTATCCAGCGTGAATTCTGAGCACGTGAAAAATCTGCACATTTCAAAATAAGCTTCCTTTTTTTAATAAAATAGCAATTTGAAAGGGAAAAACCCTTTCCGGCATGCACCTTGTAGGTTACCGCCTTAACAAAGGGCAACTCTCAGTTCACGAACTTCACCTCGGGAAGGGTCTCACCCCCTTAATTGATTGATTGATTGATTTTTTCGTGTTTCCGGGCGCGTCAACTGCTTTGGTCATTAGTCCCGTACGTGTAGTGCATGTTTTTTTCTCGGGAGACGGCGGTGATCTTCCCCCGATGGATAGCGAGATCCGGCGCCGACCTACCGTCGGCTAGTGGGGTTTCCCCCTAACCTGGACTCTCCCACCAGCGGGGCACCGCCCCAGCCGGGAGAAGCTCTATGGTCCCGACCGGTCTCCCCGAATATGTGGTAGTGTAGTGCATGTTAGTGTAAGTGTGTGTGTAAGGGGAGAGGATAGGACAAGGAGGAGGAAGGACAGATCGCGCGCGGTCCGTGGCCCGTTTAGTAGGGTACTGCTCCGTCATTCGCCTGGTGTTGATCGGAGAAACCACGGAAAACTACCGATCAGAACAGCCAGCCACTAGAATTCTCCTCCAGATCACCGCCTTAATATGGCGCTTGGAAACGAGAGCGTTTCAGCTTCACACACACACACACACACACACACACACACACAAAAAAAAAAAGAGACTTTCAGACACCCTTACAGGAGGATGATTGAAACCTGAAAAGAAAATTAGATTAAATACGAGTAGAACAGTGACGAATTCTCCGATACACCGCGTATACCGCCGTTAAACCTAGTAATTCCAAGTGTATAAAAACATTTCGTAAGTTTGGAACTCCTCTAAAAACTTATTGAAATTTTGAAAGATTTAAAACTGATGCGAAAAAATAACTCTCTGCTACCGAGAGCCTGTCAGTCTTCCGCATTCGTAAGCGCTACAAAGTGCGATAGAGTGAGAAGTTTCAAACAGTTGTTAATGCTGTCCAGAGAATTCGCTAGTGCAGGCGAAGGAACCGCAAGTCAACCGCGATAACCTAAGGCTCCTCATGTTTCAAGGGTGAGGAGAGGGCAAGGATGCGCGTCTGGACGGTCAGTAGGCACCGCAAAATATTGCGGTAGCCAGTCCTTCTCTGGTCGTTCGTAAGTTACGCTTCTCTCAGTTTTTTTGTGAAAATGGAGTGTGTTAATGATCCAGATTGTAGTGGTTTGTTTAATGACTTATAGAAGAATTATTAATGTCGGAATTTCAGAAAAGCTCAAAATAAAAGACAACGGTAGAGGTAGCTTCCATAAAGTGCGGTATACTTAAAATAATGTTCAGGATTCGCCACTGGAGTAGAAGATACATTTATTTATTTATTTTACGTCAAAAAACAGTAAAAACTGCGTATGACGTGCTATGGGGAAAAGTGAATTGTGTGGACATTTTCAAAATTCTGTGATCCCTATGCTAAGTAATATACTACTTGAATTTTGAAAAGGAAAAAAAGAGCTCCCATGTAATAAAATCTATTTTCAAGGATAAATAAGCAATACATTTTGGGCTCTTATCCTTGTTGTCCTTCGGAATAATAGTTCCTGCCGCAACAACATGGAAACGAAAACTTGAATAATTGTATTCCCTACTGAATTCTAGAAGACGTGTACAGAAAATGAAGTTACATTTATGTCCAGAAGCAACACAAGGGGCTATCTCAGCATTTGCTCAATGGATCAGGGAAACTGGACGAAAAACCTGATCGAGATGGGGGTCATTGACCCAGAAGCTGCGATACAATACTTGTTACATATTGTTTAGAATTATACAGTCCAATGATAAATAATACATTAAATATCACTGTTAAAATTAATGTTACTTTCCTTGTGATGCTACATCTGAACAACACTTCCTTCCCGCAAACCACACAATCTAAAGCTTCATGAATTAACAACCATTGGGGCCTCTATCCGGCGAGGATTCTGCGCACGTGCGAAGTCTTCTAACGCAATAATCCGCTCCTGGGCGAGAGGTGTAAGGCGTCGCTTTCCTCCGCGTGGGTTGCCAGGCGGCCTTGGGGGCGGCGGGATTCCCCTCGGCGTCACTGCCTCCGCCCCGCCCCCGCCCCCGCCCCCGCCCCGCTCCCGCCGCGCCCGCCCCATCCCCCGCCCCGCCCCCGCCCCCACCCCCGCCCTCGTCCCGCCCCCGCCCCGCCCCCGCCACGCCCCACCCCCGGCCCCGCCCCCGCCCCCGCCCCGCCCCCACCCTTCCTTGCTCCGCCTGAACTCTTCGCGCAGCGAAATTCCGCGCGGACTTCTCGCAGCCAGTGGACTATAGAAGGATTTTCCTAAGAATAAGCCAAAGTGACAGCTAGTGCTGGCAACAACTGAAGGTTCTGTGGTCGTTGTGTCCTTGAGCCCATTAGACTCCCTTCCTGCATTCATTTGCAGTTGGCTAACTTGTAAATGGCTTCGACGCTTACTTTTGTGATGTCCTCGTCCGATGAAATCGAGAAATAATTAAAATTAGGAAGTGCAGTGTAATGTGCTCTTCTGTGAAAATTCTTTTTTCTATAAATATTACATTGAATTTACTTTTTGCGTGATAAATATTATGTTTATTTTAAAACAGAGACTTGAATGTGAGATGCGTACTGGTGCACGTGTTTCCGGCCATTGTGCTGTTATATGTCTAGCTGTGGTTGAGAGCTTTTTATTTACGTTCGTGGCAGTTCTCCTTTCACTGATTGTGAGAGCATGTTAAGAGATTTTCCAAATACTTAATTAAATTTAAATATTTCCCGGATTCGCGTATGTGCATATACCTCAGCGAAACTCTTAGACTTCTGCATAGGGATGTTTTTCACAGCAGCCATACACACTTTACGAAGGGGCGTGGCTGAACAGCAGTCGCGGCGAAGTGATACTTCTCTGAATTACATCTGATGTTCACTTGTTTAGCGAACTGTCACTTTGGCTCATTCTTAGGAAAATGCTTCTATATCCAAAGCCGAACCTTAGGTTTTACGTAGGAATTTTCAAGTGGGATGTAATCAGAAAATGTTTAAGTCATCTACTTTAGCAAGGACCTAGAAAACACAGGGAGTCCCACCAACTCTGGTCCATCCCATAAATTCTAAACAGTTGACGATATCGAAACGCAGTTTTCGCTCAACAATGCGTAATCATGGGGCAAGTAAAATGTTGTAAAGATATTGTATCCTCTTTTTATGATCTATAAATTGCTGTCGAGAAAAAAACTCTATTTAAAAAGTCGAAAATGATTAAATTTTTAAACCAAAAATATTTCAAACTCTACTGTATATTACTTCGATACAGCGTGTTATTATTTCATGAACCGTTTTGGGGTGGCCCATAGTTGGTGTTACATCCTGTATAGTGAGATATAAATGTTTACTGCATGAATGAAATAGGTAGAAGTAGACATATTTACGTTATTTATTTATTTATTTATTTATTTTTATTTATTTTACGTCAAAAAACAGTTAAAAACTGCGTATGACGTGCTATGGGGAAAAGTGAATTGTGTGCACATTTTCAAAATTCTGTGATCCCCACACTAAGTCATATACTACTTAAATTTTGAATTTTGAAAGGGAGAAAAAAAACAAAAAAACTCCCATGTAATAAAATCTATTTTCAAGAATAAATAAGCAATAAATTTTGAATTTTGAAAGGGAGAAAAAAACAAACAAACAAAACTCCCATGTAATCAAATCTATTTTCAAGGATAAATAAGCAATAAAGTTTGGCTCTTATTACTTCCTGCCGCGACAACATGGAAACGATAATTTGAATAATTGTATTTCCCACTGAATTCTAGAAGACGTGCACAGAAAATGAAGTTACATTTATGTCCAGAAGCAAAACAAGGGGCCATCTCAGCATTTGCTTAATGGATCAGGAAAACTGGACGAAAAACCTGATCGAGATGTGTTATATTCACATGTAAATGGATATTATATTTATGATATAGATGCAACAATTATATCGAAACGAAGTATTCAATATTTTGTTCTGTTCTATTGGTATGATGAATGTTATAACACATACATATTTTTGTCTCTTCGTTTAACTTTTGATATAGTCTTTTGTATTATTTTTAGATTTTAAATTAAAACAAAATTGTGTTGCTAAAATTAAAATATACTTTCAAGGACTATAAATACTCCATTACACATGGTTTTATCCCTTCTTTGGGTTCACATTGTTAAATGTTTCGTATTTTTTATCGTCTGACTTCACCGTATGGGGTGTGGTGTTTTAAACTCTTCTGGGGCTAGGTAATTCAAAGGGGGATGGGGTAATCCATGGGGGTGGCGGGATAAACCACTGGCCGAGACAGCCTCGCAGACTGCTTCTCTTTCCCTAAAATGTATGTGGGGAGAGTGATGTTTTGTAAACGTAAATGCACTGCTGTTGCAACGCAGGGAGTTACATGAATCATCATCTTACAATGTAGTAACCAGATGGATCACCATCTAAATCACATCTCTGAGACAATAATTGTTCTTTCCAACTCCAAAATTGGTACATACTTTGTTCATTTTCTTGCATAATCGCTTGCCGCACATCTGGAGTAATATTCAAGGTGCCCCAAAACCATTAATAATAATCGCTTTCTTTACGGGGTCATCACTGTTAATGCAGCACTGAATCATTTCAGGACATTCGTTAATTTAAGACTCAGCTATGATCAAAGATTTGTTAAGAAGTAAGCAAGCACACTCTTTGGAACAATCAAAGAAAGGATTGATTTCTTGAAGATTTATTTTGTGCCGAGAGAGATTCGGGTGGAGTTATAGTGATGAAACAGAAATAACTCTCGGCCTCTGGTAGGTCTACAAAAATGCGACAATATGCCTCTGGGTTAGGTGCTAGCAAAATTATGAAGGTACAGAATCGTTCATCAGCTACAGTAGTCAGGTGGGTGGTGTAGTTTTGGGAATGTTTTTATCTGCTCTTGAAAACTGAGATTCAGTGGTATAACGGTCAGCGTACCGGACTGTTGTACCCGAGGTTGCGGTTTCAAACCCGATCGAAGCCGTGGATTTTTAAGGGCGAAAAAATCCTTCGTTCGCCTTCCTTCGGAGGGGAAGTAAAGCCGGCTGTCCCATGTTAGTAGATTTGCTGCATGTAAAAGATCCTCAAGCCTAAATGATGCCTCTGAGCTAAATTCAAATCGCCTGTTTCGTCGCCCAAGTAATACCTTCTTTCTCCGCTAGGTGGTGAAAGGAGCGTAGCGAAATTTGCGTGGTTAGACGGAAGAGCGGGCCTGATGGCCCGAGTCTCGCCACGTAAAATAAGGCATTAACTAACTAACACTGAACATATGAGCAGAACGATTCAAGAGCACGTCCCGGATTGCAACACATGACAGAGCGTTGACCTGATTGCGACACCTCTCTTACGAGCGCTGAGCAGAATATACTTAAAAATGCGTTCAGTTTCTTACAGCCTTTAGCCCTCTTTCCGTTTCACCTTTCACTTTGTGAATGAGACTTAATAATTCGCGTTCACAGATGTAGACGTCTGTTCTTGTTTCTGAAACTTAGGGGGCAGATTAATATTTTTAGTCAAAATCAGGAGAATAAATCCCAGATTTTTGGGAACTGGGACCAGTAAACACAGGGTCTTTATTTATTGCGGTAGCTGTAGAGAATACTCGTGAAATTCTTAAAAACCAGATACTTACGTACTGATTGGATTGATTGATTTTTTCTTGTTTCCGGGCGCGTCAACGGCTTGGTGATTAGTCCCGTAAGTGTAGTGTATTTTTCTCGGGAGATGGTGAACTTCCCCCGCTGGATGGCGAGATCCGGCGCCGACCTACAGTTGGTTAGTGGTGTTTCCCCCTAACCAGGACTCTCCCACCAGCGGGGCACATCCGAAGCCGGGACAAGCTCTAAGCTCCCGACCGGTCTCCCGGAATATGTGGTAATGTAGTGCATGGTAGTGTGTGTAAGGGGAAAGAATAGGACAAGGAAGAGTATGGAAATATCGCGCGCGGTCCATGGCCCATTTCGTAGGGTGTTGATCGGAGAAATTACGGAAAACTACCGATCAGAGCAGAACCTCTTGATCAGAGGCGCTGCAGTGACATAAGCTTATGTACTGAATTTTCCTGCATTATACACAAAGAGGATTTAACTAAAATTCTCTTGTCACCCATTTCAACTGACACTGAGCGCCCTGTGTTTTGAATTATTGAGCCCTGAAATAAATCTGGATTTGACGAGAATTATTTTTAAAAAATGTGGTAGACTCTCTTCATGAGCTTCCTTCATGACTTTCGAATTCGATAGACTCTTTTTCATCAGCACAATGGGATATTCACGGTTGTTGCACAGCAATGAACTTTCACTCTGGGTATTGTTTTGGAGATTCGGATCCGGTGTTGCTCTAAGATTTGTCTTGTATATTTTCTGTTAATTATCTTCTTAAAAATATACAAGAAAACAAAAAAGTATAAGGTTTTCCCTCTTTAAGATAGTTCACAATGTTGCTGTGTTGGAAGCACAGGTACAAAGGTAGCTGCCAGCTAAAGACAGTCACTAAGGATCAAATGTTTTTTCGAAGCAGGTGTAACGCATATATTATCTTTAAAATGACTTCGTAAAAGAGACCTTTCTTAAGGAAAATGTAGTTACTTTCACCTGTCATTCAAGAATTCCAGTCACTTACATTCTTAAGGAATTGGCGAGATTCGCGTTGAATACTCGAAGGATATTATTATAGAGTGCAACTCTTGTAGGACGTAGAGCCCGGGGTGTATTTCTATGGCGTTCTCCACGTGTTACTTAAGTTTCAGAGAGAAAACACTAAACGGTTTTTCTGGTTTCTGGATAGGATCAGACATTTTCTAAAATGTAATGTCCAGTTCAATAACAAGAGGAGTGGATATCATCACAGTGAATATCATCAGAAGGGGAAATGTTATTTTTTGTAAAAATGTTCGTCCGTTTTAACCCTTTCATGTTATTATTATTATTATTATTATTATTATTATTATTATTATTATTATTATTATTATTCCACTAATTCACGAATAAAGATATTATGAGTTAGTTCAAAACAAAATCTTCTCCAGGCGTGAACTAGTTTCATAAGGGCAGATCGAGGGAGTGTCGATGCCTCTACAAAACTTTGCGCGAAATGTAGGCTCTTCCCGATAAAGCAATGTTCCTCAGCAACACGTCCACACGGCCGCCTCAAAAGCGGCTCCTTAAAGAAGGCTCCACACATTCGTTATTTCCGTGAACAGCAAGCAACCGCTAGCCGAATCGCGAGTAGTGTGGGTGAGTTACTTGCCATTTGCCGGGTGACGAACATTCGGGGTTCGCCCTACCCACTGCGTGTCGGTCTCTGGGACACATCGAAGGGAGCGAACATTCGGCGAAAACGTCAGCTGCTCGGGATTGGGCGAGCACTAGCTCCTTGCTGGGCGAATGCCGAATGTGTGGAGCCATCTTTATACCCACCGCGTGTGGGTCTTTAGAAAACATCAAAGGGAGCGAACAATCGCCAAAGACGTCAGCTATGCGGGATTGGGCGATCACTAGCTCGCTGCTGAGCGAATGCCGAATGTGTGGAGCCGTCTTTAGGCCCACCGCGTGTCGGTCTTTAGGACAATCAAAGGGAGCAAACACTCGGCGAACACGTCAGCTGCTCGGGATTGGGCGAGTACTAGCTAACTGCTCGGCGAATGCTGAATGTGTGGAGTCGTCATTAAAGGCGGTTCCACGTATTCGTTATTCGGCAAACAGCTAGCAACCGCTTGCCGAATCCCGAGTAGTGTGGATGAGTTGCTTGTTATTTGACGACTGACGAACATTCGGTGTTCGCCCTACCCACCGCGTGCTGGTCTTTTGGACACAACAAAGGGAGCGAACATTCGGGGAACACGTCATCTGCTGGGGATTGGGCTCGCTGCTGGGCGAAGGCCGAATGTGTGGAGCCGTCTTTATACCCACCGCGTGTCGGTCTTTAGGACACATCAAAGGGAGCGAACATTCGACGAACACCTCATCTGGGGATTGGGCGAGCACTAGCTCCTTGGTAGGCGAATGCCGAATGTGTGGAGCGGTCTTCATACCCACCGCGTGTCGGTCTTTAGGACACATCAAAGGGAGCGAACATTCGGCGAAAACGTCAGCTGCTCGGGGTTGGGCGAGCACTAGTTCGCTGCAAATGCCGAATGTGTGGAGCCGTCTTAACGTGTGGTGGTGCTGCGTGCTGCTGCAGGAAGGCGTGCGGTGGCTGCTGCTGTTGGCGGCGGCGGTGGCTGGCGCGGGCGCGCAGTGCCTGTCGGCGGACGACGGGCCGGTCGGCGGGGCGGGCGCCGAGGCGGAGGTGGCGGCGCTGCGCGCGGCGCGAGCAGACTTCGCCCTGGCGCTGCTGCGCGAGGCGGCCACGGGGCCCGGCGGCGCGCCGCTGGTGTCGCCCGCCAGCGCCTTCGACGCGCTGCTGCTGGCGCTGGCCGGCGCCGCCAACCAAACCGAGCACGCGCTGCGCACCACGCTGCGCCTGCCCGCGCAGCTCAGCAAGGCGGCGGCGCTGCGCGCGCTGCGCTCCGAGGCCCTGCTGCGCGCCGCGGAGGCGCACGCGCTGCGGCTGGAGGACTCGCGCGAGGAGGAGCAGGAGGACGGGGAGGACGAGGTGCAGGAAGCGCCAAAGCCCATTGATGCTCCCGAGCGGGAGGGCCTGCGCACCGCCAACCGCGTCTTCGTGGCTGAGAACGTCACGCTCAGGGAGTGCGTCAAGGTGAGGATGACGCGGGACAACACAGGGTAATGGGCGTGCATGTGTACGGATGTCTGTGAGTGGCTGTGTCTTTGAGTGTTTTGGTCTGTATTTCTGGGTCTGTGTGTCTGGGTCTATGTGTGTCAGGGCCAGTGAGTTCAGGGTTCGTATATGTCTATGTGTGTGTGTCTCTATCTGCTTCTGCCTCTGCATGCCTAGATTTATGTGTCTGGGTCTGTGTGGCAGGGTCTGCGTGTTTTCAGTCTGTGTATCTGAGTCTGTGTGTCTGATTCTGTGTGTCTGATTGTGTGTGGCTGGGTCTGTGTGTCTGGGTCTGTGTGTCTGATTCTGTGTGTCTGGGTCTGTGTGTCTGGGTCTGTGTGTCTGGGTCTGTGTGTCTGGGTCTGTGTTTCTGGGTCTGTGTGTCTGGGTCTGTGTGTCTGAGTCTGTGTCTGAGTCTGTGTTTCTGGGTCTGTGTGTCTGGGTCTGTGTTTCTGGGTCTGTGTGTCTGGGTCTGTGTGTCTGGGTCTGTGTGTCTGGGTCTGTGTGTCTGGGTCTGTGTGTCTGGGTCTATGTGTCTTGAGTCTGTATGTCTGAGTCTGTATGTCTTAGTCTGCGTCTCTGAGTCTATGTGTCTGTATCTAAGTGTATCTGTGTGTCTGGGGCGGCATGTCTGTGTCTGTGTGTCTGTGTCTGTCTGGATTTGTGATTGTTTGTGTCTGTGTGTCGAACGAAAGAGGAGTCTGTAAGTTGTGAAGTGTGTGTGTGTGGATACGAGATTCTGGAAGAGTGGTAATGGGGTCTAACGAGGAAGGATTGAGTCGCGGTTTAAGCGAATGGGGAGGTAGATCAGGAGGGTTCGAAACAGGGTATGGCAGGGGTGTGGAGGAGTCTGAGTGAAATGTGGAGTTTGGGGGAAAGGGTGGAAAGATTTCTTGACGAAAGCGCGGCACCGGCAGAGTGCTATGGCGTAGGGGACGAGAGCGAAGTTGTTTCAAAAGAAACTCATCACACACATACACATATGTGTGCGTGTGTATTTTGAAGTAATGTGCCTAGAGGGGTCTTAAAGGGCTTCAGACCTCTTTCCCAAGAAGCTAATGTCACAAAATATAGTTTTCACTAATTTCCTATGCTAACGACATTTAGCGTAAATAAAACTATAAGAATACATCAAGTTGCCGAGTACTACACCTGTAGCTCCTCCCCCCGAAAAATTCTGAGTGCAATTTTGATATACATTTTTTAACCTGAATATTGAATTTTTAAACTGAAGGATTCTTGTTTTATTTTCATTACGGTTTTGGTAATATTTGTTCAACTTTTCAGTATAATTAGGTGGCTTCATAATTACTTAGAGGCTCTTAATGATTTAATCCGACTTAGTGTATATCGTGTGGAGGGGTCTGGACACGATGAGTGCAAGGTGAGAGCAGTCGAGGGCAATGTGGTGTGGTAGTGACAAGGTCATGATGTAATCGTAAAGAGATTGAGTTCAAGGTGGGGAAGGAATGTATCGGGGCGGGATTGAGGGGGTATGAAAAGGCAAATAGGGAAACTAAACTCAAGTTGGTTGAGCGAATGTGGGAGGGAGGGAGGAGGAGGAAATGGGCGACTGAGATGGGCGACCGAGATGGGCGACCGAGATGGGCGACCGAGATGGGCGACCAAGATGGGCGATCTAGATGGACGACCGAGATGGGCGACCGAGATGGGCGAGAGAGATGGGCGACCGAGATGGGCGACCTAGATGACGACCGAGATGGGCGACCGAGATGGGCGAGAGAGATGGGCGACCGAAATGGGCGACCGAGATGGGCGACCAAGATGGGCGAGAGAGATGGGCGACCGAGATGGGCGAGAGAGATGGGCGACCGAAATGGGCGACAGATATGGGCGAAAGAGATGGGCGAGAGAGATGGGCGAGAGAGATGGGCGAGAGAGATGGGCGAGAGAGATGGGCGAGAGAGAAGGGCGAGAGAGATGAGCGACCGAGATGGGCGACCGAGATAGGCGAGACAGATGGGCGAGAGAGATGGGCGACCGAGATGGGCGACCGAGATGGGTGACCAAGATGGGCGAGAGAGATGGGCAACCGAAATGGGCGACCAAGATGGGCGGGAGAAATGGGCGACCAAGATGGGCGACCGAAATGGCAGACCGAAATGGCCGACCGAGATGGTCGACCAAGCTGGGCGACCGAAATGGGCGACCGAAATGTGCAAGTGTTCTGCGGCCGGAGCGTCAGGAAGGGAATTGAGACAGGGCGAGCCCCATCCAACCCCACACGGTGTGTATGTTTCCCACAGGAGCTGCTGGGCGCGGACCAGGAGTCGCTGACGGTGGCGGCGGACCCGGAGGCGGCGGCGGCGCGCGTCAACGCGTGGGTGGCGGAGCAGACGGCCGGCCGCATCAAGCAGCTGGTGCCGGCGCTGCGGCCCGACGCGCAGCTGGTGCTGGTGAACGCCGCCTTCTTCCGCGGCGCGTGGGCGTCGCGCTTCCCGCGCAACCGCTCAGCGCTCGCCGTCTTCCACTCGGCGCCCGACCGACGCGCGCTCGTGCCCATGATGCGCCAGAAGGGCTCCTTCAACTACGGTGAGGCAGCGGTCAAACTCGTTTTTATCATGTTTTCTCCTTTTCCGTTTGTGACCTTGTCGTTGAACAGTATAGTAATGCTGGTAGGACAGTACCTACCAGTCCACGATTAGTGTGTACGTAACTACTATTAGAGCCAAAACCGGCAGCGGTAGCTCGGTGCATCAACTGATGTCACTGCAGCGTCTCTGACCGGGAGGTCCTAGGTGCGAGTCCTGACAGCGACAGGATTTTTGACACTAGCTTTTCAGCTAGGTCGAATTCAGTCGCTGTCTGGAGGAGAATTCTAGCGGCCGGCTGCTCTGATCGGTAGTTTTCCGTAGTTTCTCCGATCGACACCAGGTGAATGCCGGAGTAGTACCCTAACAAACGGGCCACGGACCACGCGCGATCTTTCCTTCCTCTTCCTTTTCCTATCCTCTCCCATTACACACGCACACTTACACTAACATACACTACACTATCATATATTCCGGGAGACCGGTCGTGAGCTTAGAGCTTGTCCCGGCTGGGGCGGTGCCCCCGCTGGTGGGAGAGTCCTGGTTAGGGGGAAACCCCGCTAGCCGACGGTAGGACCGCGCCGGATCTCACCATCCAGCAGGAGATGATCACCACCATATTCCGGATGGGGTAACTTGCACTACGCTAACGGGATTCATGACCTAAGCTGTTGACGCGTCCGGAATCACTAACCAACCAACCAATTCAACTACGGCGAGCCTCCTCTGCCTTCTACACTTGGGTTTTCCTAACCTGGCCGATAATACTTCATCAGCTGTAACGGTGTCATCCAAACGAGAGCTACGTCACCACAGTGACGTCACTGTGGTGACGTTTACGCTCCCGATTGGACGAAACCATAACAGCTGATCAGCTATCATCGGACAGATTAGAAAAACCCAAGTACAAAGGAGGGTCCACTTATTCGTTGTATAGCGAGTAGCGAGCAACCGCTCGTCGTTCCCCAAGTACATCGCTAATGTGAATCCCGCAAATTCGAAATTGCGTATAATGGGAACAAAATGCGTGATAGAGGACAAATAAATTAAATGCATATTTGTAGTGAAAAGAAACAATTTTATAATTACTGTAGAACTGAACAGCTAATTATTGAAACTCAAGTCAACATGAAACGTTTATTGCACTCGTAACTACGGTGTGTATCACACGTTTATGTAGCAGTTATTTTCACTTAGAGGAACTTGCAAAATCGGTAAACGTCTTTTGCCGTAAGGAACTGAATCTGCTTGATGATGCGATGTGATGATGTGGTCGCTACGCTACGTTGCCATTTTATGACAACGCAGCCTACGCTCCTAAATGTAATTGTATGAGTATACGTGAGGTACATTGTTGCGGGTAATAGGAACATTTCAGAATCAACACCTTGAATTAGTTCGGAATACCGGGATTCTACTGTAGTGCAGATGGTATTTGCCGATTAAAGAACATTCGGTGTTTGCTCTACTTCCCACGTGTCGTTCTTTTGGACACACCAAAGGAAGCGAACATTCGCCTAGCACGTCAGCTGCTCGGGATTGAGCTAGCACTAGCTCGCTGCTCGGCGAATGCCGAATGTGTGCAACCGCTTTAAAACTCGGTACACGAATCTCTTGCTGGGAATTTCTTTCTAAGCAGAGCTCAAACTTAAACGCTAACGTATAAAATAATTGATTGATCATTTAATGTTTCTGGGCGCGTCAACTGGTATGATCATTAGACCCATAAGTAAAGTGTATGTTAGATGCCGAGAAGTGGCGGTGTTCCCTTCCCGTTGGCGACCTACACGTTGACATGCACGATATTCCCTCTTCAAATATCTCCCATAATGTGACACTTCCTCAACTGGGACAAGCCTCCGACTGGTCTCCTAAAATGTATGGAAGTGAGGTACATGTAAGTGTAAGAGAATGTGTATGTTAGTGAAGAGGAGGGAATAAGGATAAGGGAGGAAAGATCGCGTGCGGTCATTGTCAAATTTGTTACGTTACTACTTCGGCATTCGCTTGGTATTGATACGAGAAACCACGGAAAACTACCATTCAGATCATGTGTAAAAATTGTTCCTCAGACAGTGCACACTAAACTATAATAAGGCAGATATTGCCTTTACATCCCATTTTGGCCAGAGCATTCGAGACCAAACTTTGTTGTTGGCTATTTGTTTAAGCAAATAATTGTTTATACTGGCTAGCAAACTCGCTCGGTTTAAAGAGGTTTCCATACGTAAATGGTTACAAAATCTACACAGGCAAACGAAATGAAGCGAAATATGGTTGACCGATGTACTTCGAGAGAGGATGTATACTAAGTTTATGTAAAAATACAGGTATTCTCTGTCGAGTAACTTCATTCGCCGGAAAATAGTTAAAGAGTGGAGCTCTGATGCAGTTTTCCAGTTTGACCAACCTTTTACTTACTGCACAATGTTCCAAAGATAATTAACTTCTTACTAGAGACGTGTAGTGGGCACAATGTAGTGTAGGGAGGGCAAGAGATAGTATGGAGTAAAGCATATTAATTATAATTTGCACTATGATGTTCCAATAATGTTCTACTGAATACATTTCAACTAAAAAACTTGAACATGCTTAGATACTACAGCTTTCATGTGGTTCGAAATATCACGGCATTGCACGCAGTGAAATCAGCCGACATACAGACGCGTAGCATTATTTTAGCTTGCCAAAACGCGACGTTATAATGATTCCACTACCTGAATTGTTTTGGCGTTAGCCATAATGAGGAATGAATTCACGAGTACATGACAATGATGCAGCAATGAAATGAAAGAGAGGGGAAACGGGAACACACCGAAAAAGCGTAGCATGAACCTGCTTCATGCACCAATTTCATTCGGCGTGACCGGAGTTTGGATCCCGGCACGAAGCGGCGGAAAGTGGGCTAGATTCGCTGGAGAAGCAGTGAGTGCATGGTGGGCGTGCCGCTGGGTTGACGTGCTCCCGCGCTCATTTGGCTCTCCGCTATCATGGTTCAGGGGCAGCATTTCTATTGCTTCTACAACGACGCTACCCGGAATGTCCTAGGTTTACAGGGGGATTTTCAATTCAATTCAAGGATGTCGTATCTTACAAGGTGAGACACGGGCTATGAGGCCGCTCTTTTGTCTGACCACGCAAATTTCGCTACGATCCTTTCACCATCTAGCGGATGCACTATCTAACGGATGTGGGGGACCGGGAGCGGTAGCTCAGTGCATCAACTGATGTCACTGCAGCGCCTCTGACCGGGAGGTCCTAGGTTCGAGTCCTGACAGAGGCAGGATTTTCGACTCTAGCTTCACAGCTAGGTCGAATTCAGTCGCTGCCTAGAGGAGAATTCTAACGGCCGGCTGCTCTGATCGGTAGTTTTCCGTGGTTTCTCCGATCAACACCAGGCGAATGCCGGAGCAGTACCCTATCAAACGGGCCACGGACCGCGCGCGATCTGTCCTTCCCATTCCTTGTCCTATCCCTTCCCCTTACACACACACACACTTACACTAACATGCACTACACTACCACATACTCCGGGAGACCAACGCAATCCAATAACGCAATCCAATCTTATGCAATAGACAGCGAGAGATCGCTCAGGGCATTAGCTGATATCATTGCAGTCCCTCTGACTGGGAATCCTAGGTTCGAGTCCCGACGGCGGCAGGATTTTGGACACAAGCTCTTCAGCTAGGTCGAATTCAGTTGCTGTCTAAAGGAGAATTCTAGCGGTCGGCTACTCTAATCGGTGGCTTTCCGAGGTTTCTCCGATCAAAATCAGGCAAATGCCGGAGCAGTACCGTAACAAACGGGCCACGGACCGCGCGCAATCTTCTTTGTCCTATCCTCTCCCTTTACATACACTTACCCTAACATCCACTACACTACCACACATGCCAAGAGACAGTTCGGGAGCATAGAAATTGACCCGGCTGGGGCGGTGCCCCGCAGTGGGAGATACCTGGTTGGGGAAAACCCCGCTCGCTGACGGTAGGTCGGCGCCAGATCTCACCGTACAGCAAGGGAAGACTACCACCACCTCGTGAGTAAAAATCATGCTCTACACGTATGGAAGTAATGAGCATAGCAGTTGACGCGCCCCATCAATCAATCAATCAATCACGCAATCCAATCCAATGCAATGGAGCGGGAGAGATGGCTGAGGGCATCAACTGATATTATTGCAGTCCCTCTGACTGGGATGTCCTAGGTTCGAGACCCGACAGCGGCAGGACACGAGTTTGGCAGCTAGGTCGTATTCAGTCGCTGTCTGAAGAAGAATTCTAGCGGCCGACTGCTCCGATCGGTAGTTTTCCGTGGTTTCTCCGATCATCACCAGGCGAATGCCGGAACAGTCCCCTACCAAACGAGCCACGGACCGCGCGCTATCTTTCCTTCCTCTGCCTTGTCCTATCCTCATCCCTTACACACTCACACTAACATGTACTACACTACCACATAGTCTGGGGGACCGGTCGGGAACTTAGAACTTGTCCCAGCTGGGGCGGTGCCCCGCTGGTGGGAGAGTCCTGGTTAGGGGGCAACCCCACTAGCCGACGGTAGGTCGGCGCCGGATCTCGCCATCCAGCAGTGAATGATCACCGCCACCTCCTGAGCAAAAGTATGGGTTCATCTCTGCCAGCAGAGCTCTTAGGGGCCTGCCATCTGGGGGCTTGCTAGGAGGACAAGAAGCGACTGGAATTGGCTGGGGGCCATTCATAAATCGCAAAACCGAACACCAGCAGCCTGCTGGGCCTGGCAGGCCCCCTGGCAGAGGTTCATAAATACGGGCCTAACTTGTCAGCTAGGATGAATTCAGTCGCTGTCTGTAGGAGAATTGTAGCGGCCGGCTGCTCTGATCGGTAGTTTTCCGTGGTTTCTCCGATCAAGACCAGGCGAATGCCGGGGTAGTACCCTACCAAACGGGCCACGGACCGCGCGCGATCTTTCCCTCCTCTGCCTTGTCCTTTCCTCATCCCTTACACACACACTTACACTAACATGCACTACACAATGCATCAATCAATCGAATTCAGTCGCTGTCTGGAAGAGAATTGTATCGTCAATCAATCAATCAATCTATGCAATGGTGCTTTGCGCAGTGGTGTCGGAGCGGCTGGG
Source organism: Teleogryllus occipitalis (assembly GCA_011170035.1). NCBI lineage: Eukaryota > Metazoa > Arthropoda > Insecta > Orthoptera > Gryllidae > Teleogryllus > Teleogryllus occipitalis. The sequence continues at coordinate 154,263 of BLKR01009089.1, read as the reverse complement.
CGCGCACGCGCTGGAGCTGCCGTTCGCCCGCGGAGGCTTCTCGCTGCTGCTGCTGCTGCCGCCCTTCTCGGCGGCCGAGGGACGCAGCGCCGAGGCGGGCGGCGCGGGGGGCGTGGAGCTGGGCGTGGACGCCCTGTTGCGCCGCCTCGACGCCCCCGCGCTGGCCGAGCTGCTGCGCGACTTGGACGGCGCCGCGCAGACCGTCGAGGTGCACGTCCCGCGCCTCGCCCTCGACGCGGACGTCGACCTCGTCCCGGTAAGCCCGCGACCACGCCCACCTGGGGTAGGCATGATCCCAAGGCTGGTGGTGCGGTGCTGCAGGAATGTCTCGCACTGAGCCTATTCTGGGCTCCCTACTAACCCTTAAAGATAATACCTCTCTCAGGTTTAATTTTTGTGAATTTGACTATACTGGTTAACTGCCCACCTGGGCCGGGCCCGACCCCAAAGCTTGTGGTGCAGTGCTCCAAGATAGTCTCTACCAGGGATCTCTATTAACCCTTAAAGCTATCACCTCTCTCTCTCTCTCTCTCTCTCTCTCTCTCTCAGGTTCAATTTTTGTGAATTTGACTGTACAACTGGATAACAACTGTGAGGTTGACTATACTGGTTATATTGGTTAACTGCCCATCTGGGCCGGGACCGACCCCGAAGCTGATGATAGAGTGCTCCATGATGGTCTCGCACTGAGTCAATTCTGGGCCCCTACTAACCCTTAAAGATAACCTCTCTCCCTCAGGTTTAATTTTTGTGAATTTGACTGTACAACTGGTTAACAACTGTGGCGTTGACTATACTGTTTCGTGTTGTGAAACGGTTTTGTGAATTTGACTATACTGGTTAACTGCCCACTTGGGCCGGGCCCGACCCTAAAGCTGGTGGTGCAGTGGTCCAGGAAAGTCTCTATCAGGGCTCTCTATTAACCCTTAAAGATAACCTCTCTCTCTCTCTCAGGTTTAAGTTTTGTGAATTTGACTGTACAGCTGGTTAACAATCGTCACGTTGACTATACTGGTTCGTGTGGTACAGTGCTCCAGGAAAGTCTCGCTCTGAGCCTATTCTGGGCCCCCTACTAACTCTTAAAGATAACCTCTCTCTCTCTCTCTCTCTCTCTCTCTCTCTCTCTCTCTCTCTCAGGTTTAATTTTTGTGAATTTGACTGTACAACTGGTTAACAACTGTGACGTTGACTCTCCTGTTTCGTGTTGTGAAACGGTTTTGTGAATTTGACTATACTGGTTAACTGCCCACCTGGGCCGGGCCAAACCCCAAAGCTGGTGGTACAGTGCTCCAGGAAAGTCTCGCACTGAACCGAATAAAGGCCCCCTATTAACCCTTGAAGGTAGCACCGGTCTCTCAAGTTTCTTTTTGTGAATTTGACTGTACAACTGGTTAACAACTGTGACGTTGACTATACTGGTTTATGTTGTGAAACTGTTTTGTGAATTTGACAACACTGGTTATACTGGTTAACCGCCCACCTGGGACGGGCTCAATCCCAAAGTTGATTGTACAGTGCATATTTACGATGTACGGGTTAAATATTACGTTTATGTTGGTACCAAGCACATGGCTGGGAAAAAAGGGAGTCAATACTTCTAGCATTGTGGATAAAATGCAATTTAAGTTTTCTTTCGTTACAAGCTGCAACTCGTGCTACCAACATAATTTCTGTTGCAAGGACTCACCAACACGGTGACACTACGTAGGAGACTTTCCTGGTCCACTCTATTTGAACGGTTTCTAACAAGAACCAAAATAGTCCAAATTGGAGATTTTTCAGAAGACACCAAAACCTTATAGCGTAGACGTGCATAGTAAAGAATTTATGATTTTTACCCGCCTTATATTTTTAAATGCATTTGGCAGTTGCCGAAGGAAATGTCCCAGCAGATTGCATTGTAGGGAATTACTCGATGAAATGAATTTTGGACTTGTTTGGTTCTTATAAGAAACCCCTTATTTTTACTTAACTTATTCAAAATAATTACTATATTAACAATCTCACCTCCAAAGCAGCGATCTCTTTATAGTAGAAAATATTTTTATTTCATAATGTCATTAAAAATTTTACTCCATATATTAATGGAGTCTCTTTTGAAAATGTCCCCCCTGAAATACTTTCTGGATCCGCCACTGCCCCTACCCCATCATCAGTGGCGAAAGTAGTATTTTTATATTAAAATGTATACTAAATAAAGTTGGTAAAAACAATATTTGTGACAGGTGCCATTGGCTTCTGAGAGGGGACGAAACCTTCCGTGCTCCATCATTTTATTTTAATTTATTATATATTTTAATTTATTATTATAAAAAATGTTTTGACAGACATAATGTCATCTCAGGATCGGCGCCCAGACCGGATAACGATTTGGTCGGTTAACCGCCTTTCCCTTAATGGTAATAAAAAAGACTTCTGAAATAGTTTTCATCAGTAAAAAAAACAAGTATAAAACATATCCATAATGGACGCCAACGGTTAAGAGTAGCTTTCGTTTCTCTGATTGCTTGCCTTAAGTCGATATAACAGAACAGTATTACGAAAAAACTATAACCAAGCGTGCTTGTACATACAACTGTTCGTGCTCGGCGAAAGCTTACAAAGAGCTCTTTTGGTCTCTTGTATTTTAGTTCCCTGGCCAGATGCCAAGGTTGTGGCTGCGTTGTAAATTTTTGCGGTTAGCAGGTTTTTGGAGATTGTGTTTTTTGGCGTGGTAGTCAACGACCTTCACTGATCGTTTAACAGGTTTTGTTTTTCCTTGTCCTTTAAATACGAAATGCTCATTCAGATTGTTAGAAGTAGGCGTTCTATCCTCTTACAAGGAACTCTATCACTGGTATTCTACCTTCTAAGAGATTTTCTTAAAAATATACCAAAATTATTATATGTGACTGATTGCTTATACAATTGATAGTTGGTATTTTGCTCCAATTATCTTGCAGGACAAAATTTCGGTTGACCAATGTTGACATACTTTTGAGAATTTTTTTTTGACTTTAATCCTATCGATATTCATCGGTAAATTATTTCACGTTTGGACGATACACTCACCCCTTTGAGATGTAAACTCGTTGAGGTCGAGGCGGATAAAACTGGCATTTATATCGAGCGTACGTAGATTCCTGTCAATAACTATTGAACGATTAAATGAATACTAATCAAAAGTTTGGAAGCAAAAATTAATTTAGTGTGTCAGGGACACGAAAACTATTTGACGTTTTCTGGACGGTTATCTTGTTAAAAGTTAGTAATAATGTAAGTTCTGAAATTTCCCTCAGGTTATGGTGAAGATAACGTTTGTTAGTACACATAGTATGTTAGGTTTAAAACATTAAGAAGGCATATATGTTTTAGGAGTTGACTGTGTGGTGAGAACATTATGACAGTAGTGACAGCGAATTGATTCCAAACTTGCATAAAAATCTTTACTATTTACAGAATTGTACCTGAGAAATTGATAAACCTCATCGCGAAACGTAGTTACATGTAGTAAAAACATTTTCATGGAATCCAAATATATGTGTGATTTTAAGTGATGTGTTTCTGAATTAATTTATCCAAAGATTGTCTCTAATTAAAATATACGAATAATAAATAAGAACTAATCAGACAATAAACTGTAATAACGTGTTGATTGCCCTTGTAAGGTTTTGATGTGAACTTTATGACAGCATTAGACTTGGCTTCTATATGATAATTTAATATATTAAAATTCTAAATCTGTAGACGTTCTAAGTAGACCGTAGAACTTCGACAGTAAAGTGTTGCAAATACCCTATACAAATGAAGTTTATTGAGTTTAGATGCGAACTCTGCTCGGAAAACCAATGCAGAGACTCCATTACGAAAGGAAATGTCATTGAACTCTACATTTCACGTTTGAATGTTTGTTGAATAACAACATTCAGTTGCGGTCTTTCATTCCTGTTGACACATCAGACGAGCTTAAAGGCCAATTCACAATGCAAACATAAACATAAGCACGGCGTTAACATAAAAGTTAGGACTACGTCGATAAGCGGTTTCATTCGCAATGCGTTCGCATACGCATATCACGTAAGACGGTAACTTAATAGCTTGCAAGCTTCAAGCTTCTGTGCTTATGTCAAAAATAAGAAATGAACCAATCATAGCACGTTAACTCAAAATCGAGTATTGAAATAACTCGATATCTCGAAATTGACTCTTACATCTTACCAGTAGTAAACTAGAATGTCTCACAGCCAATGAACTCTTATTTTGCTTACGTTTATGTTCGACATTGTGAATACTTCAGTCTATCACTCATGTTAATGTTTACGTCTATGTGTCATGACTATGTTTGAGTTTGCATTGTGAATGGGCCTTTAAGCTCACAAGTGGGGGAAAATTCGAGAAAGCAAAAAACACATCAAGGCAGAGTTTTCAACGCGACGTGTTTGAAGAGGTGACGTCGTGATAAAGCGAGCTACGTGCGGAGTGTGTGGGTAGGGGCGGTGGTGAAAGCGCGGGCGGGGAGGACGGGGTGTGGTGGGGTGAGGACGGGTGGGGGACCGGCCCGGCCCTGGCCCACTCCAGCGGTGGCGCCCGGTTTCACTTTCTCCGGCCACGCACCGCCGAGCGGGTTTCCCATTGAGCCCAGCGCTCGCGGCGCCGCGCCGCCTCGCGCATTCCGCCCGCCAGGATCCCCCCCCCCCCCCGCTGTCGACGCTCAAGGGTGCGCCCACGGAGGATCCCGTCCCCCATTACCTGGACCCCACCATCACAACCCATAAAATACTTAGGACTTCATCTGAACACAAAACTAATCTGGTGTGACGTACTGGAAATAAATAACTCAGACGACTGTTTCTAAAAGAAATATATAACTATATTTACACAATAATTTACAAAATAAAAATCTCCGGCAACCTTTCCAATCCCTTAGCCGCGAAACCCCTGCGACCGTCCCTAGGCCCAGCCCAGTACCACTGCTTTAAAGCAGGCTAGCAACGCATGGTGCGAAGCTGTCGGACACAGAGTCCCTTCGTTACAACATGGCCTGACGCCAAACCGGTCTTCGCCTCGAAGACCGCGTGCTAGGATAGCACCGGAGATATCACTCGGTCTTTCGACCCTCTACATATCCCGCGTGGGCGCAGTTGATGCAGCCTTAAGTACCCGGAGGCTCGCCCCCTCCCCTCGGCGCTCCCATGCCGGCGGGCGTCAGGAAGGCTCGACGGCCAGCCTCCTCTACGAGTCTTGCGACTC
>BLKR01009089.1:0-148934 GCA_011170035.1 Teleogryllus occipitalis | reverse complement strand
AAGCTCTAATATAATACAGAGAAATGTAGACAATGAAAATGCCTTTTATCCACACGACCCATTGTCAACCAAACAAACCGAAGCCACGAGCCACTGGGAGTGCAATGATCTTTCGGAGACGGAACAGGAAATCCGGGATCCTCGAAACGAATAGGATACTGAGCCTTCCATAGGCGGAGACAAGTACTATTGCAATTTATTTGAAAATCTCTATTTTATTGGTTTATTGGTGATGTACTGTTGGCATTCCAAATTTTTGAATGAAAGGCATTTTCTTTGTGAACATTCCTGTTTACTCTATTAGCTGCTTTCACGATGATAGCTTTCTAGAAGATGGCAAAGCCATCGGAAGCACTAATATAATAAACAGAAATGTAGGCAAAGAAAACGCCTTTTATCCACACGACCCATTGTCAACCAAACAAACTGGAGCAAATTACGAACCACTGGAAGTGCAATGATCTTTCGGAGACGGAACAGGAAATCTGGGATCCTCGAAACAAATAGGACACTGAGCCTTCCATAGGCGGAGGCTACTACTATTTCAATTTATTTGCAAATCACAATTTTATTGGTTTATTGATGATATACTGTTAGCATTCCAAATATTTGAATGAAAGCGCTAATATAATAAAGAGAAATGTAGACAATGAAAATGCCTTTTATCCACACGACCCATTGTCAACCAAACAAACCGAAGCAAATTACGAGCCACTGGAGTGCAATGATCTTTCGGAGACGGAACAGGAAATCCGGGATCCCCAAAACAAATAGGGCACAGAGCCGTCCGTAGGCGGGGAAGAGTTAAGTAGTCGCTCCAGGCGGGAGCCGAGGCTGTGGGATGGCGCGACTCCGGGCCGGTGGCTGCAGCCGGGGCATTCCAACGAGCTGCTCCCGCGGCTGCGGCGGCGGCGGCGCTGACGTCACTCCCATACCTCATCCCCCCCGCCCCGCCCCCTCCCGCTTCGCCCCTGCTGACGCACCTGGCGCCTTGTCCGCGGAGGCGGAGGACGTGCCACAGACGGCGCTGTATTCCAAACGCGTGACGCGGTTCCTCCCCTCCTCTCGGCTGTTACTGAAAGCCTCGTCATCGAACCCGGAACCTGCCCTTCCCACGAAGGCTGCCCCACCCCGCTGAACGATGCGCCGGATTTGCCACCTCCGAGAGTCATCTCCGCCTGCAGAGGAGTACTACGTGGATGGCACGTCAGCATGACAAGGCTGCCAACAACGAGATGGAAATCTGTTATTCAAACTCGTTGGATGCCATGAACAATTCAATGGCTAGTTTTTTTATTGATTGATTGTTTTTTTTTGTGTTTCCGGGCGTGTCAACTGTTTGATCATTAGTCCCATTAATGTAGTGCATGTTTTTTCTCGGGAGATGGCGGTGATCTTCCCCCAGCTAGATGGTGAGATCCGGCGCCGACCTACCGTGGTCTAGTGGGGTTTCCCCCTAACCAGGATTCACCCACCAGCGGGGCAACGCCCCAGCTGGGACAAGCTCTAAGCTCTCGACCGGTCTCCCGGAATATGTGGTAGTGTAGTGCATGTTCGTGTGAGTGTGTAAGGGGAGAGGATAGGACAAGGAAGGGGAAGGACAGATCGCGCGCGGTCCGTGGCCCGTTTGGTAGGGAACTGCTCCGGCATTCGCCTGGTGTTGATCGGAGAAACCACGGAAAACTACCGATCACAGCAGCCGGCAGCTAGAATTTTCCTCCAGACGGCGACTGAATTCGACCTGCTAGTGCCGAAAATCCTGCCGCCGTCAGGACTCGAACCTACGACCTCCCGCTCAGAAGCGCTGCAGTGACATCCCGCGGCTAGTTTCATGACTCGTGTACTCAAAAGGATGTTGTCATGTGAACGAAGTTATTTTCGGTTCCTGTCGTTGCGATTTCCTTTTCGGTTCCTGTCGTTCGTTTCCTAATACAATACGCGGGTTGGGTTTTACCGTCTCCCCACGCGTTGCGCACAGCCTGCCTTTGAGCAAAGCGAAAGTCTCCATTTAAGACGCGGATATTTCGCCATACAGCGTCCGTGATCTGTATGTGCCGTAGAAGTCATCTACCTTTCGGATGCGGTATCTCCTGGTAGGTGGATTCGAAATCTCCAGTGTCCTCCTTTTTGCCAACATCCTCAATGGATGCGTCAGCCCGTCTTTGTTCGTTAAACTTTTTATTCTTACTCGAACTATTTACAAGACTATAAATAATTATTAAACAAACTTATTGAAAATATATTTATTGTAAAAAAATCATAAGGAAAGAACCATTTTTTTGCAACGAGATCTTATATAATATCAGTTATAATGTAACTCTTGTTAGGGTAATTATTTTTGTACGGAAACTGAGGCAAATCGGGAAATGGGATTCGCGATGAATACCTTCGCTGGAACACATTTACAGATTTCATAGCAAGGATATGATGCTCTTAGTTAATGAAATGAATAGATTGATTGTTAGTGATTTCGGGAGCATCAACTACTAGAGTCAGTAGTCCCGTAAGTGTAGTGCATGTTTCCCCCAGTAGGTGGTGGTGGTCTTCCTCCGGTGGATGGCGAGATCCGATGCCAATTTACCGCAGACGAGTGGGGATTTTCCCCTCAACCATGTATCACCCACCAGCTGGGCACCGCCCCAGCCGGGAGAAGCTCTAAGCTCCCAACCGGTCTCTCGGCATGTGTGGTAGTGTGCATGGTAGTGGAAGTGTGTGTAAGGGGAGAGGAAAGGATATGGAAGAGGTAGGAAAGATTGCGCGTGGTCCGTAGCCCGTTTGTTACGGTACTGTTCCAGCATTCGCCTAGTGTTGATCCAAGAAATCACGGAAAATTACCGATCATAGCAGCCGGCTGCTAGAATTCTCCTCCGGACAGCGACTGAATTCAACCTAGCGACGACAAGTTAGCGTCGAAAATCCTGCCACCGTCGGGACTCGAACCTAGGACCTCCCTGTTAATGAAATGAAGAATGAGTTCGTGTTAACAAAACAGTAGAAAAAGAGGAAATGAAATAATAAAACAATACTCCTGTGTGGACGATGTTGAATTAGGCCTCTAAATAAGCTTACAAAGTGAGGATCATTCGCAATTTTTCTGATTTCCCTGTTGCTTTAAATATGCGCACAATACAAGGGGACAAAATGATAATCGGAAAGACAAGGTGGACTGATTCAATCAATGATCTGTGTAGAACAACAAAGATCATTGGTTTCAGAGGAATGTCGAAATCATAGAAGGCACTGATACAACGAACAGGAGTCAGGTAATTCGAGTTTGCCAACACTTTTGCGTATTTATTCATTATTTGCGATTATCTACGTACACAACTTAATACAGACTCGGACCAGCTCCTCCATAAGAAATTCAAAATCTTAGACCTGCTTGTGAAAGCAGACCTTGACGTTCAGCAACAACTTGAAATTATCGGAATGACATTCATACTGGTCATCTAAAAGCTATCAAATTTGAATTATGAGTGGCTATAAAACGAAATAAAATGCAAAGAAGGAAATATGAACCTAATGATCGAGGTCGACTTTAATCTGCCAATTTATGAAAAGCGCTCCCGCTTGCTGTCCTACAGTTACTTTGCGCATGTGTTTTCTAGATTCAACCTGCGAATCGGTGACGTAATTAACTTGTTTGCGATGCCCGCATTCAGTGTGGTACATGCATTTAGGAGGCTTCCGGTTGTAGATGCAAAGGAAAATGTAATTTAGGTAGAATTTTATTATCATAGGCGAGCCCGGCCTAAAAATAAGAGTGGAGGCAACCATATTTCTGGGTCCCCTTTTACATTGAACATTTTTATTATATGTATGATATATTACTACTAAATGAACAAAACATTCTCTAAGGAGAATGAAATAATAACTCTATGACTTAATAAATAAATACGTTTTATGTCGAACTACTTAGAAAGTTACCAGATATCTTGAACAGCTGCTTCGCCAAATATAAAAGAATTCCCCAAATTGTTAGCTTCAATAAGGGTAAATCAGGGATTAAACATATTTAGGGAAATAAAATGTTTTATTACTATTTTTAATGAAGGGGGACGGTTCCCCTTTCACATTTGGGAAGGGGAGTGAGCATGGCGCCTCCGGACCACCTGTGTGCCTATGTTTATCATCAATTGCCATTGTTTTTTCAGTTAATTTGAAAAACATTTATTAGGATCTGAAATGTTTGAGCGGCAACCGGAACGAAATGTATGAGGCGAAAAAAATGAAATAAGAATATATTAAAATTATCTGATGACATCGGTAATTTTCCGAGGTTTCTCCTATCAACACCAGGCGTATGCCGGAGCAGTACTCTAACAAACGGGCCAAGGATCGAGCGTGATTTTTCCTTCCTCTTCCGTCCTATCCTCACCCTTACACATACATGCACTACACTACCACACACGTTAGGAGCTTATAGCTTGGCCCGGTATCCCATCGATGAGAGAAACCTGGTTGGGGAAACCCCACGAGCCGTCGGGCAGGTAGGCGCTGGATCTCGCCATCCAGCACGGGAAGACCATCACCACCACCTCAAGCGATTAAATTGCACTACACTTACGGGACTAATAACCTTAGTTGAAGCGCCCGTTATCACTAATCGATCTTTCAATTATCTTATTAGTTATATCGGAAACTTGAATATTTTTGAGAAGCTCATCCCCAAGGCAAGCCACTACGGAGAGGGGACCTTGACGTCTTTATGTTACACTACAGTCCATGAACTCCCTCCGGAGGGAAGCACTTAACCTTTTATACAATGAAATTGGTTGAAAACAACCAATCTCCAAACCTCTGTCTTGGATGTTAAAATTAGGATTTTTTGTTCTTAAATATGTTCTAAGACAATAATGATTGATAAACGGAGAGAATGAGACAAAATCACCTTATCTATTGCCAAGTCGATATCCATGATGAATCGGAGCTTAAATGCGTCCTCCATTAACGAGGTCGTAAATACTATACTATGTAAAGAAGTGGTGTCATGGAATTCACGGTCCGATTACAATCACTTGCTGTCAAAATGATCAGCACTGCTCCAACCGAAATATTACCCGTTCATTCACTTTGGATATAGCTAATTATTGGTGGAAGGATTCGACCTTGTGTTTGCTTCCCCATCTAGATATGTTCGTCTAGAGTGTACATGTGTGGAGCGAGTGCTCTTGAAGGCCGGGGACTCCTGTTCGCTGAGTCAATAAGGAGCGAATGAGTCATGCTCACGTGTATTGAATGAGGTCATAGCAATATAAAATGGATGTGTTGACTGTTCACATTGCATACAGTAACCCGATGCACTTTGTGTGTTGTTTTATTTTGATGTTTAGAAATAATTATGATGGTAGTAATAATAGTTATTATGAGCACATCTCTTTTCATCTGAAAGTCGGATCAAGAGATAATTTTATTCTGAAGGACATATGAACAAATAATGGTATTTCCCGATCATTGCGAAATTACTTTTTCGTTGAATTCACAGCCGTTATTTCTAGATGGCTCTGCATTTGTGGTCGCGACACAATGTTAATACCGTGTATCGAATATACTTATAATAGCTAAAATGAGCTTGAATGTGCACCGGCTTATAAATAAAAATTTAATCACCAGGAACAGGTGCCATGCCAGAAATTAAACTGACATGAGTATAAGTTAATATGGGCGCTTACATAAACAGTTAATTTTATTTTACCATCCAATAATAAAAAATCTCTAATAAAATCTTGTAGGAATTCCTAAAAATAGTTTGTTTCGTTAAATACATCTGAAATGTTTATTTTTGTACAATCGTGAGAACAAACGAGATTTTCATGGTTTATTTCAGGCCATCGTAAGAACAGAAATATCATAGAACATTGAAGATGCTCAATTTATCAAAGTATCTAGAGTATGAAAGGAACATATGGACAGCTTACCAAGATCTCTAATTGGTTAGATATTTAAATAAAGTGAAAAAATCAGATTAAATACTCGCTGGAAGCAGAATTTCTGATGAGATGAACATGTACGATTATATTCGCATATTTTCTGAAGTCTGCCCTGACTGTTTGTATAAAGTACTGACAGAGCATCGAAGGACTAAACGCTCGTTTAAATGAATTCATTACTTGTTCAAATAAATTAAAGAAATCTATTTTGAAGTAACACTATTTTATACACATTTGTAGTGAAAAACTTTCCTTTCCTTCGTTGATGATGTCATGGCACACTGGCACAAACCTACAAGCCGCCACTGACTTTGACCATCTCTGACCATCCTTATATGAAAGAGCCATTTAATGCTTTTGTGTCTAAGATGCTTTTGCTGTACCCCTTTTCAATACTTCAATATTTCTCCCAGGGTGCACGTCTCCCATACTTTTAAATACTACTGGATGAATTGATTTATCACAGTTACGTACTCGCGTATTCTTGCTGCATCTCTTGCTTGAAGTTTAAAGAGAGCATTAATCATAAAGCATTGTGCAAGTGATGGTCATCGTGGGGTGACGTGGACATTATAATAATAATAATAATAATAATAATAATAATAATAATAATAATAATAATAACAATAACAACAACAACAACAACAACAACAACTCTGTCTACTTGTAGATGTTTCTGTGCCTTGCGATCAGAATGTCCTAACGAACGAAGTAGAGAAACGTCTTAAATACAAAAGTTGGGAAATCGAGATCAGCCCGATGTGGTGCTTACAAAGAGAGATCATGCCGATAGTTATCGGCACTTTGGGATTTCTCTCGCAAAAGGTTTGTAAGAACTTGACTCAACTCGCAGGTCCTTCAAAAGACTGGGGAGCGCAAGACATCAGGTTATCAAGACCGGCCCATATTTTGAGCAAAGAACTGTAGAGACATCGATGGTCACTTTTCCTCAGGAAGCTTGTTGCAAGGTGGAGAGGATTTTATATTTAAGCGACACCTAACATTTTTAGCCATTCATTTAGAAGATGATAATAATTATAATAATAATAACAACAAAAATAATAACAATAGCAATAACAATAACATGAAGCTCGATCTTCTGCCTAAACATTTATCCTAAATTAATAAGATACTTTTTTAACATAGTATAGTCACTGTTGGGGGATCTGGAGGACGCGTCCACCAAATACTTTTTAATACTTAAGGGGTAGTAAAGGGGACTCCCCAGTAATCTCTACCTTGTCTATTGAATCGCCGCATCCCATCAATAATTTGTGCTGGTGACGCCCACGCACATAGTTATATTATCATATCTAAATGTATACATTTTAATGAGAGTGTGATGATGATTTTGAGCTAATGACGGCCTTGCTTGTAGTAGTGCTATTGTATCTAAATGTAGGCAGGTCTATGAGAGTGTGACGATGAATTGGTGCTAATGATGGCCATGCTTGTAGTAGTGCTATCGTATCTAAATGTAAACAGGTCAATAAGAGTGTGACGATGATTTGGTGCTGGTGACGTCCACGCATGTACCACTGTTATCACATCTAAATGTATAAATGTCAATGACAATGTGACGATGATGTGGTGCTGATGACGACCAAGCTTGTCTAAGTCCAATCGTATCTCAATATAAAAAATGTCAATGAGAGTGTGACTATGATGGGGTGCTGATGACGACCAAGCTTGATAACATTGAGTCCAATCGTATCTCAATATAAAAATGTCAATGAGAGTGTGACAACGATTTGGTGCTGGTGACGCCCACGCATGTACTATTGTTATATCTAAATGTCTAATTGTTAATGGGAGTGTGACGTTTGTTGGGCAGGTGCTGGAGCGGATGGGCGCGGGCGACGCCTTCCAGCCGTCGGCCGACTACTCGGGCTTCACCGGCAGCCGCGGCCCGTCCTTCGACGGCGCCCGTCAGCGCGCGCGCCTCGACGCCGACGAGGAGGGCGCGACGGCCGCCGCCGCCACGGCGCTCTTCCTCTTCCGGTCGGCGCGCCCCGCCGAGCCGGCGCGCTTCGTCGCCAACCACCCGTTCGCCCTGCTGCTGCTGCGCAAGCAGGCCGCGTTGGCCGGGCTGCCGGCCGCCAACGACTCCCCGCCCGCGGACGTGCTCTTCGCCGGCGTCTACCGCGGCCCCGCCCACAAGCATTAAAGGCTCTGCTCCCCCACGGGCAACTGGGATGGGGAACGGAACAGACTCTACCCATGGGTAGCAATGGTCATCTTCCGCGAAGGGCCATTCACAATGAAAGTACACTCTCAGAAATTTCTGCATTACTTTTAATGTAAAGTACATGAAAGTAATTTTCATGCACGTAAATTAAATCTAATGTAAACGTTCAGTAACTTTAATGTACGTGTACATTAAATTAATGTACGTGTACAATTAAATGTAATGTAGACAAGTAAATTAACAGTCGTACATTCAATCTACATTTAATGTAGGCAGTCTCGCGGCCCCGCCTCCGCCCACAGGCAATAGAGGTTGCCGTTCGCCCTGGCAACTGGGATGAAGAACGGAACAGACTTTACCAGTGGGTAGCAAAGGGCACCTTCCACGAAGGGTCATTCACAATGAAAGTACACACTGAGAAATTTCTGCATTATTTTTAATGTAAAGTACATGAAAGTAATTTTCATGCACGTAAATTAAATCTAATATAAACGTTCAGTAACTTTAATGTACGTGTACATTAAATTAATGTAGGTGTCCAATTAAATGTAATGTAGACAAGTAAATTAACAGTCGTACATTAAATCTACATTTAATGTAGGCGGTCCTGCGGCCCCGCTTCAGCCTCCGCCCACAAGCAATAGAGGCTGCAGTTCGCCCTGGCAACTGGGATGGAGAACGGAACAGGCTCTACCAGTTGGTAGCAAAGGGCATCTTCCACGAAGGGCCATTCACAATGAAAGTACACTCTCAGAAATTTCTGCATTACTTTTATTGAAAGTAATTTTCATGCACGTAAATTAAATCTAATGTACACGTTCAGTAACTTTAATGTACGTGTACATTAAATTAATGTACGTGTACAATTAAATTTAATGTAGACAAGTAAATTAACAGTCGTACATGAAATCTATATTGATTTTAATTTAAGCATTGAGTTTAATGTACGGTACATTAATCTCCCTTGAATGTACAAGATATATTGAAATTCATATACAGTCGTACATTAAATCTACATTAAATTTAATGTAATTTCTGACATTGTAGGCAGGGGCAGTGGCGGATCCAGGGAGGACCATTCTTCCCCCAAAGGTCAAGAGTTTTCGTTTGTTACCGTTCTTTATTTGGCAAAATTGATTTAAATTTTTATTTACGTCAGAATTATATAATTTAAAAAAGTTAGTATCATACATACACCACAAAAATGATATAAAATATAACAAGAAATGTGTTTATTATTTAACAAAAATATATGTTGCTCCTCCCTCAAAAGATCAACTAGATCCACCCCTAGGTAGGGGCAAATAGAAGAGGGGGGTAGCTGGGGTAATTTGTCGCAGCCCCAACGTAATTGGGGCCCAGATTTGTTTCATTCATAAGAAATAAAAAATGAATTCATCTCGAATCCAAATTCAACGCTATAAGTTATTTCTGATGCATGCAGATACGATTTCTGCTTATGAATTGGGGGAGGATGGAGTTTTTGTTTGTAATGATGGAGCCCCGTGGATCAACTGCCCCACGCCCCTCGTTTTCGTTGGGTGCCCCTTAACGTAGGTGTGTACTTTTAACACAAACTTGGACGTACCATTTACAACATTGTTAATGATTGTGTGTGCTTGCAGCTTGCGAACATTCACGGTTATGTCGTAAGTTTATGTTCAGGTTAGAGTTCATGTTTATGTATATGAATAGTTCCTTTGAATAACGGAACAACACGTATTTGCGTTTATGTTATGTCTACGTTTAAGTTTAAAGGTGCCTCCACACGGGCAGTGTTGCTTGACAGTTATCGGTTAACACTATCAATGCTTACTGATGACTGGCAAAAAACATTGTCCATGTGGAGAGAGCTTTATTGTGAATGAGCCTTCATGGTATGGCCGAAGCTATCTCCACAACTCCGCCGGAGAACAAACTATGAGCTCGAGTCAGGTAGCAGCGGGCAAGGTCCCTGAAGCTCCTCTGACTGGCAAACTGCTTTGGACTCTATCCTCGCTGTCGCTACTGCAGAGTAAAGACGTGGCGGCACGGGCTACCTTCTGTACAACACATTGTCCTGGTGGATTCAGCATTCAATTCAATGTCCTGGTGGATGCAATTCGTATCATTACGAGCAAAATGCCACCTGAGGAAGTGACTTCGAACTGTGTGTCTTCAGTTTGCGAACGTTTAATTCTTCACGTGGACCTCTTCAGCTGTGCGAAGACGCGCCGAACTTGGGTGAATTCAGGTGTTTGCGAAGTGGATGTTGCAGTACTGAGTTGTTTCGAGGTGCTGTGGTTGAAACGCGTGTATTCGTCGTTACACAGTGCTACGTGTTTAGAGGACTTCTTTCGTCGAGTGCTCATCAACGGCTGCCACTCCGAGGGCATTTTGGATCAAATTCACGCATTACAGTTTTCGTATTCGCTATTCGATACTTATGAAACTGTTTAAATGAAAAACAAATTGAACTGAAAGGAAAACTCGGTTCCTCGCGATGTATTCCACTTTTAAAAATTACAAGAATCAGTATTTCGCAAGGATTAATTATTGTATTTTTTATATCTAACAACTAGTTTCAGTGTTATCATGTTTCATCTCTTAAATGATTATCGTGTTATGTGCTATTCGTGTATAATTTAAATAAAATAACGTTTTTTATTAAGTGTTAAAACCATGTCACAAGAAAAGTATTGCAAACAGTATTGTATATTAAACTGTTACCAATAGGAAAATATAATTTATGTCATTATTTGTTGTCAATTACATTATCCCTGTAGCCCCTCTTTATGTATATAGTATTTATAAACTATTGTAAAATATTAAAATTCATGAGAGATTATGAAAATAATACCGAAAGTTGCAGTCGCAGTATGATGTACACTCTTTGATACTGTATCTGACTGAATTTTTCAGGCGAAGAATCAAGAGAGTAGGAGGCTTCGTGAAAAATGTCTCCCAATATTTTGCTCGGTCTTTCCTCAAAATCTCGGGTTCTTGTTTAAGAAATCTGCATTTCTGGATCTGGATCGCATTTGAAACTACACCTCGATTATTAGTTGTCTTTTTCTATTCGCACAGAGGATATGAATGTTAAATTATTTTAAGACCGTTAGACCTCCATAATATTGAAGCACTAAAATTGATACCAGCTAAAATATGGTTTTGTTAGAACTACACTAAATATATACAAAATAAGTAAATGTGAGATATACTTGCTCCTAATATGTTTATAAATCTATCAATTTTATATATGAATTTTACCTCATTTTTACCAAAAATTTGCGTATGCTTCTCATGGAACACATTTTGTTAGTTAAAATTTAATCACATTTTCTACATTACAATTGTCTATTTTTGTCTTACACTTAACTCTTTACACTTAATAAAATTGTGTGATGTCAAAATTCGGAGAATATATAAAAAAAATGTTGTTCCATACTCTCTATGTCACTGTTTGTATGAAATTTTCACTTCATCGTTGTGAAATACTTACAAGTGTGAGTTTCAAATCACTATTAATATTTGAGTGTATGTGATTGTATGCAGCGGCGTATCTACAGTATAGCAGACATGGCACAAGTCATGGGCGCAGTGGCGGATTTAGGGCGGGGGCATGGTGGCCATGCCCCCCTCTCGAAACCCTAGAGCTTTTGTTTATTACCTTCTTTTATTTGGCAAAATTGATTTAAATATTTGTTAGAATTGTGTAATTATTTAAAAAATATAGTAGAGTATATTATATAGATAGTATCTTATATAAACTAAAACATAATACGCAATATAAATGTTTATTATTTAACAAAAATATGAAATGGCCTCCTCCAAAATGATCGGCCTGATCCGCCTCTGCATGGGCGCCATTCACAAGGGGCGATATTTAACTAAACAAATAACAACAACCCTAATTTGAAGGAAGCCTACAGGAGCGCAAATTCTGTTTGCCATAGGCGCCTGAATATCTAGATTCGCCTCTGATTATATTGCAACATAAAAATGGCCCTAACGACAGGAACATGGAAATGACATGAAAGAAGCTGTGGGAATTTTAGTATCAATCCTCTTTTTAAAACAAATTAAATGAATAGTTTTTCTCTAAAAAAAGAACTTGCGTCAGGGCCATGAAAAGTCTCTTGGTTGAGACGAATGTTGTTGTCTTGATACAACGCTTTTCGACACTCAGGCACTTCAAAGCACCATTGAGGTCGCGTCCGCCTCTAATGATTGCGTCGTTCCGTAAGGAATGAGATTGCGCAATCGCAATTCTTATGGATTACCATGTTGCAATCGATTCGCCCGGTGTTCCATTGGCATTTTGTCAGTCGTTATTTAACATGACCGACATTTATGATTGTTTTGAAGTTCTACATTTCAGTCGTAGTTCTTAAATTCGACTTCAGAATGAGGTTTATACTTTGTAATTTGTAGAGATTGTATATCTAGATGCATTCCAGCAAAGTTTATAAATAAGCGACTGAGCGCTATGAAAAGGAAAGAGCATGCTTCCTCAAGGACAACATTTCTAGACGTTTGAGAAACATTACATAGCTTCTCATGAACACGCGGTATTTCATTTGTAAAATTGAGATACCGCTTATATCCAACAATTAGCATTTTCAGCAATTTTATATATGCACATCCTTAGGAATTTTATAGTATCTACACCGATTACAAATGGAGAGACACAAGTATGAAAAAAGGTAATAAACTTGGAATTCCTACATCCATGTATTTACGTTACAAATACTATTTCGTTTAAAATAGGTCAATTACACGTAATTTCATTTTTCTGAATACTGAGAAAAACGTTGAGTGCTTCTGAACGTTGATATTACATAATTTTATCCTCGAGGTTTCTGAATTAATTCGAGAAAACATATTTGTAAAAACTCAACTGTGTTTCTCGAGAACAACCTCAGCGTGCCTGTCCGAGCTTCGTTCCTAGAATCCGCAGAACTGGAACGCAAGATGGCGGGGAGAGGGGGCAAGGTCGCTCAGTCGCTGGCAAGACTCGCCAACACGTTCATCACCTCGCCGCTAGAGGCGCTAGCGAACGCGCAGAAACAAGCAACAGGTGGCATACACACTCTCAAGGCTAACCGGCTGAAACTCGTCAGATTGTAACCAATTCCCGATATATTTGAAATATCAAAACATTTAGGAAGAAGAGGCTTCTTATTTTATGTTGCAAGGTCACGAACATTGGCAAATTTATTACTTTCATTGATACTTCAAATAAGGTAATTATGTAAAAAAATCCCTAAATTTTTCATTCATTTCCCAAACAGAGATGTCACTGACATAGTTTAATTTATGAAAAATGATGGTCCATTCCTCCATGGAGCTATGAATATTCATAGATCTATGTCCATTCCCACTAAATCTCGTTGCGGAATCCACTTGTCGAGGTGGTTGGAGCGCCGGGTTGCTAGAGTGCGCTGCAAGCGGCGGTGTACCCGATTGCTCCTAGAGAGCGCCTTCGGCGTCTCGGCGGTTGACAGGTGGCGCGGGTGGAGCGTTTTTGATGTACCAGAGACACGTGGCTACGGAAATTACCAGCTACCCCCACTGGAGAGTCACCAATGCACGCGATGCGGGCCTTCCTAACTATTCACTGGTTCAATCAGAAATAGACTGTATTCAACAACTGCGTAAGAAATCAGTATTCACCCACATGCTAGGAGGTAGGATGTATGTCTATTCTAAATAACATATTGGAAACTCAAAGTCATAGACCAATAAGGTAGTTAAAGTTGCTAAGCAAACTTCTGGAAAGAATTATCATCAGGTTTAATATATTTTTTCAACGAAGCAAAATAACAGGTCAAAACCAATTTGCGTTTCACCCTCACTCTGCAGACTTACAAAATATGCACATTGCATCGGGCTTATAACAGAACTTTTTTTCTATAGTTTTGATAACCTATCTTGTATTACCCCACACCTTCAACAAAATAGACCATAAAATTGCAATATCTCAACAGTACAGAACATTATCAACAACGCAACAAAAATCATTTGATTCTTCTTAGATGAAAGAAGACTCAAGGCTGTTGTTGAAAGAGCTCAGGTCACTATAAGTGAAAATTGGGCTAGTAGGAGTACCCCAGGGAGCTGTTCTGTCACCTGGACTATGTATCATTTACATTAACGGAACATCTGAAACACATTTTGTATTACCCCAAACCTTCAACAAAATTGACCATAAAATTGCAATATCTCAACAGTACAGAACATTATCAACAACGCAACAAAAATCATTTGATTCTTTTTAGATGAAAGAAGACTCAAGGCTGTTGTTGAAAGAGCTCAGGCCACTATAAGCGAAAATTTGGCTAGTAGGAGTACCCCAGGGAGCTGTTCTGTCACCTGCACTGTTTACCATTTACATCAACGGAACATAAGGAACACCTTTTACAACACGTACCTGATTGCAGACTTGGCCATCCTTGAGAGAGAAAAAGGAACACAACGGAAAAGTAACCCTACAGCACACGTGGTCAATCTATCAGACGACTGAGTTGTTCTTCCACTGATAGAGCGTCATAGAAAATTTTTGAGATCACCGTTTTTCTCAGAACGTCTCTGTTATTGTTCTAAGATGTTATAGCTTCCTGTTCGTGCCAATAGGTTTTATGCTGTCGTCACCAGAACAATCTCAAGCAAACCGTGCACAGTGCAGCATACAGCTTATACATAGTATCATTTACCAACAGTTTTCTAACATATTTTGTTTTTACTACTGCTAAACATTAACGCTTAGTAAAATTTTAAAACTTCGATGTCAGTAAATGTGTGTAATGCGTGTTTGTGCCTGAAACATTCAACAGGCAGTTTGCGAAGCAGGACAAGCTTAAATTGAAATGATGCTTCTGAGAGTTCATGGCGTGTACTTGAATAATTTTTAATATTCTTTCTATGTTTTAAGTAAATTTGGCAGGTGATTAGTTGGGAGGTGGTTGTCAATTAGGAAGCTTCAAGTTTGGAAATATCTAGATGTAAGGTTTTGAAACTGAAGTTCCCAATTGAATAACCGCGTCTCAGTTGATGAACTGTCAAATATACTGAAATTTTAATTGGAAAATAGGGTATGTACCACTAGGTTAAGAACCTGCTGAGCCATCTTCACAACAATAAAATGGACGAAGGAAAACAAACTAGAGTAATCAGAAAAAACCCTACGTTATTCAAAGAAATATGACATCAGAAAAGGCAAAAAGAATTGGAAGTCCTAACAATTACAAACAAAAGGAACAAATCTAAAATGGAAGTATCGAGGCACCACATTTCAACAAAAACTGACATGGAAATATGTTAATAAGTTTAATGGGTGAAATGCACCAGAGAATAAGACAAAATATATGCTAAAAAGTATCTATCAATAGATCATTAAAAGAAATATTCAGATGAGAGAAATTTGTTGCGAAAAAACGCTGTCTTCTTCTTTATTAGACAATCAAATGTTTCCTGGGTCATTGTGCTGAGAAACGCTTCGTTCCTGCACAGCAAGCAGTGCCTTAAGATTTCTCTTCTTTTATATTGTCAAGAAGATTGCGCTTAAAGTGAGTCGAAGCTGTGAGGAAATTTCTAAGTATTGCCGAAGGAAAAATCTATAGCCCTGCATCGAGCGTGGCCCTCCAATCGCGCCCGATATTAGGCCATCAGAACCTTAATCCAATCCAGCAAAAACTCAAGCAAAAATCTTTACTCTCAGAAAACCAACAAATCCACCTTCATTGACTATCAATAACTCTCAACTATCCTGGCTAAACAACTCTACCCCTGCCAAAATACCTAGGAATATTAATTGATAGACGACTAACCTGGAAAGATCACATCAAATCTAACACACAAAAAGCTACAGCAAAAGCTTCTAAATTGTATCCACTCATAAATCCGACATCTTCACTAAAACTCGAAACCAAATTACTACTATATAAAAGTATTATAAGACCCACACTAACATATGCATGCCCTGCCTGGTTAAACACTGCTCCTAGCAATACTAACAAAATTAAAGTTTTTCAAAACAAATGCCTTCGCAAACTTCTTAACGCACCCTGGTTCATTCCCAACAGTCAAATTCATCGTGAACTTCAAATGCCTTACATCTCAGACTATTTAATAAGCTTATCCTCTAAATTTTATACACTTCTTCCATCTTGCCCAAGCACTTCCTTTTTCACCTTGGCCAACAAGCCAATACTCCGAACAGAATAAAATCTCGTTTTCCCAAAGATATTTTCAGACCCCCCTGATTCAAATCTCCCCACGTGTCCTCTCATAATATTTTATATAACACCCTCCTAACCTTAACGATATCAAACTCAAACTATCTTCCTTTCTCACCTCACCATAAAACATAAAATTTATGTCTTTCTTTGTGGTTTAACACCTCAATAAGACAATCAACTTAGGAAGTTTTCCAAGAATTATATGTGTATGTGTATTCACAACTCTGTAGGACCATCTGGTCGAGCAGATAGAAATAAATAAAAAAAAAAACCTTCATCCGACATTAGGCCGTCAGAACCTTAGCCCGACATTTCGCCCTCAGAACCTTAGCCCCACATTAGGCCGTCAGAACCTTAGTCACACATCAGGCCGTCAGAATCTTAACCCGACATTAGGTCGTCAGAACCTTAGCCCGACATTAGGTCGTCAGAACTCAGCCCGCCAGCTTGCCGCCGAAATTGTAGTGCACTTGCTATTTTACAATGACGTTTGACAATGACAATGGCGACTCCCGAGTCTACAATGGCGCTTCGAGTCTTGGGAATGCGCACTAAATTCCCGTGACTTACAGTTTGAGAGGAAATTGGAAAATCAGACACACACACACATACAAACTTACCTCTTTCTATGGGAATCAATAGTTCTGAGGTTAAAATGGTGAAAGAATTATTTCTTGCTGATATTATTTTATGAAATAAAATAAGAAATACTTTGGTGCGATTTTTACCCCAAGAAACGACTCACTTATAGAAATACGAGTACATGCTAGCAACGACATACGTAGGACATACGTATACTACAGACATTCGTACATATACTGCTGACAGACTATAGACCTACATACATATACTGCAGACAGACGTGTGTTTGTCTGTTTCCCTCTCTCTCTCTCTCTCTCTCTCTCTCTCTCTCTCTCTATCTATCTCTCTATCTATCTATCTATCTATCTATCTATCTATCTATCTATCTATCTATCTATCTATCTATCTATCTATCTATCTATCTGTCTGCCCGTCTGCCCGTCTGCCCGGCTGCCTGCCGGCCCGTCTGCCCGTCTGCCTACCTAGCCGTCTCTGGTCAACGCTAGCTAGCTAAACTATTCAGCCGATGTTCTCCAAAACTGATATTCTCGAATCGATCTGAACGAACTCGAGGCTTTGAGCGTTTCAAACGGACATTTTGAGTTTTGAGGGTACTTTACATGAGAGTTTTTGTCCTACATTGAGTGTAATGAATTCAGCGAAATGAATATTTTAGTTAAGAAATTTGTCCTCGCAGTTTAATACTTACGTAGCGACTGTATTTCATGATAATTAGTAGGGATTATTTTGTAATTGTGAAATGGGTTCCTGTGGTGAAAACTTTATGGCAACAGATCCATTATTGAAGTACATTAGTTTTAAAATTAACAGTAAACTAAATATGTATTTTTTAAAATAAGATATGCCTAACTTCAGAAACCATTTCATGGATCTTTAAGTACGAAAGAAACAGGTTTATGAAATTTGACAGATGAAGCAAACTGAACAACTTGGTAAGAGACCTTACTGTCATTTGTGACTTCACTGCGCTCCTCACCGAAATCGAAACAATAATAATTATTAGTAAATATTAATTAAGAGTTTCTTTTTGTGCGTACGTCTTGTATTCGTACATTTTATTTCATGTATACGCAGTATGTGCGACTATATTAGAAGTATGAAGATAATTATGTAATGCTGCAAATAATCTATGTAGAGAACTACATTTTAATGCACGTTTTGGGAGGAACATTATACAGGGAAAAGTTTTGATTTAAAAAAAAATTCTAACTTTCCGTCGGAGAACAAAACTAGCTAACAACTAAACCATACCCCCGAAATTAATAGTCCCCAATTGATCTGGCTCACTTGTACTCATTTGCTGGTCAATGTATTTTACATACAAGAGTTATGATTGGATTGTGCAGCATTTTATCAAACTGGGTAGGCAAATGTCTTTCTGGAGTTGTTTTGGATATGTATACGAGTTATTCTGCTTTAAATCTGAGGGAGAACTTATTATAAATGAATGGATACAATTGAGAGAATTTAGCCCGCATTTTTCAGCGATAGATTGAAATGTACTTTCCAGGTAAGTTTTTTTTCCAATTAGAATACTAAATATTTCCTGAAGTTAGTATTCTGCTATCAATGTGCTTAACCTAACGATCCTGCAAGAGAAACAATACAGTACTGTCTTTAATAACGATTCCAATACTGGCAACGAATTTAATAATGTTGTTCATTAAAATGTGATTAAAAAGTGTGTTCTATTAATTTTCACTAAATTTTAAAAAGTATTGAACTATAAAACTTATTAGGTATTATAAGATGAATATAAATTAATTTTAAGTTTGCTGTTAGAGAAAGATGTAGTAAACTAGTGGTGCTAAAACAGCACGTACTTTCTCGTCCGTACTTTACAGCAAAATTACGCGAAAATTACTCAAATTTTCGAAAAATTGTGCGTGACCTTACTTCAAAATCTATCTTTAAGGAACAGATTTCATTTAAGGAAAAAATATCTCTCGACGTAATTGCAGTTTACGACGAAAAAAAATAATGAATTTTTGCAATTAACTAGAGCGACGACTTAATTTTCAAAAATGCGTATGAAGTAGGCGTTGTTGATATCTTTGAGTTGTAAAGCATAGCGAAGTGTGTACAAGTGTTGCATACTAAATTGTTTGTTAGTAGAGAAATTCCAAGATCATATTTAATACTTATAGATTGTACTTATGGAAAACTGATAAATTCTCTTAGTAAGCATGAATCGTTATACATTTTATGCATCTCTTTTCGGATATCAAGATTCTCAAAAATAAATATTATCGAAACATATTCACAATAGTGATATTAACCACAATGCATGGTACTAAATTCGTTGTCATATCGACGTTAAAATTATTCATTTAGGTTCAAAATATGAAGTTGTTATTTTGGCAATAAAAAGAATAACAGATGAATGGCATACTTCTATTCTGTTTGTTTCATGTTTCAATATTTTAACCTCTAATTTCTGAATTTACTTTGTTGACAACATCTCAAAATTCTCAAAGGTTATAATGTATTTCAGGGAAAATCTTCATAACTTGATACAATTTGTTGCTGTGAACATAATTCACTTAGGAACGTTTATGGAATATTAAAATGAAACCAATTTTATTCCCTCTAGTCTTCTCTGAAATATAAACCGTTTACAACACTTTGTTACATGCGTCTTTGTTTAGAACACTTTATAGAAAGCACAGTTACTTCAGAGCTGGTCATGGTTATATCCACAGTGAGGCAGAAATGGGCACCAGGATTCCCTCTAAAGATTCAGTGCGAACAACAAGAAACGAAATGAACATATAAATGTAAATGAGGTAAAATGTTTCAAAAATATTTTAGATTTGTATTGAATCTTTTTATCTGGAATATGTTTGATCCAGAACACTGGATTTGAGAGTATTTAATTTATATTGTAGTGTTATTATTATTATTATTATTATTATTATTATTATTATTATTTATTGAAAAAATTCTGTCTGGGACCATGACCAGCACCTGTTATTATCTTCGGCCAACAATAACAATTATAATATTTCCATTGTAGATATTTCCTACCAATTCATCAATTTTTTGGCTAATTCAAACAATGGTACCATAACTTGACACCGCCTGCTAAATCATTGCAAATATTTGAGAATATTATAACGTTTTTGAATTCGTTCAGTAGAATAAAGAATTCCATGGTCTCACAAAATTTCTTTTCTAAACGCATCTCCCAATTTCTATTTCTTTCTTTCTTTCTTTCTTTCTTTCTTTCTTTCTTTCTTTCTTTCTTTCTTTCTTTCTTTCTTTCTTTCTTTCTTTCTTTCTTTCTTTCTTTCTTTCTTTCTTTCTTTCTTTCTTTCTTTCTTTCTTTCTTTCTTTCTTTCTTTCTTTCTTTCTTTCTTTCTTCTTCTTTTCTTTCTTTCTTTCTTTCTTTCTTTCTTTCTTTCTTTCTTTCTTTCTTTCTTTCTTTCTTTCTTTCTTTCTTTCTTTCTTTCTTTCTTTCTTTCTTTCTTTCTTTCTTTCTTTCTTTCTTTCTTTCTTTCTTCCCAGAGATAGTCGTTCGAGGCCCGAGAGAGATACCGCAGCTGGAGACTTGAACGAGCGATAAAGCGCGGAACCACGAGCAAGCTTCTGGTGCTGAGGCCTGCATATGGCTAGTTCAAGTTCCACCAAATGCGACCGAACGACCTGAATTAAAATTCAAAATAGAATCCTTCAGATGGAAATACATGGGAACGACTAATTGTTTTACGTTATCACGATTTTCAACCAGATACGTTATTGTAGGATCAATCTCCTCTTTCGGCATAAACGAAAACAATTCTGTTGAAAAACGAATTGGAGGCAGAAAACACTATTTGAGCATATTTTAAAATTTTAACATTAAATTATTAGCATTCATTTAACGATTTAAGGTTTCTGAATACATATTTGAAATCACAAAATATATTATTGGGTATCTAAAATTTGACATAACACACATTACGAGTACAGCCAACCGTTTGACTCAAGGGTAATACAAAATTATCGTAATTTTAAGGAAGGCGAAACGACTAACGTCGGAAGGCTGCCTGAATGGATTTAAGTTGCTCTACTCTCCGTGAAGAGGGCAGAACCCGGAGGGGAGAAGTGCCAGTTGGGGCTCCGCCGCACCCTGCGCTCCTACACGTGATGACGCCAGCCTTCGTCGGGGCGTGGGAGGCGGGCGAAGAAATTGCCTCGCAGGTGCTTCTGACCTCGCTACGACTATTAACACTAACCGCTTGAAAAATAAAACAAGACTTTGTCGACCCCTTTCAATAAAACAATGTTGAATGAGCTAAAGCAGGTTTATAAATGATTTGTTTTTATTTATATTTTAATACTAGCGGAATCCGGCAGACGTTGTTCTGCCCTTCATCTCCTTCTTTCTCCTTTCCTCTCTCTTTCTCTGTCTCTTCGTCTCTCTGTCTCTCTCCGTGAGTCTCTTTCCCCATCTCTCTCTTCCCGTCTCTCCCCGTCTCTCTCTCTCTCCCCGTCTCTCCCACTCCCCGCCACTCTCTCCCCGTCTCTTTCTCCCCGTCTCTCTCACTCCCCGTCTTTCTCTCCTCGCCTCTCTCTCCCCGTCTCCCTCTCTGTCTCTGCCTCTCTCATTCACATTTATTTGCAAATTGTGCACGCCTCTGAGGTGGGGTAATATCGAGAAGCGGCAGACCAGCAAAAATTTAATAGAACGTTCAAAAAGATCTTATCCTGTAGATTACGGTGTGAGAAACGTCTCTTTGAGTCTTTGACCTCAAAATATTAGTTTTAAATGCCCTAGAACGCTTCGTTAGGAGTTATTTAACGATATAGATTGATAAGCTGAGAGTTGTGACTGTCATTTGACATGAATATTTAGTTTTGTTCTACAGCACCATAATTTGTTTCGTGAATTTTTCCAATATTTAATAGTTGGGGGGAGGGGAGGGTCGGCTGTTCGGGGCGGAGATGAATCCAATACATCAGAGGTAAATAAAATTGGTCCAGCCGTTCTTGAGATATAAATGGTGTAACGAACACGACTTTGTTCCATTTATTTAGATTTCAGCTTCGATCATACATAAATCCTGAAATTCGCTTATCGGCATCCGTGTTTTGTTTTGACTAAAGCTAAAATGTCTACCATACTGTCTGTTGACGAATGTACTATGTCCCGTTCTATTTTCAGTTACGGTCACTAACAATCAATGGAGGTTTTATAAACTTTACAATCTCAAAATATCCCTGAGATATCTGGTGTACCTCAATACGTACATCATAAACTCAGAACAACCATATGAAAGATTATAACTTTTTATCTTATGCTAATACATAATATTTACACTCAATAGCCTTCTCTCTTTTTTTCAAGTTATATGTGAGGTCGACCTTCCATTATATTTAGATTTAATACAATTTTAATATTATGTGTCTAAATTTAAATTACCTTGTATGATATATTAAATATATCATTTTATCATAATCTATTTTACCATCAGTATCGTATTATATAGTATGTACGTATTTTCTCTTGAAGAAAGCCATAAATTTACTGCTGACCGAAACGTTGAATGAAGCCATTAATAAAATGCTGACCTCAAGGTTATGATTTTTGTCTGTTTTTGGCCTTTAACATTTACAATATTAATGTATCTTTATATCATTGTTGATATGAATTTGATTGAATTTGATTGAATTTCTAACGAATTTTTCAAGAATATGAAGATATGTTTCTTCTCAATACTTTGAAATCATCGAAATCACACCCAGATCACACCCATCCCACCCTCTCGTCAGTCAACAATTTGCATGGCCAACGACCATCTCTCCTTCAAAACGTAACCTCTACTTATGATTTCGCGAAGAATGCAGCTCAATCACGACACGAACACACAAAAGTACCTCCATTAAGGTGAATATTTAATTCAGATTCTAAAATAATCTGAACGGGATGAAAGCGGATACGTTTTTGTTAAGAAACAATGTAATTGAGAACAGGCAATATTTCACATGAGACTGCGTTTGTCGTTAGCTAGTATGGGGAGTGTTCCCCTCACTTCCAGCAGATGGTGCGGTTGCTGGTGCAGAGCTGACCGTTAAAATAGCTGTTTTCTGGCAGTCGCGGTTATGTTGCTGACGTGAAAAATTGATAAAAAAATCTTTGAAGCGAGTTGTGTATCGTGCCAAAATTTCAACTCAATCGGTGCAGAACGTTTTGAGTTTTTGAAGCATACACAAACCAACCTATATATATATATATATATATATATATATATATATATATATATATATATATATATATATATATATATATATACATTTTCGATATAAATAATAACTCAATACGATTTTAGAGAAAACATTTTTTACATTGAATGAACGATTATTGCATTACAAAATAACATTTTTCCCTGAGTGCTGAAAACCTGCAGTACGAATTTAACAATTAAATAGTAAAAAGCGGTATATATGAATCTGGTCTGGGATATCCATTTTCACTTTGTATTGTGTGTTTTAGAAGACTAATTTACAAGCGAAGTTTGGTTAGCGAAGTTTACGTCAGTTATCGGGAAAGGTGATCCTAAAATCAAGACCAGGACGTGTAGGTTTCTATAGAATCTTGCTTCCATCAAGTCTTCTATTTGAGTGAAGACTTGAGGCAGAAGTACGACTAGATATTCCATCAACGAACCGAAAAATTCTACTATTTTGCAGCTTGAAATCGAAGATTGAACTTTCTCTGAGTAATGCGAAAGCAGTACTTGCAGAATTGATTACTACTGCATCCTAAATGCATCATGACTCACCAACACATTTTGCTAAAAATGAACTCTCTAAATGCAAGTGAAATAATAGCCATCTTAATAAGAACCTGAGTGCATTATTTTGAACATACTTGAATTTGATTATACTTGCAATTAATGGGTTCCGAGGTACATAAAAATATGTTTTGATTTTCTACGACTAAAAGGCAGAGTTGCATTGTAGAATATTTGTATCTCCACGATTGATGTCACCATTTTAAAGCAGTGGAAATATATTTTTTCACAAAAACGGGAATTA
The DNA here is from genome assembly GCA_011170035.1 of Teleogryllus occipitalis. NCBI lineage: Eukaryota > Metazoa > Arthropoda > Insecta > Orthoptera > Gryllidae > Teleogryllus > Teleogryllus occipitalis. Next base: position 124,974 of record BLKR01009089.1, on the reverse strand, counting down.
TAAATAATTTCTACCAGACCATTAATATTCTTGAAAAAACTATTATACAACAAGGTTAAAGACGAAGAATAAAATTTCAAAATGCCGTAGAATGATATTTCTTTCAAGTCAACCAAATCCTCTCTAATTCTCGTAACGCAGCCATGGAGTTTCCGCGCCAACCAACATGGCGGCTTTCTCCGGGTCGCCCACTCGCGCGCGGTGGGGGGCGGGGGAGGGGGCGCACGCCACGTCGCGCGTCGCGCCGCACCCACCGCCCCCGCCCCTCCCCGCCACGCCCCGCACCGGGCACGCGGCCGCGCCGTGACTGCGCGCTGATTGAGGTTTCATTAAGCGTCTCCCGCGCCCCGCGCCGCCTCTGATCTGATACGCGCGCCACCGCCGCCGCCGCCGCCGCCGTCGCAGCGCCAGGAAATGAGGCGACCGCGGCGGTGCTTTTTTGCTGGTGCACGCGGGCGGCAAGGGGCGGCTCCAGGCGATGGGCAGAGAGGAACGAAACGGGGCTGGGTGTGCCGGGTGAGGGCGAGGGGGTAAATATATGTAGAGGGGGATAGAACGGTGCTGAGAGGGGGGGAGGGGCGGGTCGGAACGGCAATGGGCAGTGCAGGGTGGACAGATGCTGCGCGGGATGGGGTCAGGTCTGTGGAGCGGGGCGGGCAATTGAGTGGTGAGGGGCGAGGCGGGGCGAGGCGGGGCGAGGCGGGGCGAGGCGGGGCGAGGCGGGGCGAGGCGGGGCGAGGCGGGGCGAGGCGGGGCGAGGCGGGGCGAGGCGGGGCGAGGCGGGGCGAGGGGGGGCGAGGCGGGGCGAGGGGGGGCGAGGCGGGGCGAGGCGGGGCGAGGCGGGGCGAGGCGGGGCGAGGCGGGGCGAGGCGGGGCGAGGCGGGGCGAGGCGGTGTGGGACGGGGCGGGATGAGGCGGCGATAGGCAACGCGGGGCGGAACGAGGCTAGGCGGAGCGGTGTGGGTAGGGTGCGGGTGGAGAGGAACGTGTCGGGTGAGGAAGAGAAGAACGAGGCTGGGCGGGGCGGTGCGGGGATGGACGTGGCCGAGCGGGGCAGGGCGAGAAGGAGCGGCGAGGGGCGGCTTGGGGCGGTTTGTGTCGGGATGGGATGAGGTGGTGCGGGGTAGGGCGGCGATGGCAGCGCGAGGCGGAATGGGGCTACGCGGGGCTGAGCGGGTAGGGCGCAGGTGGGGAGGGGCGTGGCGTTTGGGGAGGGGAAGAACGTGGCGGTGTGGGACGGAACGTGGTGAGGAGGTGATCGGCAGCGCGGGGTGGGAATGGGGCTAGGCGGTGCTGGGTGGGTAGGGCGCGGGCGGAGAGGGGCGTGGTGGATGGGGGGAAGAACAAGGTGGGCGGGGCGGGGCGGGGTGGGTGGAGAGGGGCGAGGGCGGCGCAGGTGCGGGGACGGCCGCACGCGCGCCGTGGCTACCTGGCGTGCTGCCCGCCACGCGGCCCCGACAGGGCGCGCACCACTTCCTGTCCAGCACGAGGCGGTCGCTGTCGTTCCGTTGAAGGAAAGTACTATTACACGCGTACGTTTTCTGGAGCTCCGGAATACCCTCCACTCCTTTGTCAACTTTATTTACATTAAGAGAAAATGATAGCAGCGAGCGTTGTGGACAAAATATGATAACCGGATAAGTTGGCTCCCGTGTAGTAGAAAATATTTTGCACAAGAAAACGTACTACAAATTGGATGTAAAATCCCTTTTGTCAAACTAACAAAACTTCCCACTCTTCTCGCAAGTAGCGAAGCAAGGGCTGAAGAAAAAGTGCGCGAGTAATACGTATGTTCTCCTCACTCATGACAAATGAAATACTAAAACTATACCCAAGCGGAAAACAAATATGCAGGCGTGTTCACACCGAGCGTGATTCGCAAATGTACTACGTAGTATGGTCACTGAAATTGATCAATTTTAGAAGAAACTGATATTTTTTGTATGAAAGGATAAATTTAAATGTTGGATGTGATTCCTCATATCTGAACCTTCATGCCTATATCGAAGTTACGTATGGACGTTACGTATATATTTTTACTTTTTCATTAATAAAAAATATAATTAATTTACTCAATGGGAGAAAATATTTGATATTTGTTCAGGGTCGATGAATCTATGCCATACACTACATATTTGAATATGGTAACTTACTGAAAATATTAAATTAAAACGCTTTGTAATTCAAAATAGAAGAGAATATTTATTCAAATAATAAGAAAAAACGGTGCATAATATTGTTTTTAAACTGAAATAATAATGAAGCATTTAGTTAACTTAACACTTTGAAATAACGATACCTATGTATGTCATTTTCACCTTTCAAATAACGATGTCTTTCCTTTAGTTTCAATTCCATGTATTCAATTCACTATATCCACTCTCCCAAATACTCTGGTTTATTGAATTTTTCATAGTACAGTCTTCAATCAATATACCACCAATACGATATTGCATATGAAACATCAAATATTCTACTTCATTATTACCCTCTGATTAGAGTATTCTACTATGCTTTAGGTCCTCACTCAAGAACGTATACTTCCTTTCTGATTTTTGATTTTCGTCCATCTTCTCAGGTCAAACATTGCCAACTTATGTTTTTCTATTACAGTAGGTGTGTGTGTGTGTATATTTGTATTAACGTCAAATATGGACGAAATACGTCTGATACATAATTACTATCAGTTACAGTATTAATGAGTAGATAATAATGATGAAGATGGAGTGGAAGAAGATGGAATGAACAATAAAGTAGCAAAGATGGAATAGAATGTGAAACGGGAGAATATTCAGAAACACTCGCTGCAAAACCACGTTGACCACATCAATTTCACATGAATTGACCGAGATTGAAAATCCGGTCCTCGGAGATGGAAATCTACCAAAGGCCAATACGTACGTATGTAAGGGTAAGAACACCCATCTAATAACTATTACTTTAGATCAACGAATCCCAAACTATTACTTGCCTCAACTCCTTTTAAGTGAATTATTTGCTTCGTCGAAACCCTCACTCACATCATAATCACACAACTTACGCAATTCATTATCATCGCACAAAGAAATGCACATAAATGACTTAAAGATAATATTTATGAATAGCATTATTTTCGTAAATATCTTAATTTTAATAATCGGAGATGCTTTCTCTTCCGAATAGCCGAGTTTCTATTTTGTATTGTTCTGTACTGATTACAACATTCTCAGCTCTCAACCTTTCCAGAATAGAGCGAATTCCGAATTTATTATTAAATATTTAACGGAAAATATTTAATCAGAAAGAAATAATAAAGATTATTAACATTTTTGTTATCAATAGAATCTTATATCGATCAGTTTCCGGTTCGTTTGGGGTTATTGACCCCCATTCTTCATTGACTCCTGAAATTTCATCAACTTCCCAAGAAGCCTATATTCCCCATTGAGAACCCCTGATTTAGACTCAAGCAAATTCTGCTTTACGGCCATAGCGCGTACACAAACGCAGTGCTCGCCCAACAGTGCAAGTTAAGTGGGCGCGTGGCTAGCTCTCCGCTCACAGCAAGTAAATTCATTCTATACAAACGTGGCCTCCTGAATAACCGCGTCCCAGAGAAATATGACTGGATGCTGCAAGCACACGGCGCACGAGCTCACCGAGCGAGTGAGCGATTTCCCTCTTTCGCTGAGAAAACAGGCACTCCAAGAGAGAGGCATGCACTAGCCGGCATGGCGTTCGTAAACGTGCTCACTGTAAACGTGTTTTACGGCAACTAAATACAGAAAGAATTATGTGGGTAATGAATGATATCTCTTATCTTTTTCGATTCCTTTTAATTGCACTAACAACCAGATATTTCGAGAACCAGTCTTGTCTTCTGATCAATTCCATCCAATTTGGTCTTCCTTTTTTTTAGGAAATATCTACTCTCCAATATTGTTCATTGATCAATGTTTTAGAATATGTCAACTGCTGTGGCCGTTATTTCTGTATAGTGAATGTTTTATTTTGAGAGGTCATGGTGATCCTCCCTCGATGAATAGTGATAATCGCCGTCGGGCTACAAATCGGCTCGCGGGGAAAACCCTTCTCCAGATATTACCTGCAGGTCACCCCAACCGGCAAAAGCTGTAAGCCTCCGACTGATCACCCGACATGTGTGGTAGTGTAGTACATATAAGTAAGTGTGCGTAAGGGAAGAGGATAAGACAAGGAAGAAGAAAAAGGAGGAGGAGGGATCGCGCGTGGTCCGTGACCCTTATGTTAGGATATTACTCTGGCCTTCAGCTGGATTTGATTAAAGAAAACAAAGGAATGTACGTATCAGAGACCGGGAGCGGTGGCTAAGTGCACTACACTACCACACTTGCCGGGAGATCGGTCGGGAGCTTCGAACTTGTCCCTGCTGGGGCGATGCCCCGCTGGTGGGAGATACCTGGTTGAGGAAACTCCGCTAGTTGACGGTAGGTCGGCGTCGGATCTCGCCATCCAGTGAGGAAAGATCACACTACACTTACCAGAATAATGACCTCAGTAGTTGACACGCCCGGAATCACTAACTATCAATCAATCAACGTATCAGAGTGACTGGCCGCTAGAATTCTCCTTCAGACAACGATTGAATTCGAACTAGATTTATAGCCAGTGTCAAAAACCCGCCACCTTCAGAACTGGAACTCTCCCGGTCAGAGTTGCTGCACAGACAACTATGTAGGTCAGGCACAGACAACTTGCAAGGTCTCAAGGGCCACAATTAAAACCTTTAATATGGTTGCGGGCCATAATTTTATTCCGGGAAACCACACCTGGCTTTCCCGTATTGTTGATCTCAGCGGTTCGCGCGGTTTTCTCTGAAACGCGAGGGGGGGGGGAACCATGCGTGATATCATACCGTATCATGCATAATACAGTGAAACACATTGAAATTATTTGGAATTTCTGAATTTACTAGTAAATAATCTTAAATTTAATATAATCTATTTTTACATTTAGGGAATGATGACCCCGTCAGGACGAGTGCACTGGGCGCAAATGTTAGATAGATAGATATTTATTATTCTGTAGATAGGTATATACAACCTGGTGGCAGAACTCTACAATTTACATATTACTAATATTAACTTTAAATTACTGAACAACGTAACATTAAATTATTTAAAGACATAATAATAATAATAATAATAATAATAATAATAATAATAATAATAATAATAATAATAATAATAATAATAATAATAATAATATGCTAACAATAATAGCATTAACTACATTTTATGGTTGACCAGCACAGTTCTCACCCAACATGGATGCAAAGGACTTTCACATTTGAAACAACCTTTCTTGAGTCACAATAAATGGTACCGCAGGTCGCCAGTTGGAGAACCCTTCTATACGGTACAATTTTTGTGAAGATTGCACGTGCAGAATGCGTGCATTTCAGGCTGCACAATTTTTGCATTAAAACTTTAGAGCGTGATCGAACTTTTTCATACAGAAAATGTACAGTTTGACTCTAGCGTCAGAATTGTTCACTAACGGATTTCTTTCCGGCACAAATTGTCCATCATTTTAAATTTTATGGTTATGTAGGGTACGATGAGTGATATTTATGCATTGGCATGGTGGATTCGAGATGTTTCATTTGTATTTTAAATCATACAATTTTTTGAATGCATAGATAACCGAATGCTCTAAGAATTGTGTACTGGAGGTAAGCTCCATTATGTAGTACATAATAAACTGTGGGTAATAGTGATGTCAGTGACAGATTTACATGCGAAACTGTGTGGCTCGTTTACTGAACGCACCTAACAGGAAGGAAAATGTATTTTGTTTAATATCGTATTACCAGTTGTTCTCTACATTGAACTACTTTTTTGGTGTCCCTTTACAGGCGTAGACTCATCAGGTATCGGAGAGTCAAAGGAAATAGATACATTATCATCGCCATCATCATTAGCCACATCCCATGACACTGAATTATTCCTACTCACTGTGATAGAACTTTTCTTGAAGTTCAGTCTATTGGCCCTGTATTATCAAAGCACTATACATAGACCTATGAATTATTATCTGCTTCTAAATGTAGCACGAGGGGTCGAAAGCAGAAGACAGCAGACTATCGTTTTGACGTCCAGGTCGCACAAAATCAGCTGGAAATGAATATGGCGGGAGCAGATAGTTATTCAAAAGAAAACATAAAGAATGGTATGGATGACTGGTTTTGCAAAAATTGCCAACGTAATGAAATGAGAGTCATGATCCAGTCAATTAGTACAAGGCACATCATAACTGTGCCAAATTGGGACTAGGGAAAAGAAATGCCATTGTTCAAAGTGTAGTTAGACAGTCCTGAATACTCTAATTTTATTCCCATTGTCTTCCATCTCGGTTTAAATTAAGCGGACGGAAGTTCAATTTAGAACACCGATGTCCTAAATTGACTGATATTGTCATCCGGAAGACAATTTTTTGATGGCTTTTCATTATGTATTAACAAAGTATGTTTTGTTTGGAAGTAGATAAATTGGTTTATAGAACATTTATTAATCTTTCCCATTCGCATGTGTTAGATGTAAACTTCTTAGTAAAAAAATGAGGTTAATTATCATAATTTCTTATGTTATATTCTGCTGGCAAGTCCGTACCTCATTTACCTTTTTTGCCTTTTCTATAACATCGCTTTTAACCTATAACATTTTCTATAAGTTTCTTCTATTACTCCTTCAAACTGCAATATTCCTACTTTTCTACACTTAGAATTAATTTTTAACACTCTCAATTGTGTCTTGTGATTGAATTGCTGCATAACCTCTGCTCTTTAGTACCTAGCTTTACCCAAGTTTTGGGAAGAGTGAAGAATCTTCACAGTAACACCTACATTTGTTTCCTGTATATAAAATATAATGTTATGGTTTCTGGTGTAGGAACTCAAACCTAAGGCTTCTAAGCAGTGATTCGAATGCTCCGACCATCAGGTAAAATGAATCAATAAAACTTCTGACATGTTTTCATAACAAGCCGAAGATTTCACTTTGCACTACAACTCATATATTTTCAATCTCTCAGCTCCAAATTGACTCAAATAATTCTACTAATGGGACCTATTGTCAATTAACTTCCATTCGGGTCATTTATGACCGGTGTAATTTGTTTTGTAATTAGTCGTTGTAGTACAATGGCCGCTTGCAGCAATCTTCGCGTGTGTCGTCTTACTAGCAATCTTCGCACAACGCGGAGGGTGGCAAGCCAATCGGCCTTGATACAGCATGAATGACGGTTGTTATTTATTATTCTATTCGTATCTTGGGTCTGTTTTGACGCGACGATATAGTGCCTTACATTGCCTTTGACGCGACGATATAGTTTAAATTGACAGAGCCAAATACTTCATGCCTTATTGACTTCGTTTCAGCATGGTCGTGCATGAGTTTACTTATTGAAAAATAATTTTCACAGTGATTTTAGTGAAAACGAAACTCTTTGTTAGTGATCATGAGGTAAAAGAGTCTTTGAGTTCAGATTCGATTTTCTTTCAAATTACTTTCTGGGAGCTGGTGAGAAAGTTTCTGATAACAATGAATAAAATACAGAGGATGATACTGATACTCGTTTTCTTGCTACAAATGGTCCAAGGAACCTTTTTCGGATTAACTTAACAGATAACATAGTAAAAATACTGCCTCATTTAATTTTTTTGAAATTCAAATTATCTTTTATGTTTTTAAATTTATGTTCATTTGTACTCTAAATAGTAAGAATATACTCATTAAAAATTACAGTATTTAAAAAAAAATTAAAACACCATTTTTCCAATAACGGGTTGAATTTTTTCTGTAGAAAACTTTATATTTTCTTGGCAAAAACATTTTCGGATTTTTGAATAGTGCTACAATAATGGTGGAGCTTTTGTACCAAAATAGTATCTTAATTGAATAAGATCTTTAAAAACATAAAAGATACATAGATAGAAAGTATATACAGTAAACGATAGTAGATAAGGGACAACCTATTTCCTCCGAATAGTCGTTGATTTGCTATTTCTCGAAATTATTTCTTCCATTAAAAAAGCTAATAAGGATTCATCATGAAGGACACAAAACGAAATCTTGTGAGATGACTTCTATCCACTGGAACTAAGAAGTGCCAAGTGCCGGCAACAGAAAACAGTCTTCGTCGAAAGCTGTTTTGGTTACTGTCTTACGTCATTAACACCTCTTAAGAAAGCTGATGTTGATCCACAACACATAAACAGGTGCGTGTGAACAAATGTAATAAATTAACACATGCCATTTTGTTAATGTGAATAACTGTAATTCATAAATAGTTGCGCCAGACTACCACTAGTATCTCCGTTAAATATCCTACTACTCATAAGGTCATATACATGACAAGCATATTTTCATAAAAATAATACATTTTCATAATAAATTTAATAATAAATTAAATAAATTTTGAATAAATAAATAAAAAATAATAAATTTTCATAAAAATTCATAAAAATCATTCGCCACAATTTCCCACAAAACACACCCCTCCATCTCTAAACAATAAATGCAAACTTCCCTAAGTCAAGTTATACAAATATGAAATTTTAAAAATAGTGAAGGGTTATACCGAAACCCGCATTTGCCAGAGGAGGGGCAAGTAAATTCTTTGTTTGTAACATTGTACCCGTCAAAATCCCCGAAAGGCGAAAGTCGAACGGGAAGAAATAAATTTAAAAAAATGATAAGCATACGCGAGACTCGCGGTTCCATCAACACAATCGTAATCATACGTTGTGATAAGGAGTGAAGAGGTAAGCGTTAGGCTGTCGGGACTTCACTAAGACCATGAAAGGGAGCTAGAGACGAAGCCGATGTCATTCTCACACTACGAGTATATCTCAGCACCAAGGAGCTAGTCTTCAAACTTCGAGTGATGAAGATGTTGAATTCTATTTCGTAGTTTGAAGCCAAGTACTTCGGAGTTTGCTCTTTCATGTTTCGCGAGAGTCATTGTTCCCTCATCAAAGAAAATGGTAAACAAAAAGGCTTGAGGGTCCTATTCATACACTTACTCGTCCTGGCCATTATACAAATTTAAATTTTGAAACGAGATATTGAACGAAATTCTCTTATTATTTTCAGTATGTTTCGAAACTGAAACTGTAACTTGGCATGCGCACTTACAAAGCTATTAATATATTGGTTGGTAGTTGAAATTAAACAGACTCCATATTTACCCAGATATACAACAGGGTAGCTCCGCAGATGGAAGAGTTTTCCAATAAGTAGATGAATATAGTCAGTCGCAAGTAGGTGTTTCATACGAAACACATATAGGGAAAGTTGCGACCGCGTGTTAAATTTGTGGGAATATTAAGTCCAACTACACCGATCGTTAAGGATATTCTGAAACATTTTTCTTTAGGAAAGGTTAGGAAAATTGGTTCACCAAAGATTCCGGGAACTTCATTCTGCCAGTCAGCCGAGAAGGTTACAATCAAGATTACAAACATAATTACGAACGTAAGCTTACGAACTATAATCAAACCCGTTAGGTGTTTCAATATTTAAAGTAAAAGTAATTCACGTAAATTTGACAGAACTGCAATGTATAGATGATAAGAATAAATGTTAAAGTTTTATTGTTGAAACAGGCTGATAATTCATAGTAGTTACCATCAATCTAATAATTGATTCCAAATAATAGAACTTCCAGAAGTCGTGGTGCTGTATAGAATCACACGTCCACATGGAACAGATAAGGAGTGTACGTTGTGTGTAGAACCCATACTTAAAAATGGCAGGAAATGTAGTCATATAATAAATTAATAATTCAGTTTTAAAATAAGCAAAATTGAACTTAAACAATTTATCACACTCCGGCACAAGTGTCGCGAGCGCGCTCTACATAGCTAGACCGGTACCTCCGCCTGGTCTCATTCTCCAACACTGTCGAGACATTTATTGTTATTTTCAATTAGGTACTTCATAGGTAAAATATTGCGCACATAAAAAAAGAAGCACCTCGGAACATGTGATACCTTTACTTGAATCAATGTTAACACGTAGCTTTTGAACACGAAGCGCTGTAGCGTCATATTTCATGGGCTTGTAATGGCGCCGAGGGCGAGAGAGCGGACAAGGCAGGCTGCGAGAGATGGCGAAGTGCTACAGGCGGACGGAGCTGCCTTTGGGGGCAAGACGACGACGACGAGGTGTGTAGGGGCGGCGGCGACTAGAGGGCCGTGGGGGCGGGGGTGGGGCGGGCCGTGGCAGACGCGGGGGCGGGGACGGGGCCAGGGCTGGAGCCGGAAGCGGGGCCCTGGCAAAGAGAAGATAGGGCAGAGGCGGGGGCGGGGGCGGGGGCGGGGGCTGGGCGAGGCAGTGGCGGAGCGCAGCGATTCCTGGGCGGGGACGGGGGCGGGCTGGGACGGCGACGGCTAACGGGCCGTGGGGGCAGAGGGAAGGGGCGGGGGCAGGGCAGTGGCGGGGGCGGAGTGAGAACAGGGTCAGGACAGGAGCGGGTGAGGATGTCAGGGGAGGAGGCAAGGGCAGGGCGGGGGCCGGATGGCGAGGGGGCGGGGCGAAGGGAGGACAGGGCTGAGGCTGGGGCGGGGTCTGGGTGAGGCAGTGGCGGGGCGCAGCGATTCCTGGGTGGGGACAGGGGCGGGCTGGGGGACGGCGGGCTGGGACGGCAACGACTAACGGGCCGTGGGGGCGGGGACGGGGCGGGGAAGGTCAGAGGCGAGGCAGGGGCAGGGCAGAGGCGGTGGCGGGGCGAGGCAGTGGCGGGGGCGGAGCGAGGACGGGGTCGGGGCGCGGTCGGGGGAGGGGTCGGGGGAGGGGGCAGGGGTCAGGGGAGGGGCAGGGTCGGGGGAGGGGCGGGAGTCGGGGAGGGGGTGGGGTCGGGGGAGGGGCGGGGGTCGAGGGCAGGGGGCACGGGGCAAAGGGCGGACAGGGCAGAGGTTGGGGCGGGGTCTGGGTGAGGCAGTGGCGGGGGCGCAGCGATTCCTCGGCGGGGACGGAGGCGGGGCGGGGAAGGGTGGGGTGGGACGGCGAAGAGGGGTGGGGGCGGGGACGGGACGGGTCGGGACAGAGGCGGGGCAGGGGCAGGAAAGAGGCAGGGGCGGGTGCGTGGTCGGGGCGGGGTGGGGGCGGGGCGGGGCCGGGGGCTGGGGCGGGGGCGGGGGCGGAGCAAGGCGCGGGCGGGGGCGTGGTATTCGGGGTGCGGGAGGGGTCGGGGTAGGAGGCGGGTGGGGGTGGGGTGGGGCCGAGGACCGGGGGGGGCGTGGGCGGGGGCAGGGCAGAGGCAGGGCGGAGCGAGGCCGGGGTCGGGGCGTGGACGTGGGCAGGGGCGGGGGCGGGTCGGGTTCGGGACGGAACCGGCGGCCGGGCCGAGGGCCGGGGCGGGGCGGGGCGGGGCGGGGCGGGGCGGGGCGGCGACGACGACTAACGGGCCGTGGGGGTGGGGGAGGGTGGCGGCGACACGGCCTTCATTAGCGCGTACACGGCCTCTCGTTCCCGAGCTCCGCGCTCAGCCTTGCCCCCGCGTCCCCCGCGGGCAGCGCGCCCAGCAGCCCCGCCCGCGTCACCCCGCGCCGCCAGGGGCGCGTGTAGGAAAGCACAAAATCATGTTGGGGCCCCCAACATGACAATACAATATTAATAGAATAACATTGTATATACTGAACATTAACCAATTGCTATTTATACACTCCATTGCGAAAATTAATATGTACTTCAAATTAAAATAATTTAATATTTATCAAATTAAAAAAATACATTTTGTAAAATAAAATTTAATTTTTACATAAAAACTTTTTAGTTGAAGTTTTGATTGAACCGTTTGATTAAAAATTATTTTACAGATGCAAACATATTACAAGTCTTTTTAGAATAATTTTAGTTTTTTCCCAGGCGCAGGGTTCCCCATGAATGGGGGTCCCTAAGCAACTGCTTATTTTGCCTGTATATAGATCCAGCCCTGCGAATCGTACAATGTCAATATGTATTAACCCATTAATGTCAAGCGTCCTTATTTGAGAACTCACATTGACGGTCAACTGGATCTTTCCCTCCTCTTTTTTGTCGTATCCTTATCCCTTATACACACACACGCACTGACACTTACATGCACTACACTATCACATATTCCGTGACACTGGTCGGGAGTTTAGAGCTTGTCCCGACTTGGGCGGTGCCCCACTGGTGAGAGAGTGCTGGTTGTGGGAAAGCCCGCTAGCCGACGGTAGGTCGGCGCCGGATCTCGCCATTCAGCGGGGGAAGATCACCCCACCCCACCCCCCACCCACCGATGAAAAAGATGCACTACATTTACGGGGCTAATGCCCTCAGTAGTTGGCGTGCCGGTAATCACTAACAACCAATCAACCAACGAAAGTGATGATGATGAGTTGGGTGATTGATTACCGGGAGCGGTAGCTCAGTGCATCAACTGATCGGTCGGCTGCTCTGATCGGTCTCCCGGAATATGTAGTAGTGTAGTGCATGTTAGTGTAAGTGTGTGTGTAAGGGGAGAGGATAGGACAAGGAATGGGAAGGACAGATCGCGCGCGGTTCGTGGCCCGTTTAGTAGGGTACTGCTCCGGCATTCGCCTGATATTGATCGGAGAAACCTCGGAAAACTACCGATCAGAGCAGCCGGCCGCAAGAACTCTCCTCCAGACAGCAACTGACTTCAACCTAGCTGAAAAGCTAGTGTCGAAAATCCTGCCGCCGCGCCGTGAGGACTAGAACCTAGGACATCCCGGTCAGAGGCGCTGCAGGGAGCCCAGAATAAATTGCAATGAATTTGAAGGAATGTTTTATAAATTGCACAACAAGTGCTTCAGGTATTTAGTAATTTATTTTCTGCACTTTCGGTCCTTTCATCGGGGCTCAGACGTCGATGTCGTGTTTTAGAGAACTGGTTCAACATTCACCATGTTGCTTGCATTGCACAACTGTTCTCTACATCGACAATACTAAAAAAGTAATAAGAATGCAACGTGTTCATGGGCAGGCCAGATTGTACACACTGCAGTTTCCACTAAGCGATTCGTATCTTCTCAAAGAGGTTTCCATTTTTTTGGCGACGGTTTCAAATTTGTTTGGAAATATCTAGTAAGCCGTGAATGATGAAATGATCAATTAGGATTGGGAAAGACTAAAAGTAAGTCCTAAACGATGCAACATCAAATCCTTACCTAAACAAAGATACAGAAAAAACTATGTTGGGTCCCCCTGACTCTCATGTGACTGTTAAGTTCACTGCAAATTCCACGTGTGTTGGACGAAGATTGAACGCTAATGCGCGAGCCGTTTTGGCTCCAAACAAGTATCTTTATTATTTTAAGTGTTTATGTGTCTGTTTGTCTGTATTATTATATTAAGCTTTGGTCCCTTTATTTTTGAACTAACCTTGAACAGCTATTGGAAATGAATTATTTCACACTTTTCATTATTACTATCTTGCAACAGTTTCGAGGATTATTTGTTTTATCGTCAGGCGTACGAACCACGTTATCCACTCACCACCACCACCACCACCACCACCACCACCACCACCACCACCACCACACCGGGAGCGGTAGCTCAGTGCATCAACTGATGTCACTGCAGCGCCTGTGACCGGGAGGTCCTAGGTTCCCACTCCCCACGGCGGCAGGATTTTCGACACTAGATTTTCAGCTAGGTCGAATTCAATCGCTGTCTGGAGCCGGCCGGCTGCTCTGATCGGTAGTTTTCCGTGGTTTATCCGATCAACACCAGGCGAATGCCAGAGCAGTACCCTATCAAACGGGTCACGGACCGCGCGCGATCTGTCCTTCCTCTTCCTTGTCCTATCCTCTCCCCTTACACACACACTTACACTAACATGCACTACACTACCACATATCCCGGAAGACCGGTCGGGAGCTTAGAGCTTGTCCCGCTGGTGGGAGAGTTCTAGTTAGGAGGAAACCTCACTAGTCGACGGTAGGTCGGTGCCGGATCTCGCCATCCAGCGGGGGGAAGATTACTGCCACCTCCCGAGAGAAAAACATGCACTACACTAACGGGACTAATGACCGAAGCAGTTGACGCGCCCGGAAACACGAAAAAATCAATCAATCAAAAAACCACCACCATTGTGGCCATAAAAAGGAAAGGCGACCACAATGGTGTCGGCGTGGTGGTAGTGGTGAGTGGTAACTTCGCTTGTTACGCCTGAAGATGAAAAGAATAATCCTCGAAACTGTTGCAAGATTATAATAATGAAAAGTGTGAAATAATTTTTCTCCATTAGCTGTTGAAGGTCTGTTCAAAAATAAAGGAACCAAAGCATAACATAATAAAGTATCTTTATTACCCAAACGCACAACCTACGTCACTCCTAGAGCTCTGAGAAATTTCACGGGTTTTGGGAAAACAAAGTAAATAATGTCTTTCTTGAGATTATGTTGTGCTTATTAAATGGAAATTTGTGCTGAAGTGCTACATTTGTTTTAAATACCACCAGAAAAAATATTTACATAGCTAGAAAATGCTTGCAGAAGTATTCTCCTATTAATCTGAATATTGTTAATCAGTACTTTTCCATATTTTCTTCACACTCCTGAAAATTTTAATTTTTTACATACAGAAAGTACGATTTGTTGTGATGTTTCAAAAGTCGCATTTTGAACTTTAGGTCTTTTGAATATTGAAAATATGAACAAAGCATAAATTACTTTTGATCGAACTTGTTTCCAATATTTTAATGGTACTGAAATTTAAAATATTCCTTTATCATGATCATAATTTTCTCATTATTTTACAAGAACTAAAATATTTTACCAAAATGGTTATACGGGACGGTTTAAAGCGTTGGAAATGTTTCCGGGTAACGATATCAGGCAAAAAAATATTATTTAACACTTTAACGATGTTTCGTTTAGATTACGAACTCTACTAACATGTACGATATATGGCAATGTATGCATCAGAATGCTCAAATTATCTTCTGAAATGCCTTAAACCTGTTGGGAAATGAGAATTGGGTTCTGAAATTCAAGCAATTTAGGTTATTTAATGGAGTAAAATTTGGGGGAGTTGGTTGAAATATTTGTTATTTATAATGAGACTATCTTATATGACCGTTACATGTACTTCGGGGAAGTAAGGGTATGTTGTAGTCCTACTTGTTTGTTTTTTGCGTAATCATATGCCCTGGAATATATGTCCGCTTCAGAGCTTCGCACCTAATTCCAGTGAACGGAACTCATTTTTACCGGTGGCTCGTGTCCCTAACTGTATCTTCATTAGATCTTTTCAGTTAACGTGCATTTTTTGATAAAATAATAGCCAAGCACTAGTGATATATTCTGTATATTAAATATCCCATCGATTTGATGAATTGTTGAAAATACCGCTTACGTTCGTTGTAGTATTCCTTCAAATAATTTCTTGACTTAATAGTTAACTTCTCCATCGGAAAACACGTTCGACAGGTCTGTATGTTGTGATTAATGCGTTTGTGAAATGTCCTATTGTCTTTACGACCAATGAAGGATGAGATTACACACAGTCAGTTGATGTAAAATAACGCGAGCTCGTGTTTGACGATTGGAGAAAGACGTAGCTAAATGTTTCTATGACATCAGTCCATGTTAGTGTCCGTGCTGTAAAGTATTACACTCTGATGAATGCTCCTGTGTTTCGATTGAAAAGTCTACAACTTTGTCGTAGGACATAACTTGTATATTGTCGAGGCCTAGCCACTTGTATATTGATATATAGTTGAAATAGAGAAAAAGACAAACATTTTAAAGGAAATAAATCCACAAAAGGCTATTTGGTTAGCAAGGAGATCCTAAATTACAGGAATTTGTTTTGAAATATGCCGTACGTTAAAATATTATATACAAATTATTTCTCCTGCATTCTTATTTATTACCTAACGATTCATCTGAACTACTGTTAAACGTTCTTCTCAGAGATCGGGAAGGAAGTCGCGAGTTTTTATTTAATGTCAATTTTAAAAAGGAAAATTAAAAATATAAATAATAAAAATAATCCAGAAGGCAGTCATAATCAACTTGTGCTCTATAGAGAGAAAGTTTGTAGGTGCAGATATTTAGTAAAATTTAACGGAAACAGAGGAATAACAATAATGATGCAAAAATGGAGGTTTGAAATTTGCACAATACAGTGTTTGTTTCATATTTTGAATGTTTGTTAAAGTTAAAAAAATGAAAATACAATACGTTTTATAAACAGAATATAACGCATTGTGAAAAAATTAGACATGGACTTAGCAGGTCTTAATTTTCTTATTTTGCTCCACCTCCTAACTTCGTGGCAAAGACGGAATCTTCTCTTATTATTCTTTATCTCTGTAAAATTATTTTCTTTTTCTTTAAAGCTTCCTTTTCTAACGTAATTTTGTTAATATTTTCTAATAGTGAAACAGACTCCCTTTTACATCTTTTAAAACTTATGTTTTGACTTGTTTATTTTACATATTATTTTTACTTCTTCTCCGCGTCGCATTCTATTTCCTTGCATTCTCTGCATCTATGTTAATAAAATTGAAGGGTTTGAGAATTGAAAATAATTGACTTTTCTAAGATCACAGTTTTTTCATAGTATAAACATCCATTCAATTATTTATAGTTTTGTCTGTCTACTTGTCCGAGCTTTGCAACGGCTAAACCGATTTAGACGTTTATCTCTCGTGAAACATAATTTGGACTACGTTTTAATATTCTATTATACAAAGAAGTATGTTGGTTTGCTATACAAGTCTATCTTTTTATTCCAATCTTAATGAGAGTTAGTATGCATGACCTTAAAAACAAGGGAAAAGTTGCTGTAATACTAATATTTATTCCTGATATTATAGCTGAGAATAAAATCCATCATTATCTCCACCCTCGCAGCAGAATTTGAGTGCGGTCTATTTCAATATTTTACGAATATCTGAACATTAGTGAGGAAATACACCAATGTAGTGGATTCTGATAGTCCCTATTTCCTAATGAAAGACTGTTCGAGGTAGCTCAGGGGAATGGCTGCTGCCCTACTGCGTTTATGACCGGGATGTTTTATTGTTTGAGAACAGACGGTGGCGAAATTTTGGCACCAGATACATCACTACGAAGCTACATAGCTTGTAGATCCATTTTAGCCATTGTCTGGAGAATTCTAGCTGACGGCGGCTCTGTTTGGAGTTTTCCCTTGAATCTCCTATCAAAACCAGGCGAACACCCGAGCAACAATTCAGTAAATGGGAGCAGAGGCGGTGGCTCAGTGCATCAACTGATGTCACTGAAGTGCCTCTGACTGACTACTTTTCTACCTCTCTCCGCAATATCACAGATAAAAGCTTCTTGAATATTCCCCCGTCGGCTATGACCTTTGTGAAAACAGCAAGATCGATCGAAATACATTCGAAGAAAGGTATGTTCATAGAAATATTGCAAAACTTCTAATTTGTTATAAAGCTATATTCCGGAATGAACTATTACAGAATACTTAATTGAGTTCTAAAGGACCTATTTAATTACTTAGCTAATTATTCAATTCATTACCGTTCACCTTGGAAACTAAAATCGAGATCAACTAGTTCTGTACACGATTCCACTGTCATCCAGCTTTTCAATCCCAGTAAATTAATTTCGCTGGGGTTCAACTGAATATTATTCAACCAAAAGAAACAAGGGTGGTTCTGTTGTAATAAAACAGAACAACTTAGTTAAAACTAGATATGCTACAAAACCACATTCTTTCTCGAATATTATTTGTAACGGCTACGCAATATTATGAAACATAAATATTATAAACATACTACATGAATCTAAAAGCGTGTTCCAACCAGCAAACACATTATTTCCGCGCTGCGAATTGAAATCCGATTTCTTCGAGTTGGCACGCCATTCACGTTAACTCTACACCACTAGACCGGTAAAGTCAACCTTTCTGACGCTTTAAAATGAAGTTGAAATTTTGCATTTGCAATTTTCAAAACCTCTGAGATTTTCATTTAGATTATTATTATTATCTAGTTTTAAAGAACTGATTTCATTAAGAAAAAATACCTATTGTCAATAACTGAGTTTTTCAGCGAAATATTTTGTTTGCATGTTTCAAGATCACAAAGAGTTTGCCGAAAATAGTACATTCACCATTTTTTAAATATTTGTTCTATCAGAAGAAAAAATAAAGAAAGCCGTTCTTGAAAAAAATTATAAATTGGATTAACTTTAAACAAAAATTATGCGAAAACTACTTTATTGTCAAAGAACTTTGCTTGACCCTATTTAAAGATCTAATTGTTTTAGAACATATTTCACTAAGCATTATGATTTATATTGTGATATCTCTATCATAAATATTGTCCTTTGCTATGGTACTTTTTTGAATTTTTTAAAATACAGAGAGTTCTTCGTAAATGTGATCTGTTTCATTTTTTAAGGGTCAAATGCTCTAATGGGGATGTATGGACAGTCAGACGTATTGTCGTCAACCAAGGTTTCGGTACCAAGGACCATGAAAACGTGGATTAGACCACATAACGAGTTGGGGGAAGTAATGTACTAGATATAGGAGCAAGGCTTACCCCTTTTTTCTGTACCAGGGCAAAATAATAATCTTCTTTTTCTTTCTTCTTCACTTCACGGATTAGGGAAATTCCCTGTTTCGGCTTCATTACACCATCTCTGTCGTGGACGGCCAATGTCCCTTCTTCCTCGTGGTTTGTACATGTTTGGGGATCCTTTCATGAGACATTCTTCCTAAGTGCTGTACCCACCGTGATCTGTATTCCTTTACTTTTTCATTGATAGAAAATATATTAAGTTCCTTTCTTATATCTTCGTTTTTTATTTTGTCCATTAGGGTGCAGCGTTTTACTCTTTTACTTACTCTCGTTTTACTTACAAAATAATAATAATAATAATAATAATAATAATAATAATAATAATAATAATAATGATAATGATAATAATAGTAATAGTAATAAAATGCAAGTAAAAGGTTTTGAAATTTATGAAAGTTAGTTGTTGAATTAGTGGAGGTGGCCAAAATATTGTGTGTTTGTGGCCAGTGGCAAATTAATGACAGGTGACGGTTCGAATCTTCCTCTAGAACCAGATAGTTCCAACAATGCTCCTGCTCGAATAGGTGCAACGAAAAATATGAAATGAGTACAGCAAAATTAATTTGGGGCTAATGAGTTAAGAAGCGTTACCACATGCACAGTCCGTGCAATAGTTATTTCCTTTGTTCCTTGCGAGAAGTTTCTCGAAAAGGCTTCAGATTTAAATAGCCGACCGGGAGCGGTATCTCAGTACATCAACTGATTTCACTACATCGCCTCTGACCGGGAGGTCCTAGGTTCGAGTCCTGACGCTTTTCAGCTAGGTCGAATTCAGTCGCTGTCTGGAGGAGAATTTTAGCGACCGGCTGCTCTGATCGGTAGTTGTCCGTAGTGTTTTCGATCATCACCAGGAGAATATCGGAACAGTACCCTCACAAACGCGCGACGGACCGTGGGCAATCTTTCCTTCCTCTTCCTTGTCCTATCCTCTCCCCTTACACACACACACACACTAACATGCACTACACTACCACATATTCCGGGAGACTGGTTAAGAGCTTAGAGCTTGTCCCGGCTGGGGCGGTGCCCCGCTGGTGGGAGAGTCCTGGTTAGGGGGAAACCCCGCTACCCGACGGTAGGTCGACGCCGGATCTCGGCATCCAGCGGGGGAAGATCGCCGCCACCTCAAGAGAAAAACATACACTACACTTACGGGACCTAAACTGTTGACGCGCCCGAAATCACTAACCAACCAACCAAATTAAATAGTCTAAAGTAAACTCAGGTTATTGAAGTGATGGAAGAGATTAAACAGCACTTCTGTTCAGTCTCCACTTTGTCACTTTGTTTTGGATTTCTTCAAATTGAAAAAAAATAACCCAATAATTTTTAATATTTCCCAATAAGAAAGGGGTCAATTGTAATAACCTCGTTAGGCACATTTACTTTATGACAATGAAAGTGTTTTATGGTTCCTGTCTGTTTTTGCCGTTTCCCACATCTGGTGCTATTGTCGCCGTCATTACCGCTGCCCTGTCCAAGCCGCATCAGTCGCAGTCTTAAAAGACGCTAAGCACAAAGGCCTTCCATTTTTCTCGTAACACTCGCGACTCAGAAAATATCCGTGCAAAAATAAGGTGAGAAGAACTTTCCAAAGTGAGTTATCTCCACGACATGCAATTTTTCAGGAAGCGAAATTAACCTTACATTTCAAGAATAAATTGAACGCTTTTCGAATACCATTTCTCTCGTAACACTCGCGACTCAGAAAATATCAGTGTAGAAATAAGGTGAGAAGGGTTTTCCCAAAGTGAGTTATCTCCACGAAATGCAATATTAAGGAAGCGAAATTAACCTTACATTTTAAGAATAAATTGAGCGTTTTTTCGAATACCATATTGGCAACACAATACCGTAACGGCATTGTTTAACACAATATTTAAAGAAAAATGGAGAAACTCTTCAGAATATTTTAAACGCAAAACCATAAAACTAACACATTGCGATTCATCACCTTGAAAATCAGCTCTTCAAATGTGCAGGAAACCCACCGGCGTGACATCGTCACGCGAACTTTTTCGCGCGTTCGAATCCCCTAACATAATAAAATTAATTTAGACGTGTAGGTAACGAGGTCGTGGGCGGGACCGGAAATGAGCGAGCGAACACGACGCCGGAAGCGGTATCGGGCGGTGGATCTGAGGCGGGCGGGTGATGACGGGTGACGGCGCACCGCAGGCGTTGACGGCGCGTGCGCACAAAGGGTGAGTGGGGGGGGGGGCGGTTTCCGGCGGCGGGCGCTAACGACGGGGCGGCGGGCGCTGTCCTATAAAGCGCCTTGGCGGTGTGTCAGGCGTCTGCCCTGCCCAGCTGCCCGCCCAACTGATCCAGCCGCGATGGTCCGCTGCCCGCCGCCCGCCCTCCTGCTGCTGCTGGCTGCTGTTGTGTTCGTGGCTCGACGCGTGGACGCGTTCAGCCTCCTGTCCAAGGTGCCCACAGGCTGCGGTAGCTCAGCGACAACCCCGCTGCTTCTGCGGGATTTTTGAGACTAGTAACGGGACAGGTTACTCAAGGTATCAACTCGTGTCACTACCGTGCCTTTGACCGGGAAGTACTAGGTTTGAGTTACGACGCTGTCAGGATTTTCGACATTAGCTTGTCAGCTAGGTGGAATTCAGCCGCTGTTTGGACGAGAATTCTAGCGGCCAGCTGCTCTGATCGGTATTTTTCCGTGGTTTCTCGGATCAAGACCAGGCGAATACCGGAGCAGCACCCTAGCAAAAGAGCCACGGACCGCGCGCGATCTGTCCTTCCTCTTCCTTGTCCTATCCTCACCCGTTACTTACACGCACTTATAGTAACATGCACACATGCTAAGAAACCTTTCAGGAGCTTAAGAGTTTGTCCCGACTGGGGCGGTGCCCCGCTGGTGGGAGATAGCTGGTTGGGGAAACTCCACTGGCCGACGGTAAGCCACGATCACACCATCCAGGGTGGTGCGGGAAAATCATGGCCATCTTCCACGATAAAACATACACTACAATTACGGGAGTAATGACCTTAGCTGTTTACGTGCTTGGAATCACTAATCAATCAATCAAAAATATCTAAGGTGCACACCAGCCTTGGGAGCTCAGTGACAACACCGTTGCTTCTGCGGTTTTGTTGATTGGGGTCCCATTCCCAACTGTAGCGGATATGCGACGCTGGCGAGATAGCTGTGTTAGATTCTGTCGCTGTCTGAAGGAGAATTCTAGCAGTCGGATCCTCTGATTGGTATTTTTCAGTAGTTTATGTGATAAGTGCCAGGTGATTGCCGGACAGTACTTGCCCTAACACACGTTCAACGGATCGCGTACCTTTCCTTTCTCTTCCTTGTTCTATTCTCAATCCCTCTTATTTACACATGCACACACTGACATGCACTTAACTACCACGCACATCGAGAGACTAGTCTTCAACTTGTCTCGGCTGGGGTGTGCCACACTAGTGGAAACATTTAGAAGAAAAAACCCGCAAGTCAATGTGTAAAGTAAAGGAACCGGTAGTTGACATGCCATCACATGGCACTTTCAAATATGCATCAGTTGACACTTTCAAATATACAAAAAAGCATTCAACTCAATATGATTGCCAGACTATAATTATAGTTACAATGAACTATAGTTACACTTTGTAGACTATATAGTTACACATTGTAGACTATAATTATAGTTTACAATGCACATGGCTCCATTTTTCAGAATTCGTGGGAAGCGATAGTTACAGGGTAGTAATTTTCTTATGTACAAACATCACATTTGAAAGTGTCAACTTCTAGTGATAGTCAACTACCGATGCCATTACCTTAAGTCGGAACCGGATTTTACGTTACAGCTGTGGGTAGAACACCCCATCTCCCGGGATATTATATTCACCACACTTACAAGACTAATGACTAGGACGCAGATTTTAAAGAAATGTTATTTCTTCTTTTCACTTTATAACAATGCCGTTTTGTATAGAAATTCATTTTACGTTATGACAAAAGGAAATAACCCATTTTTATACGTCATTTTTTGCACTTTTTATCAATTTCGGCTAATAAGTAACTTTTTAACTTTTTCCATCATTTTTACTGCATTTTCGCTAATTTCATCGATTTTAATGTCATTTTAATGGAACTTGTTTTAAATAATATTTTCAAGATGCATAAAATGTTCTCCGACGAATTCCAAAGTATATACCTGGTAGTCTTTTCGATTTCTCGACTCAGAAGTTGTAATGTCAGCCATTGTGAGTATGTAATCTAAGATTCTTGTGACGCCTGTCAGCGTCATTGGTGGTTCTACCAATTTCGGGATAACTAAAGATAGAGCTTTTCTAGTCAAGAACAGTCCACACCAAGAGTTTGTGAGCTGAGTTCATTTGAACGAATAGAAGAAGCCTCGATTACATCAGTAACATATCCATCAGCTAAAGTTGTTCATCAGAACTGGTTTTGATCTCATATTTTACGTCATTTTTCTTTGCTTTTAGGCCATTTATAAACATTTTAAGAGCATTTTATTGATCATTTTTGGCGATGTTCTAGGTCATCAAAATCAGCCCCTTAATAATGACCATAGTTTTTTAATATCCCTGAAACACTACACTGTCATAAATTGCATTAAATTTAATGTAAAAATGTGCATGAATTTTAATGTACATTGTACATTAAAGGGATATTAATGTACATGTACATTAAATTTAATTCTTAATTTAAAATCAATGCAGAATTAATGTATGACTGTTACCGTAACTTTCTTGTCTACATTAAAATTTAATTGTACTCTTACATTATATTTAATGTACACGTACATTACAGTTCTTGTATGCGTACATTAAATTTAATGTGCGTACATGATAATTACTTTAATGTACTTTACATTACAAAGAAGCCGCCATCCTGATTGAGGTTTTCTGGGTTTTCTCAATCGCTTGAGGCGTATGCCGGTATGGTCCCTAGTTTTGCACTCCCAGACGTAAATGTACAGATTTCCCTCCCCTCTTATATGTTACTACCGTGTATCAATGTAGACTCAGTGGTTAGGTGGAAGAGCAGACCCTATGGCCTGAGCCTAGCCATTAATAAAGACATTATTATTATTATTATTATTATTATTATAATTATTATTATTATTATTATTATTATTATTATTATTATTATTATTATTATTATTATTATTAGAATGGTTGAATATATTCGTGTTGATCCCGTTTTAATATTTTAGAAAGATGGTTCTTTTTAAATTTATTGGACCAAATAGGATCAATCCACGATGATACCAGGAATTAGGACATATAATTCATATAAATTTATTGGCGCTTAACGTTTCGCACATTTGGCATGTCCCTTTTCAAAAGCATTTGACAAGCGGTTGACAATAAACATTAAATTTTTATGTAGTAAAAAACAAAGGAATAAATTAAATATACATATTGAAGATATTAATGTTTAACAACATTCTCATGTAAAGCCTTTTTTATAATATGCCGAAGGTGGCGTCCAATTTGGTGGTAACGTTTATTGTCAACCGCTTGTCAAATGCTTTTGAAAAAGCACATGCCAAATGTGCGAAACGTTAAGCACCAGTAAATTTATATGAATTATACGTCTTAATTCCTGATATCATTGTGGATTGATCCTATTTGGTCCAATAAATTTTAAAAGAACCATCTTTCTACAATATTATTATTATTATTATTATTATTATTATTATTATTATTATTATTATTATTATTATTATTATTAGAATGGTTGAATATCTTCCTGTTGATCCCATTTTTATATTGTAGAAAGATGGTTCTTTTAAAATTTATTGGACCAAATAGGATCAATCTACGATGATACGATGATACCCGGAATTAAGACGTATAATTCATAGACATTTATTGCTGCTTAACGTTTCGCACATTTGGCATGTGCCTTTTCAAAAGCATTTGACAAACGGTTGACAATAAACATGACATTTTTTGAAACATTACATGAGAATGTTGTTAAACATTTCTTCAATATGTATATTTAATTTATTCCTTTGTTTATCACTACAAAAAATGTAATGTTTATTGTCAACCGTTTGTCAAATGCTTTTGAAAAGGCACATGCCAAATGTGCGAAACGTTAAGCAGCAATAAACGTCTATAAATTATACGTCTTAATTCCTGGTATCATCGTGGATTGATCCTATTTGGTCCAATAAATTTAAAAAGAACCATCTTTCTACAATATTGTTATTATTATTATTATTATTATTATTATTATTATTATTATTATTATTATTATTATTATTATTATTATTAATATTAAAATTAATGCAGAAATTTTTGAAGCTGTGGGACACTCCCGGCGTTTGGGCGCTTCAGCAGCGGCGTGTGCGCGTGTGTGTGTTGGCAGGGCGCGTGCGCGGGTCGGCGCCTGTTGCCCAGCCAGCCCAACGACTGCGCAGACGCTGACGCCCTGGTGCGCGTCAACATGCGCGTGGTGCGCGTCAACCGCACGCACTTCGGCCTCTCGGGCAACGTGCTCCTCCGCGAGGGCCTCGGCCCGCCGGTCGAGGTGAGGCTCACCGCCGCTTCTCTATACAACGCTTTTCCTAAGGATGAGCCAAAGGGACAGTTCGCGGAAACAAGTCAACATCACATGTATAGAACGATTTTCCTAAGGATGAGCCAAAGTGATAGTTCGCGGAAACAAGTCAACATCACATGTACAGAACGATTTTCCTAAGGATGAGCCAATGGGACGGTTCGCGAAAACAAGTCAACATCACATGTATAGAATGATTTTCCTAAGGATGAGCCAAAAGGACAGTTCGCGGAAACAAGTCAACATCACATGTATAGAACGATTTTCCTAAGGATGAGCCAAAGTGACAGTTCGCGAAAAAAAGTCAACATCACATGTATAGAACGATTTTCCTAAGGATGAGCCAAAGGGACAGTTCGCGGAAACAAGTCAACATCACATGTATAGAACGATTTTCCTAAGGATGAGCCAAAGTGATAGTTCGCGGAAACAAGTCAACATCACATGTACAGAACGATTTTCCTAAGGATGAGCCAAAGGGACAGTTCGCGGAAACAAGTCAACATCACATGTATAGAACGATTTTTCTAAGGATGAGCCAAAGTGAGAGTTCGCGAAAACAAGTCAACATCACATGTATAGAACGCTTTTCCTAAGGATGAGCCAAAGGGACAGTTCGCGGAAACAAGTCAACATCACATGTATAGAACGGTCTTCCTAAGGATGAGCCAAAGGGATAGTTCGCGGAAACAAGTCAACATCACATGTATAGAACGATTTTCCTAAGGATGAGCCAAAGTGATAGTTCGCGGAAACAAGTCAACATCACATGTATAGAACGATTTCCCTAAGGATGAGCCAAAGGGACAGTTCGCGGAAACAAGTCAACATCACATGTATAGAACGATTTTCGTAAGGATGAGCCAAAGTGACAGTTCGCGGAAACAAGTCAACATCACATGTATAGAACGATTTCCCTAAGGATGAGCCAAAGTGACAGTTCGCGGAAACAAGTCAACATCACATGTATAGAACGATTTCCCTAAGGATGAGCCAAAGTGACAGTTCGCGGAAACAAGTCAACATCACATGTATAGAACGATTTTCCTAAGGATGAGCCAAAGGGACAGTTCGCGGAAACAAGTCAACATCACATGTATAGAACGATTTCCCTAAGGATGAGCCAAAAGGACAGTTCGCGGAAACAAGTCAACATCACATGTATAGAACGATTTTCCTAAGGATGAGCCAAAGGGACAGTTCGCGGAAACAAGTCAACATCACATGTATAGAACGATTTTCCTAAGGATGAGCTAAAGAGACAGTTCGCGGAAACAAGTCAACATCTCATTTATTTCAGATAAGTATCCCTCTGCCACGACAGCTGTTCAGCTACCACTCGCGCAACTTTTCTTGAACGATAGACTGACGAAATGCGGGCGGAGTGGGTGTATTAGTTACAAAGCCAGTAGAGTATTTTCAGTCATGCCAACCTTTGGTAGATGAAAGTCAAACCTGCTACGTTTGCGGCCAGGTCATTGCTCTGGGTAGGCAACAGCAGGGACACTAGATGAATTAAAATGTATTTAAGTAGTCGGCTTGTGTAGATCTTTGCTAATTTTGACAAGCATCTTGTCGATCTACATTATGACTCATAGGATGCAACAAAACCTTGTTCTCCTTTTCCACTTCACAAGATTTCACAACTTTTTCTATAGTTTTGCGTTCGCCGCTACGGTACGTCCCCCTAACTTTTTCGGGAGTTTTAGGTGCCTCCCTTGAAGGACCTGAACATGCCTTAGCCATTTCTTCATATGCTGATAATAAACCTGAACAGACGTTCTTTACTATGAAAGCTACTAGCTTCTGTTTCGTGCCAACGAAGTTTTAATGCTGGGAATGTTGTCATCAGTGCTCGCTGCGATCTTTTGCCTTCAGCTGTTTATGGCGCCAGGGAGGGGGAAGCAAGGTCATCGTTCAAGAAAAGGTGCGCGAGTAGTACGCCCCTTCGTAAAATGTTTTGTAAAATTTTGGCAAATAAAGGAAGCCAAAAGAAAACTCTAGGCTTTTTGGGGAGGGCATGGCCCCCATGACTCTCCTCGATCCGTCAGTGTCTCTGCGCTCCTATGGCGAGAAGAAAAAGCATGTTTTAATGGAACTATAGGAGAACGGCAGAAGGGGAGAATCTCCTCCCTTAAACTGACATCTATTGGCTTCTTTTTGAACTAGAAGAACAAGCCATGATGGTGACTCATGTATAGAACGATTTTCCTAAGGATGAGCCAAAGTGACAGTTCGCGAAAACAAGTGAACATCACATGAATTTCAGAGAAGTATCCCTCCGCCGCGACAGCTGTTCGGCCACGCCCCTTCGTAAAGTGCTAATGGCTCCTGTGAAAACATCGCTACGAAGAAGTCTAAGAGTTTCACTGAGGTATATGCACGTACGTAAGTCCGGAAAATATTTAGATTTATTTACGTATGTGGAAAATCTCTTAACATGCTCTCGTTTATTTATTTATTTATTTATTTTACGTCAAAAAACAGTTAAAAAACTGCGTATGACGGGCTCACAATCTCTCACAATCAGTAAAAGAAAACTGCCACGAATGTAAATAGAAAGAAAAATGATTTTCAGCCGAAAACACGTGCACCGGTACGCTTCTTGCAATCAAGTCTCGGTTTTAAAATAAACATAATATTTATCACACAAAAAGTAAATTCAATGTAATATATAAAGATAAAAAGAATTTTTACAGAAGAGTACGTTACACTGCTCTTCCTAATATCAATTATTTCTCGCGGCGCACTATATTTTTGTCGGACAAGGACACCACAAAAGGAAGTGCCGAAGCCATTTAACAGGTTAGCCAACTACAAACGAACGAATGCGGGAAGAGAGTCTAATGGGCTCAAGGGCACAATGACTACAGAAACTTCAGTTATGTTTCCAGCAATAGCTGTCACTTTGGCTCATCCTTAGGAAAACCGCTCTATACAGTGTAGAGTCCTGCGTATGTGTGTGTTTAGTAGTGTTGCATGTACAAAAACTGTACTCCTCAGCATATGTGTAATTTAAACATGGTGGAGAAAACAATCTTTACTATCTCTCCATCCCCAAGATGAACTGATGATAGGAGAGAATGGCGTATGGGAATCGTAAATGGATGAGTGATACTTTGGACATGAGAAGACGTGTTAAATTGTTTGGTGCAGGATATAGACAGGTTATTTTATTAAAGGGAGGGCATTGTGGGAGGAGATAGGTTTCTTTATTAGGGTGCAGGAGATGATCGCAGGTTATTTTAATGCCAGTGTATTTTAGGTCTGGGAACATGTCCGATGGGTTATTTCGTTAAAGGGGTTTTGGATGGGTTATTTGTTTTGAAGATACTGCGTCGCGAGTAGGTATTTTATTAAGGTATTGGTAACACTGTATATGGTGTAGGATACCTAAGTCGTTTAGCAGAGAGGTCAGTCATTTCAGAAGCATTATAAAGTCATGAATGTAAGTGCTGGTTGTCCGAGTGCCTGGTCGTATAGTCTACATTGTTATATTGTGGGAGGAGTTCACAATATAACACATCATCCAACAAAAGGTTAATGAAAATCGAGGCGCCATTTTCTTGAAAATTTTGAAAATGCCCAAGAGGATTCAAGTAAAGTACCCTCCAAAATAAAAATATCGATTTCAGAATCAAGGGGCCGCGATATCAGCCAGATTGATTGGGGAATATTAATTTTGAGAAAATCGGTCGAACGGTTTAGCCGCTAGCGTTTTAAGCAAGAATTGATAATAAGGCATTATTCCTTCCCATGTAAGAAAAGCTGTTTGCAACGGCAAGTGAGCATCGTCTTTTGACCTTGTCGCTTATCGTGCCTCACGTGAAGGAGTCGACTTACTGCTTACAATTGTTTCAGCTGCACCTCACGGGGCGCCTGTGCCAGCAGCCGTCCAACCCGACGACGTGTCGCAACATCGTCAATATGAACTCAGGCAACATATGCGACCGTCTGGAGGAGAAGGGCTCCATGTGGGACGACTTCTTGAACAACCTGGAGGAGGTTGGGGGCCGCCCCTTCCCGCGGACCTGCCCGTTGCTGGCTGTAAGTGCAACACCAACATCAGGTCACTGCAGCGGCTCTGACCGCTAGGTCCTAGGTTCGAGTCCTAACGGCGGCAGGATTTTCGACACTAGCTTTTCAGCTAGGTCAAATTTAATCCCTGTCTGGAGGAGAACTATAGCGGTTGGCTCTGATCGGTAGTTTTCCGTGGTTTCTCCGATCAACACCAGGCGAATGCCGGAGCAGTACCCTACCAAACGGGCCACGGACCGCGCGCGATCTGACCTTCCTCTTCCTTGTCCTCTCCCCTTACACACACACTTACACTAACATGCACTACACTTCCACACATTCCGGGAAACCGGTCGGGAGCTTAAAGCTTGTCCCGGCTGGGGCGGTGCCCCGCTGGTGGGAGAGTCTTGGTTAGGGGGAAACCCCACAAGCCGACGGTAGGTCGGCGCCGGATCTCGCCATCCAGCGGGGGAAGATCGCCGCCATCTCCCGAAAAAAACATACACTACAGTAACGGGACTAATGACCACAGTAGTTGACGCGCCCGGAAACACGAAAAAATCAATCAATCAATCAAACTCACAACCAACCAACCTAAGTGGTTTGATGAGTTTGTACTTTTAAGTCCATCGTGCCAAAGACACGCAAAGTCGCTCGCAATTTGCCAACGACTTGAGAGGTGGTGCAACGGTATGTGGATACGCGTCGATATGCCTTCTGAATCTGCTTCTCCTTTCTCAGGGT
The DNA here is from genome assembly GCA_011170035.1 of Teleogryllus occipitalis. NCBI lineage: Eukaryota > Metazoa > Arthropoda > Insecta > Orthoptera > Gryllidae > Teleogryllus > Teleogryllus occipitalis. The sequence continues at coordinate 95,075 of BLKR01009089.1, read as the reverse complement.
AACTACACGCTGAGCAATTACATGCTGAAAGAGAGCGATCTCTGCATGATGTATTCCTTCAAAGGCCATTGGACTTACAAGGCAGAGGTATCGCCGTCGGGCTGTTTCGCCATGAACATGGAGGTGACTGAAGCCTAAGCTATCAGCAGATGTACGTTCTTGAGACCCCCAATAAATGCATCCATAATTTGAAAACGGAGTTTCATTGCCACTTCCTGTCCTTTCGTACATTTTATTACAGAAATAACATATACATGCGTGCATACACTTCACACACAAGTACATACCCTGACAAGCAATAAAACTGACTCTCAATTGGTCTTGGAGATTCTATTGGAAAAGTGATGAAAAGAACATTTCCAGCTCGTACTAATACATCTCACCATACATAATTTGAACAAAATGTATGAGATCATGATTTTTTTACTTCCTTACGTTACACCCACATTTTCAGAATGCTTCTGATGAATTGATTAAACGAGATAAGTATGTACAGCTTGTTGCCGTTTAGAGCTGAAAGAGATTAAGAAAACCTAAAAGAAGAAAACACCTTAGCATTTTACAGGGATTTATAAAGCGCATAATTTCAGGTGTGGAAATTCCTTTAAAGACCTACCTTGGGGCTAGTGGGGTTTCCCCCTAACCAGGACTTTCCCACCAGCGGGGCACCGCCCCAGCCGGGATAAGCTCTAAGCTCCCGACCGGTCTCCCGGAATATGTGATTGTGTAGCGCATGTTTGTGTGTGTGTATAAGGGGAGAGGATAGGACAAGGAAGATCGCGCGCGGTCCGTGGCCCGTTTGGTAGGGTACTGCTCCGGCATTCGCCTAGTGTTCATGGGAGAAACGACGGAAAACTACCAATCAGAGCAGCCGGCCGCTATAATTCTCCTCCAGACAGCGACTGAATTCGATCTAGCTGAAAACCTAGTGTCGAAAACCCGAGTAATCAGTAGGATGCGGATGTCTACGATTTTGCATATTTTTGTCCGTTGCTTCAGGGTATATCTAATTGAAACTTCTTAACATTTGGGTAGAATTGAATTGAATGCTATGTAGATTATTGTTAGTGCGTATTTGGCCGACTTTTACAATTGGTGCATATTAGTGTAATTATAGGGATTGGTGATGGCAGGACAGGAGTGGTGCTGGCAAGGCAGAACTGGAGCTAGCAGGGCAGGACTGGAGCTGGCAGGGCAGGACGTGCTGGTAGGGCAGGACTGGTGCTGGAAGGGCAGGACTGGAGCTGGCAGGGCAGGACGTGCTGGCAGGGCAGGAATGGTGCTGGAAGGGCAGGACTGGAGCTAGCAGGGCAGGACTGGAGCTGGCAGGGCAGGACGTGCTGGTAGGGCAGGACTGGTGCTGGAAGGGCAGGACTGGAGCTGGCAGGGCAGGACGTGCTGGCAGGGCAGGACTGGTGCTGGAAGGGCAGGACTGGAGCTGGCAGGGAAGGACGTGCTGGTAGGGCAGGACTGGTGCTGGAAGGGCAGGACTGGAGCTGGCAGGGCAGGACCTGCTGGTAGGGCAGGAATGGTGCTGGAAGGGCAGGACTGAGCTGGCAGGGCAGGACGTGCTGGTAGCAGGAATGGTGCTGGAAGGGACTGGAGCTAGCAGGGCAGGACTGGAGCTGGCAGGGCAGGACGTGCTGGTAGGGCAGGACTGGTGCTGGAAGGGCAGGACTGGAGCTGGCAGGGCAGGACGTGCTGGTAGGGCAGGACTGGTGCTGGAAGGGCAGGACTGGAGCTGGCAGGGCAGGACCTGCTGGTAGGGCAGGAATGGTGCTGGAAGGGCAGGACTGGAGCTGGCAGGGCAGGACGTGCTGGTAGGGCAGGAATGGTGCTGGAAGGGCAGGACTGGAGCTAGCAGGGCAGGACTGGAGCTGGCAGGGCAGGACGTGCTGGCAGGGCAGGACTGGTGCTGGAAGGGCAGGACTGGAGCTGGCAGGGCAGGACGTGCTGGCAGGGCAGGACTGGTGCTGGAAGGGCAGGACTGGAGCTAGCAGGGCAGGACTGGAGCTGGCAGGGCAGGACGTGCTGGCAGGGCAGGACTGGTGCTGGAAGGGCAGGACTGGAGCTGGCAGGGCAGGACGTGCTGGCAGGGCAGGACTGGTGCTGGATGGGCAGGACTGGAGCTAGGAGGGCAGGACTGGAGCTGGCAGGGCAGGACGTGCTGGCAGGGCAGGACTGGTGCTGGAAGGGCAGGACAGATGCCGGCAGGGCAGGACAGGTGCTGGACACGGTGGAGGCAGGAGATGGCTAGGCTAGGAACCGATGTGGGAGTGGCGACAGAACCCCTGCTGATGGAGGCAGAGAAGGGTGACGGGGCAGACGACCAGATCCGGAGCGGTGGCGCGGCGGTGGCTGAGGACAGGAGCCGGCGTGGGTGAGGACGGGGCCGGGACTGGGGACACGCTTGGGCAGCCCGCGCGCGCGCGCGCGGTCCGCTTGCTCCGCGCTGCCGCCATTCGTCTCCGCAGACAGGGACACGGCCTCCGCGCTTCCGCCTCCGCCCCCGCCCCCGCCTCCGCCCCGCCCCCTGCCACTCCGCGCGGACTCTGCGCCCTGCCCGACCAACGGACACTGCCGGTGCTACTACCGGGAGCGGTAGCATCAACTGATGTCACGGCAGCGCCTCTGACCGGGAGGTCCTGACGGCGGCAGGATTTTCGACACTAGCTTTTCAGCTAGGTCGAATTCAGTCGCTGTCTGGAGGAGAATTCTAGCGGCCGCCTGCTCTGGACGGTAGTTTTCCGTGGTTTCTCCGATCAACACCAGCCGAATGCCGGAGCAGTACCCTAACAAACGGGCCACGGACCGCGCGCGATCTGTCCTTCCTCTTCCTTATCCTATCATCTCCCCTTACACACACACACTTACACTAACATGCACTACACTACCACATATTCCGGTAGACCGGGCGGGAACTTAGAGCTTGTCTCTGCTGGGGCGGTGCCCCGCTGGTGGGAGAGTCTTGGTTAGGGGGAAACCCCACTAGCCGACGGTAGGTCGGCGCCGGATCTCGCCATCCAGCGGGGGAAGATCACCGCCATCTCCCGAGGAAAGAAACATGCAATACACTAACGGGACTAATGACCAAAGCAGTTGACGCGCCAGGAAACACGAAAAAACAAACCAAACCAAACCGGTGCTACTAGGCACGGGTAGAGCGGGCGATCACCCGGAGCCCCGCAAGTCAAGGGGCCCGTTGATAGGAAACCTTAGAAAAGGAATTGGAGCTACTGAAAATCGTCACCGTAATTCCGTAAGTCGCGGGAGAATAGTGTGATATTTCATGAAATTTTAAAATATTTTTTTACCATAAATAGGCAATTATAGTCATTACTTACAAGAACTCTATGAAATTAATCAAACTGGCCTAATGTCTATGGAAATTAATTTTTATTATTTCATACATTAAATAAATATATGTGTTTAATAAGTGATTTTATTAAACACTAAACAAAACACAATTTTTCAGTATTTTAAGCTCACCATGAAAATTGTATTATTTGATGACTAAATAATTTTACTTAAAACTATTTGGAAATATATTTCCAAAATTCTTGTTGCTTAAATAACGTAATTTTTGTTATTTGTTGAAATAAATAAAATAATTCATATGGTTGCTTGATTTGAACGTTTACATTTTTAATTCTATTTTTTTGGTGGGGCATCTCCGTTTCAGTAATGCCCGGGGCCCAAAATTTTCTAGCTCTGGCCCGGCTAACGGGTCATTGGTCACGGACCAATGGCACGTTTGGCAACGCCTCTACAGGGTGTAGAAAACCTGCCTCGACTTTGTTTGTCATTTTTCTCTACACCTGCAATCCCTCTTTATCAAAGTGTCAAATCTGAAACCCGATACTCGACTACAAGATTCATTAACTGCTCGTCCAAACAAGTTTAGTTTTATATAAACATGCATATTCGCACGATCTCTGTGTGTAATTAGTGCCTGTGTAATATTGAGGTGTTTGGAAAGACGTTATTAACTGGGACCTTTATGATGTTTTTTTTTCTCATTGAGGTAACCAAATTGGGTACTACTATAAAGTAAATTATAATTTTCCAGAAAGTACATAGGAAAGTTTATTTGGAGGTTACTCGGTAGTCTTTTTAACTGGCAGCCAATACATCACAAGTCTTGAAATATGTCAATTAACTTGAAGGATGCAATTAAAAGACGGAATACATACTCGCAATACTAAGAAAAGGCCTGTAATTATAATCAAAATATTTAAAAAACGTGTTCAGTTATTTTATGAATGTTGCAGGATATTAGACTCTGGAAAAATGTTTCTTACTTTTCCGGTAATTCCTCATAATTTTTGCATCATTATCGTATAGTAATCAAGATACCTTCTCTTGCACTCACGGTGGAACCCCTTCGTGTTCACCTATCGAGGCACATGAGGTATCCTGGTCTTCTGGTGGGAAACTGATCATTTTTTTGCGAATCTATCCAGAAGATTCTAAGAAATTTCTCTAAAATACGTGATTTTTGGTTTTTTAAGCAACTAAAACGCGTTTTGGAAGGCTTACAGCTCAGATACAGAGGTATTCAATATCTCATTCCATCCCTCTCGACAAGACAAATCGTTTTGCCCAATTTTTGGTCTGTCACTTTTGGAAAATTCTAGTTTCCAATACGTTTTTCCTATGGTTTCAGTGCACCTACGAGTGTACATTGATGAAAATTCCTACATTTCCTTTCCGTCCTCAATTCCTACACTCCCTTTCCGTCAATTACGTGAATCATTACGTGAGTCACCACACTGATTAATTTATTTTTTTAATAAAAAAAATGTAAACAAGTATATTAATCGATACTTTCTCATGTATCTTTTTATGTTTGAAAATGTACGAATTGAGCAATTGGAATATGTTTAAAATTTATTATTATTATGAATTAGCAAAGCACAAATAAAAATAAAACATGAAAATACCCGTCAGAAGCGCCACGCTTAGATAGTCATTTATTTTATTCTATCTTGCGTTTCTGTAAAATCAATGGATAAAATGTATTTCCGGGCAACTTATTTCATACTTTACAACGTTACTTAAGCATCGGTCTCAAATAATGATACTGAATTGCAATTTTCCAAGCGTTAATGGCATTTGGACGAAAATACATTAATAGATCCGCACACGTATTAGAAGACCCATTTAATCTGAAATAATCGTGAAGCTGATTTCCTAATATTAGTTGCAGTGAAATATTTTAAGGAAAAGTTTTATTGTGACCAGATTTTATAGGCAATGAACGAATGAGCAATAGGAATACAAAGAAAGAGCTATAGCAGTGACAAGCAAACGGTTTTAATGTCTTTCCCACAAAACCTTCGTAATGCGCACTTACCTTTCTTGGTATTTGACCTTGATTCGTTTATGGCTGAACAGGTTGCTTTAGATCTTACACTTTTCCTCAATCGCCTTCGTAATTCTGTTAGATCTGCGGCAAGCCTTCGTTACAGTCAGCGACCAAATGCTCCGGTAGAATAGTCACTCTTCTAAACCGCACTTACGAAATTGATGAATTCTCCGTAACACGCTGCATGAGAGACAGATCGAAGCGTTAATTTTTTCGAATACGCGTCCTTCACAATGGATTTTCTCAAAACTGCAGAGTTTTCTAAAATTTGATTAGAAACCACAATAATAATAATAATAATGATAATAATAATAATAATAATAATAGTGTATAAAATATTGACATACTAAGACAGAGCAATTGTAAAATAATTTTCAAATTTTGGGAAAGTTATACGGAACATAAAGCATTTAATACGATCCTTTAAATATATTTTGAGGATAGTTATTTTGTGATGTGACGTATGTTATAACATGCATTTTATGTAATAGATACGCTTGGGAGTAGATACGTAGGAAGATAGATACATAGGGAGACTAAAGATACGTAGATAATAGGATACGTAGATAATAGATACGTAGGGAGACTAAAGGAAAGAGACTTAAATAGCAATAATGAGATGGAATCATTTTTGGAATTCAAGGGTTCAAATGCTTCACTTCTAAGCAGAATGAAATTGGCAACCGGATCGCTTTCCAAACGAACGAACGAACGAACGAACTACGACAACCCGCAATTATCCTCGGTTGCCTCCCCAAAATGATTATGCATTGCTATCAGATTACCGCACGCTTACAACCATCTCACACGTCTTCATAACGGAAAATCATCTCTATAATAATAAAAATAATAATAAAATATGAAATATAACGTGATTCCATTCTATTACTTGAATAAGAATTTTTAGCGCCATTAAATAGTTAATTGTTGGGATTTTTATAATAAAAAATGTCAAAAAAGACAACTGCTCTATTGATTTAGTTAAGATTCAACAAAACATCTTTTCAGTTTATATAAACAACTTCGTTGGATTTGATTTCAGATCTGATTGAACTAACTCCTGACATATTACATTATTGTTATTATTATGATTAATTAAATAATAATGATTGTGTACTATGTCAGGAACATTGATGAAAACATAAGGCAATGTAATGAATTTAAATAGCTATCAACGCCACATCAGAATGCAGTTATGTTAACGGAAAATCCCCTGCCAGGAAGCAGTTCGCAGCGTTGACCTTTGCCCTAGCGACGGAGCTCCTGACCTGGCAGAAACCCTGTCGTATTTCACCCGCCCGGCAGCGCGTCGAACTGGCAACACAGGTGACCGTCCGCGCCCCACACCATATGCGCATGTAATAACTGGGGGGCGGATTTTAATGAAATGTCATTTTGTCCTTTTCACTTTAGGACAATGCCTTTTAGTTTAGAAATTCATTTTATGCAATGACAAAAGGAAATGGCCCATTTTTATAGGTCATTATTTTGCATTTTTTGTTGAATTTGACTAGGTCATTTTTTACCATTTTCCGTCATTTTAATGCATTTTTTTGCTGGTTTAATCGATTTTAATGTCACTTTTAATAGTACTTGCTTGAAATAATATTTCCTAGATGCAACAAATGTTCTTAACAGCATTACTCAGTAGCCTATTCGATTTGTTCGCTCAGAAATTGTTTTGAGAGCCGTTGTACGTAATTCTTGTGACGTACTATATCAGCGCCATTGCCGGTTCGGCCGATTTTGGCAGATATTTCCTGGTAAAAAACAATCCACACAAAAAGTTTGCAAGCTGAACGAATGGAAGAAGCCTCGATTACATCAGTGTCGTATATAACAGCTGGAGTTGTTCATCCGAACTGGTTTTGATAATATTTTCTAAGTAATTTTTCTTTGGTTTTAGGTCACTTTTGAAGAATTTTAAGAGTATTTTATTGATCAATTTTGCCAAAGTTTTAGGCCATCAAAATCCGCCCCCTAGTAATAACTATATTTCGATTTATACATAGAGACCATTGATGTAAATCAATGTTTCGGTGACATCCAATCGGGAGCCTGGATGATACCAGCAGTAGTGGCGTTTAAGCTCTCTTCTGGTATCTCCCACAACGGGCTGCTACATCATCGGGTCAAGCTTTTAGTTGCTGACTGGGCTCCCCATATGTGTGAAAGTGTGATAGCGCCGTGCATGTAAGTCTCTCTCTCTCTCTCTCTCTCTCTCTGTGTGTGTGTGTGTGTGTGTGTGTGTGTGTAAGGAAAGAAGAGAGAACAAGGATGAGAAAGGAATGTCCCGTAGTCCGTTTGTTGGTACACCGTTCTGTCTTTCGCCTAGTATTGATCAAAGAAACCATATAAAACTACCATTTAGAGCAGCGGATGATCAAATTTAAATACGAATCGTTCTCAAAGTGCAACGTGGTAGCAAATTAATTGTAAATAAAGAGAAATTGTGTGAAGAGAAGGTGGTGCACATGTAAAACGAACGTGCAACTAACGGGAGAGGGTGATTATTAGCATTAATTCTCCTCAGCACACAAAGATCTTACGCTATTTGTGCCAGTGTGCTTCGCGCTCTAGATGTACGCGTACAGACATTCGAAACGAGGGGAGGATCTACTTGACGAAGTCGTCGCGTAGTTTTGATGCAAACAAACCGCGGCGCTCGAAACAAAATCGGCAAACATAAAGCGAACAAATAACAGGTATTTATCTGCTGATTAAATATTAAAAACGATCAACAATTAATGTACATGGCATATTAAATGTGGTCCCGCAGCACCTACTTCTTATTCATGAACATATAATAGATACGGGAACGGGAGAGTATGTCCGTTTCGTTTTCACATGTGTATTATACATTTGGTAATATGCATAGTTTGATTTACTCATAGACACAAAGCTATATGTTGGTGTTAATGATGGCTAGTTCAAGCAAAAACAAAACTAAAAAAAAACACAAAAACTTATCACCTTCATTCGGAATGGAAAACGTATAATAGTAATTTAAGAAGTAAGTATCGTGAGGCTCCTTATTACAATGTGAGATTGGATTATTTTCCAAGGAGACCGTCAGAAGGTTTGATAACCAATCGAGGATTGTAATAAGATTTTACGATACTAATATCGTATGTTTTATCTTCTTTTTAAAATTTCAAATGAACTATTTTTCATTTAAATTTGACTATTCATCCTGGGAAAGATGACATACTGATATTAATATAGTAGTTATAAATTATTTTGCACATAATATCTAAATTACGTCATGGATTATTAAAAAAAACATAATAGAATCTTTCCTTTTTCAGTAAAAACTGTTATAAAAAGCGGACCAAAAATAATTAGAACACTTCATATTCCAAAAGTAATCTCCATTTCGTGAAGTTCGATTTTAGTCAACCCAGGTGACTAAATACTTTCGCGAACAACGAATGCGTTCATAAAAATATTCACACCGTTTCCGCTTTCTTCATCTCCACGCCAGGTTTCTCTTGAAATCTCGCAAAATGACGTAATAGTCCACATTCTGTCCCTCGCAGCATTTTACGATCCATTCCGGCACGGAGGTGCAAAATGCGGCCATTTGGATTTGAGACAGTTTCTCCGCCGAGCGGCGCATTAAATAAAGGTGGCAAAGCGCGCTGCTTTATGCGCGCGACCAGGAAGCGCGGGCTTTTAGGGCGGCGCGCGCGCTGGGGGAATAAATCAGCGGCCGCCGCCGCTGTATGGCGTGCCCCAGCCCCCAGCGCAGGTCGTGTTCCCGCGCGCGCCCTGCCTGCCCTACCCGTGCCGCGCGGTATTTCTCTTCGGCGGCGGTGGTGGTGGTGATGGTGGTGTCGGCGGCGGCGGTGGTGGTGGTGATGGTGGTGGTAGTGGCCGTGACGGTGGTGACGGCGGTGATGGCGGAGATGACGGCGATGGCGGTGGTGGCTGCGGTCGCGGCAATGGCAGCGGTGGCGGCGGTGGTGACGGTATCACGGTGATGGCAGTGGTGGCGGTGATGGCGGTGGTGATGGTGGGGGTAGTGGCAGTGACGGCGGCGATGGCGGTGACGGCGGTGATGGCGGTGACGGCGGTGATGGCGGTGACGGCGATGACGGCGGTGGCGCTGGTGACGGCGGTGACGGCGGTGACGGCGGTGGAGGTTGCGGACGCAGCAATGGCAGCGGTGGCGGCGGGGTGACGCTATCGCAGTGGTTGTGGCGGCGGTGGCGGGGGTGGTGGCGGTGATGGCGGTGGTGGCGTTGGTGATGGCGGTGGCGGCGTTGGTGATGGCGGTGGTAACGTTGGTTGAGGCAGTGGTAGTGGTGGCGGCGGTGGCATCGGTATCGCGGTAGCGGCGGTGATTGTAGTGGTGGCGTAGGTGGCTGCCGCAATGGCGGGGATTGTGGTGGTGGCGGCAGTCGCGGCAAAAGGCGACGATGGCAGTGGTGGTGATACCGGTATCGCAGTAATGGCGGTGAAGGCGGTGTCGCGGCGAAAGCGGCGATTGCAGCGAAAGGTGGCGATTGCAGCGGTGACGGCGGTGGTGACAGGATGGCGATGGTGGCAGTGGTTGCGGTGGTGGTGGTGCGGGCGGGATGGTGGCGGCGGTGGTGGTTGTGGTTGCGGTGGCGGCGATCGCGGTGAAGGGAAGCGATGGCAGAGATGACGGCAGGGGTCACGATGTTATCGGGTGATAGCGGTCGTGGCGATGGTGGCGGCGGTCGCGGTGATGGCAGAGGTTGCGACAATATCTCGGTGGCGGCGGTGATTGTGATGGTGGTGGTGACGGCGTTGGTGACTGTGGTGGCAAGCCATGCCGCTGCCGCTCCATGGCGTGCCCGAGCTCTGAGGGCAGGTCGTGTTGTCCGCGCAACCTGCCCTACCCGCGCCGCGCGATATTTCTCTTCGACGGCGCTGGTGGCGGCGATGGCGGTGGTGGCGGTAGACGCGGCGATGGTTGCAACGAGTGGTGGTGGCGATCGTGATAGTGGTAAAGATGGCATCGGTAGCGGCGAAGGGCGGTGGTGGTTGTGTATATCACCGGTATCGCGGTGATGGAGAAACGTGGAAGTAGTGGCGGTGATGCCGGCGATGGCAGTGGTGGTGGCGGCGGTGGTGGTGGTGGTGATCGCGGAGGTGGCGTTGGTGGTGGCCGTTGTGATGGTGGCGGCGATGGCGGTGGTGGCGTTGGTGGCGGCGGGGTTAGTAGTGGTGGCGACGTGGCGGCGGTATCGTGGTGATGGCGGTCGAGGCGATGGTGGCGGCGCTCGTTGCGAAGGGCGATGATGGCGGCGGTATCGCGGTGGCGGCAGTGATTGTGGTGATGGCGTTGGAGGAGGCGGTGATGATGGTGGTGGCGGTGTTGACGGCGGTTGCGGCAAAAGGCAGTGATAACTGCGGTGGCGGCGGTGATTGTGATAGTGGCGGTGACGGCGGTGATGGCGGTGGTGGCGGCGGTGGCGGCGGTATCGTGGTGAGGGCGGTGTTGGAGAGGGCGGTGGGGGCGGTGGGGGCGGTGGGGGCGGTGGGGGGCGGTGGGGGCGGTGGGGCGGTGGGGGCGGTGGGGGCGGTGGGGGGCGGTGGGGGCGGTGGGGGTGGGGGCGGTGGGGGCGGTGGGGCGGTGGGGGCGGTGGGGGCGGTGGGGGGCGGTGGGGGCGGTGGGGGCGGTGGGGGCGGTGGAGGCGGTGCGGTGGCTGTGGGGGCGGTGGGGGCGGTGGGGGCGGTGGGGGCGGTGGGGGCAGTGGGGGCGGTGGGGGCGGCGGCGGCGGCGGAGGCGGAGGCGTATAGCCCGCTCGCACGAGGAAACACGAAACGGAGCCACTGAAGAACGAAGAATTCTGCGGCCAGGGCTGCGCAAAGAGGTTTGAGCGCGTGCCAAAGCATCTCCAGCGTAGTTGTCCCCATTCTTGAAAACAGAGGAACACTTGAGGGCTCTTTACAGCTCCGGATCCCCCTGACGCACAGATGCTCTCGAAAAGCTCTTCTGGGGAATGCACTCATCCTGCACGCCACGGTAAACCTGGTATTAATGATGGTTGTGTGATTATTAAGAATGGTTATTAACCTCTGAAGGTAAATGTGTTAACAGATGCCCGATCTCTTTCAAATATTTACAATCTTCTCTCTGAATTAAAACAGATGTATTAAAGATTCCGTAGCTCATGACAAGTAGAATTTCTTGAATACAACAAAACGGGGTCAAACCTAAAGAAGCTTTTATTTTTAGTGATGAGAAGAAATTAATGTGTAACCACAGTTAATTTTCAGAAAGGATATGCAATTTATTGTTAAATGTTTGTATTATTTATTATTTGGAGAATTCGCCATTTTCTGACAAAAAATATGTCGTTTACTGTTAAAAATCTCTCAAATTTTCGCCCTGTCAAATGCTCATTTGAATCAAACTGACCACCTACGAAAGGCTGCTCTAACAGGCAGCAATTAAGAACACTTTTCCCTTCTCTATATTTTTGAATTTATTATAGGTAATTCTTTTAAAGAGGTTTTAAAAACCTGTTTGAGATTATTTCAGAACGATATATCATGCTAATGAATGTATTCTAAATGTATGTGATTGCTTACTGCTATTCTCTCTCTCTCTCTCTCTCTCTCTCTCTCTCTATCTATCTATCTATCTATCTATCTATCTATCTATCTATCTATCTATCTATCTATCTATCTATCTATCTATCTATCTATCTATCTATCTATCTATCTCTCCCTATCTCTGTTTTTGTAAGAATACAATCATTTGTTAAGTTAAGGCCCCCGGACAAAGCATCGTCGCGATTTGCATGTGGACTGAAGACAGCTTTTGGTCTGTCCTTTTGCTGTAGCCAATGCTTAACCTGCGAGATTTACCTCATGAGCAATGTGAAAGAGGGTTAGTGGGGCGGTTTACTGTTTTCTATATTATTTATGTGAACAACTCAGAAGAATACTCGTGTTGTAACGGAGTTCTGCTTTTTGTCTCATACCCTTGAGCAGAGATCGCCGAACAGTTGATTTATGGGCTACTTGTAGTTCACAGGGAAACTTTCGGTACATCGCCGTGTAGCCGAGGTGGACTCACCTGGAGTTACTTCACTGAGCTCAGATAGATGAGTCACAAAAATAGTTGCTAGCATACTCCCGCGCAACTTTCAATGTCAGTCTCATAATTGATTCTAGGAACGTGCGATTATGTCCGTTATTCCTGTATACATCACACATGTGCTAATAGGCATAGTTTGATTTACTCATTGATACCAAGCTATGTTCGTATTAATGATGGCAAGTTCATGCAAAAAACCTTTATTCGGACTGGAAAACCGATTACTTTTTTACCCTGGCAAACAGCTCTGTGTATATGTATGATATTTCTTTTCCCAGAATAAAAATTATAAAACACAAGTATAGAAATACATTGACTGATGAACATTTCTTTGGACAACTGGATTCGAATGTCAGCCACAACCTCCTCTACCAACACTTAGATACGTGTTGATGACCAAAACGAGTGCAATTTTTCTCATTAGTTAACAAGATTGAATAAATCCGTTCTCATATTTCTAATTTATTACAAACATATTTCTAATTCATTACAGTATTATAAAATTAATTTCATATATACTAGAAATGTAAATATGATCACAGACAATAAACTAAAGTAAGATTTGAAAAACAAAGTTCATATTTCTTTCCTGGCTTACTCCAGTAGCTTACAGTAGGATTTAAAAACATTACGATTGCTCATAAGCTTCTTATATTGGACAATCACAGCCCTAGAGCATTGCTGTATATGTGTTACACATCACAATTTCATAACTTGCCGGCAGCATTGGGGTATGTACTTGTAGTTGAATATTGGCAACAGAAGCTTCTTGAACCGATAGATTCTAACTTTGAATTGCGAAGTGGGGGGGGGGGAGGTTTTGCCGTGTTGAGCTGACAATTATAAAGACCAACTGATGACTTCTCAGGCAGGTTGACAGTTTCGTGATTTCCTCCGATAAAAGAGATTCAAGATATAAAAAAATCAAGGACATCGTACCTCTAAGACTTTTCTTACGAGGACGTTTGAGGATCCCTTTAAAGGTATGTTAAAATGCTGTTTTCTTTACTCTCAATTTCTTTATTCATTGAGCTCAGTGCTCTATTAAAAATTACTTGACACGATTAAAGAACTGTCCGAAGTTATTTATTTGTAATTTAAGTTAAATAATTTAAGTTGACCGAATGTCATTCTATTTTCAAGCAGTTTCGAATTTTATTTATGTGTATTTCTTACCAGGGTCCGAAAAGGTATTGAATACCGGTAAAAAATACCGGTATAATACCGGTATTTTTCCATACCTTTTTCAAATACCTTTATTCTTTTATACCGGTAAAATACCTCTATAGGACGTCTATACCGGTATGGACGTCCATAAAGGTTATACCGGTATTATACCGGTATTATACCGGTATTTTCAATGAAGAAATATAGCTTACCATCCATACATGTTGAAAAAATAGGTTACTTTAGTTAATAATATCTCACAAAATGTTTATTAATCAAATATCATTTCATAATTGTTATTTATTGTTTAAATTATTTTATATATATATAAAACAACTGTATTAAATTATATTCTTATTATTGTAAATGCTTTGTGTTCGGGCGTTTACGTTTTGCATACGTTGTGTGTATTAAAAAACCTCCCTTAATTTAAACTTCGGAAAAGTTGAAATATTAAATAATAATTATTGATTCCATTGAAGAGAACCTTTTCTTACTTAGTGTCCTTCATCGAGCTATCTCCCATCTGACCTGAGAGATGACCTAAGCCTGTCTTTGTATTTCGCACATGGAGAGGCTGTCAACGTATGCGCCGTGCCGTAGGCGTAGGACCGTTTCTTCCCTCCCCGACCCCTCCTTCGGCGAACTGTGGAAGCGTTGACACCTTGAGATAATCACGAACGCTCAGGCTTTCAGGCCCAGTTTTGTTATTGTTAAAAAATGATTTCCTTTTACTTCATTTCACAATTAAATCTTAATTATACATTAATAAATAGGGCTAAAATAAAATGTTATTTTCCTAGTTTATATTAAGGGTTTAATATATTTTGACATTAACTGCAAATATTGAGAAAATTTGTAATAAAAGTAAATTATTATGTTATTATTACTATTATTATTATTAATTATTAACTATTATTATTATTATTATTATTATTATTATTACTATTATTATTAGCTATTAACATTGCATGTGTGCAAGGGTTCCCTTCTACGCGGGTAGCTTACATTGTAAAATGCATCTGGAGGAGCCCACTTCGAGAAGAGTGTTTCTTCCTTAATAATAAGAAATATATACTAACATTATTAATTAATAAAAAATAGTTTATTAATATTAAAATTTTTACTTTTTAATTAAAATTAACATTTAATTTAAATAAATTTATAAATTAACAAACAAAATAATAAATTAATTTACACAAATTGAATGCAAACATTTAAAATTTAATTAGTATTAATATTTTAAAATATTTATTAAAATTAATTACTATTATATAGTACTATTAATATTTTTTCTTAATGAAATTTCTTAAATAATGCATGGATGTAAATTAAACATGCTTCAATCATTAATTTTGAATTATACATAACGCTTCTGTTTCCTCGCATAAGAAGTTAATGTCTATTAGCGTTCAATGTGAATTTTTAATATTGTTTTAGTTATAATTTTTATATATATATATATATATATATATATATATATATATATATATATATAATTATTAATTATGGTGCAGAATAAGGAAACTGGGCCAACTGAAAAAATTGTTTTCGGGAATGTTAGTGATACGATCAAATTTAAGCAAATAATCGTATTTAGTGATCAACACAGTCATGCAAGAAGGAAGTTTGGTATGCGTGGGAAGACTCATTTATTGATAAGAAGACACGTTTCTCTATTTTTTATCGCTACTAGAAAGGGCAAGATTTATACGGATAAATTTTCAACACTCTATCACGTGTCGCCAAGCTCTGCGCCCGGACGTGAGGTCCAAGGTCAGCGAACGAGCTCGTGTTGATGTCTGCGAAAGACCGTTGGATGGTCCCTCCGTCTGACGACAGAACTCGACTTCCCAGACAACGGCATAACTCGACCTAGCTAGAATATGTGTCGAACATCCGCCACCCTCGGGACTCGAACCCTAGGACCTCCCGGTCAGAAACTGTGCAGTGTAAATAGTTGTTTCCTCTGAGCCATCTTAGCGGAAAAAATCACAATGAATTTCCCCCAAATACCTGTACGATTCTACTGAAATACCGGTATTTTCTTATGAAAATACCGGTATTTTGATGAGAGAATACCGGTATAATACCTTTAAATAGAGGTATTTTACCGGTATAGACGTCGGATAAAGGTAAAATACCTCTAAAAATACCGGTATTTGACGTCTTATACCGGTATTTTTAAAGGTATTTTGAATAAAGGTATAATAGAGGTAAAGGTATTTGTATACCGGTATAAATACCTTTACCGCTATTATTTCGGTATTCGGTCCCTGTTTCTTACAAAAACCGTTGTTTACGAAAGACACAGAAGATATCTCAAACCAGAACATTATGAAGTAAGGAAACAAAGTACTCTTTCAGTATCATAATCAGAAACGATATAAAATATTTTAAGCTTCAAGAAATGTCTTCTTTGTCGTCTCTCTCCTCCATTACTGAATATTAAATTCTTCCGAGTCGCATAGCATATTTTGAAGGCACGTATACAACATTTATTCAGCATTATATTACTGTCTATGCATTTAGATTTTCTTATAAACAAACATGACTAGTATTCAGCTGCGTTCCTGTCCAAGACTGGTTGCACCTCGCGCATAGTGGTCTTAAGGAAAAGCAATAATGTGTCACACCGCAAAAGCCGCATAACTTTTTTTCTTTTGCGTTTCTTAAATAAACGTTTGAAATGTTGGCTAGAACACACTACAACTAACCATCTTAAAAGTCAGAGTACGTACATTTACGATATACAGCTTTCCATAAAAGCTTTTCTCATCAATTTGTACGGGCGTTCTCCCATCTGCCGCTCTGTAGACAAGCGATTTTTCATCACTGTTGCTTCCCTTGCCTCTTTTGAGAGATGGATTGCAAGTATTTCAAGTTTTTTAAGACTAAGATTCGCATCTTTTTTTAAACATCAACTAATTTATCTGGATTATTGCTGTGTGTTTAACAAAAAACAAATAGCAGAAAAGAACCTACACTCAGCAGTAAAACTGCAAGAGAGAATCGAGAAATCTAGTGGCGCAACGATGAAAAAGATTTCCAACCTTCTTGTGCCAAGAAACATTTGCAGCGGTCGGCAAATTCAAAGACGTTGCTTTGCAAAGAGCGTTGAGAGATTCCACCTGTAGTGAGGCACACGGTCTTCCCAGAGCCAGTCGACCATGATGTAAATCAGGGATGCTTAAGTGGAAGGCAGGATTTTCGACAATAGCTTCATCGCTAGGTCGAATTCTGTCACTGTCTGGAGGAGAATTCTAGCGGTCGCCTGCTCTGATCGATAGTTTTCCCTCATTTCTCCAAACTAATGATGAAGCAGTACCCTAACAAACAGGCCGCGGACTGCGCGCGATATTTCTTTCCTATTCCTTGCCCTATCAATGACCCTTACACACATTTACACTTACATGCACTACACTATCACACAAGCCAGGAGAACGGTCGAGAGCTTAGAGCTAGTTCCGACTCAGGCGGGGCCCCGCTGCTGTGAGATACGTGGTTGGGTTTATTGATTGATTGATTTTTTCGTGTTTCCGGGCGCGTCAACTGCTTTGGTCATTAGTCCCGTTAGTGTAGTGCACGTTTTTTCCGAGGGAGATAGCGGTGATTATCCGCCGCCGGATGGCGAGATCCGGCGTCGGCCTACCGTCGGCTAGTGGGGTTTCTCCCTAACCAGGACTCTCCCACCAGCCGGGACAAGTTCTAAACTCCCGACCGATCTCCCGGAATATGTGCTAATGTAGTGAATGTTAGTGTAAGTGTGTGTGTAAGGGCAGAGGATAGGAAAAGGAAGAGTAAAGACAGATCGCGCGCGGCCCGTGGTCCTTTTGGTAGGGAATTGCTCCGGCATTCGCCTGGTGTTGATCGGAAAAACAACGAAAAACTACCGATCAGAGCAGCCGGCCGCTAGAATTCTCCTCCAGACAGCGACTGAACTCAACCTAGCTGAAAACCTAGTGTCGAAAATCCTGCCGCCGTCAGGACTCAAACCTAGGACTTCCCGGTTAGAGGCGCTGCAGTAGCATCAGTTGATGCACTGAGCTACTGCTCCCGGTACATAAGTTTCAAATTCTGGCACAAAATCACAAGTAGACCAAAAAAGTATGTGCATAATTGATGTCATACCGCCCTCATGGCGGTTTGCATGAGTACGGGTGACGAACTCCAGCCCATCAGATTCACTTTGTTCTAACTAAACAACAGGACTCCCGCTAAGAGATAGAATTAAGCCCTGCCCTGTTCTACAATATCTTTTACCTCCATTAAAAAACCTTTTGAACGAGGTTCTAAGAAACTTATCGCAGTAATACAAAAAATAATGAAACATCAACGTTTAAGGGAGCGAAGACGCTCGGGCGCGATAAACTTTAGTCTGGTAGAACGCGAGTTAAATGCGAACAACTGCAGCAGGTAACCGCGTGCAGTGTGAACCGAATTATTGCATCTGAGCTGCCCTGATATAATAAGTAACAAGAGGTATAGTGACTGTGATTGGTGACTCTAAAGCCTGCCACCAAATTCAAAACTGTACTTAGAATATTAATTAAATTATTCATAATACAAGTGGATGTGAAATTAAATATCAAATAATGCAAATATTTGTAAATCAGTACGAATATAAATGTAAAATAACCAAAACTTTCTAATACCATAATATATCAAGTCCAGTTACTTACATTATGTAACAGACCAGAAGAGCCGTTTCTTTATCTTTTCTCTTTGCCTTCTAGGTCACTTGAAGATATTCCCTTCTTTGCTGACAAAATGGCTAGTAATTTATTATACAGGATGATCAATATAAATACTTTATCTACGAGAGGAAATTATTACCTCAAGGGAGATGAAGAAGTGAATGAAGTATCTTTCTCTAGTTGACAACATATCTTTATCGTCGTGTGTAATATTTGGTTTTATTTCGTTCCACTTGTTTTAGTAAAATATCAAATAACACAGTAAATGTTAGTATTCTTCAGGTTTCCAGCGCCACCGCAGGGAGCGCCCATGAGAGTAGTAAAACATTTTTATCACTCGCATGCAATAAAAAGACGCTGTACCAATATATTAAGAAGCGACTTTAACCCCCTGAATAAAATATTCAACATTCGTGTGTTCCAGAAAGACATATGTTCTGCGTGCTCTTCTACTTTTCCATCGACTATTATCTGCTTCTATTCTCTCAACTTCCTGATCCAAAACGTAGTAGACGGCAAAAAACTGTTTACGTGGGAGTACAGTTAGAGACAAGCAGAATGTTGATCATTAGTCATATGCACACAAAGACATTTTCATTCTCTTCATTATCATTCAAGTAGACTGAAAATTAGCATTATTATATTCGATAGGTAATGGAAGAGTTATACGTAGCGTAGTCATTTGAGATTAAACAGATAAGGAAGTAAATTATTTCTTTTTTTAGAAAAAGTGATGATTGACAATAAATTATTCAATGAGTTACAATAAATCAACACAATTGTTCAAAATTTCTTTGAAGAGAAGGAGCTAATGAAATCCCACATAAAACGAAGAGCTGTAGCGGTTCGAGAAAGAGTGCATGTCACGCACGCCCAAACAAAATTGAAGTAAAATGATTAATATATTAGTCTCTCGGATGGCTCATGGGCAGCGTACAGCTTCTCGTGCTGTGGTCCCAGGATTCGATTCCCGGTCGAGACAAAAATAGAGTTGTAGCTTTCCTTTAAAATCGTCCCAGTTTCTGTATCTGTGTGACGAAGAAAAGCTCAAGCAGGCGGATCTTGCTAGTTACGAGGAAGAGGAAATGTCATCCTCGCCTCATGTCGCTCTTATCCCCAAGCATGGGAATTTAACTAGGCCCAGGCAAGGGGGACACCGGTAGCTAGCCGGCGAAGTTGGACTACCGATCCAATAACGCCAAATACATATATACATGATTTATATGCCTAATATAGTAGATATGGCCGAGGCCGATTCAGCGCTTCAATCCCAAGGGTCGCCGGTTCAAGTCCCGCCTTGGGCGTGGTTTTTTGTCCCTTGTCTCTCATGTATGTGTTGTCGTGGATGGTTTAGCGTTCTGCTGATGCCAGATCAGAGGACTCCGCAATTTTTCTGATGTCGAGTGTAAGGACGAATATGCGTCCCATCGGAACGTAAAGGGTATCTGGCTGTAGGCTGGACAAGCACCCTAGGCAAAAACAGATATGTATTTGGCGTTTTGAGTCGGTAATCCGACTTCGTCGGCCAGAAACTGGTGTCCCCCTTGCCTGGGCCTAAATAAATTCTCATGCTTGGGGATAAGAGCGACATGAGTGGAATATGACGATTTCTCTTCATCGTAACTAGCAAGATCCGCCTGCTTGAGCTTTTATTCATCATTCAGCCTCAGAAACTGATGATTTTAAAGGAAAGCTACAACTATATTTATGCCTCGATCGGGAATCGAACCCGGGGACCACAGCACGTGAAGTTAGGACGATGCTTATGACGATAAAAAAATAAATGATAAATGAGCGTGCTGAATTATTACGTTCTGTCTGTATTCACGAGGTTACTTTCGTGTACCATAAAATCTATCCCAATTTATTGAACCACGATAAAATAGTGTTCCCCTTTCCCACAGAAAATCGAATGTAGAGATTTGCCTCGGGTAAGAGTACTAGCGAAAAGCAAAGCTGTTCGAATCATAGTAGAAAATGGCGTTTTATTGTTCATAATAACTTACATCTTACTTATATCCAATATATTCATCATTAATTAATTATGTGGCAGTGAATTTTTACATTAAATTTCTGTTAGATTACCAACTGAAGCTCATGCTCTTTCAATTATATACACACCTCTGTAAAACAGATACAGGGAAACCTCTCTGAACGACCACCGCTTTTAAACGACCACACCTCTCAACGAGCAATTTTTCTTGAAACGGAAACTGAAACACATATATAGTGCATCAATCGTACCCCTCTTAATGAATTTTCCTTCTCCCCGAGCACTGACCAGATCCCCAACTAGAATTTTCATAACTTACTTGTTAAGAGATCACTTTCAGAAAAAAATTTAAGAATACAGTACACCGAAGTTTCAGCAGATAAAATTGGTGTCATTGTAAAAAGGGATTCGCGCGACATGCCCTATGCCTAAGCTTTACTCGTCAAATAAATCGACCGACAACGGTGGCACAGGGCATCAGCTGATGTCACTGCAGTGCCTTTGATCGGTAGGTCGAAGGTTTTAAGTTCTGACGATGGCAGGAGTTTCGACACTAGGTTGATAACTAGGTCATCTGCAGGTGCTGTCTGAAAGATAATTCTAGCGGCCGGCTGCTCAGATCAGTAGTTCTCACAGTGGTTTCTCCGATCAACATCAGGCGAATGCCGGGGCAGTACCCTAAAAAACGGGCCACGGACCGCGCGCGATCTGTCCTTCCTCTTCCTTGTCCTCTCCTCTCCCCTTACACACACACTTACACAAACATGCACAACACTACCACATATTCCGGGAGACCGGTCGGGAGCTTAGAGCTTGTCCCGGCTGGGGCGGTGCCCTGCTGGTGGGAGAGTCATGGTTAGGGGGAAACCCCAGTAGCCGACGGTAGGTCGGCGTCGGATCTCGCCATCCAGCAAGGGAAGATCACTGCCATCTCCCGATAACAAACATGTACTACGGGATTAATGACCGAAGCAGTTGACGCGCCCGGAAACACGAAAAACTAACCAACCAACCAACCTAACGAACGCACCACGAACTGAACGTGATCCCCTCGAAGGGGGGGAGGGTCGTGGCTACATAGGTGGTAATTGGTGGGGAGTTGTAGACGACCACCCAGACCGTACGTTTCACGGTGCAACTCACATTGTTAGCCTAAAGGTGGAGACAGTGAGTAGGCACATGCTAAACCCTGTGTTGCCGGGCATGCCCGGTGACGCACCAGTTGGATCAATGACGTCAATTGCGTAAAGGTGTAGGCAGTGAGGTGAGGAAAGGGGGCTCCAAGTCATTCGAACCTTACTTCGGGTGGCCCCCAGTTGGATTCTCGGATTCGTCGTGGCAGTGGCCAGATACTCTGGGCAAAGAGGAGGGACTTGTTTCCGGCGTATGTGAGTGGCGTATTGTTTTGACTCCGGTACTAGCTTGGGTAGTTAGTAGCTCTGAGCTGGCAGGGCGGCCCGACCCAGGCATTGTATGAAGAGGTTGCCGTGAGGGCAAACCTGCTTTCCGGCGAGATCCTAATACCAGCCTGTCGGCGTACTTGTGAATCGGCGGGAGGTGAATGAATGAATGAATTAATCAATTCATTCATTTCCCGCTGACGCACAAGATAAAGACGGATAAAGACGAGATGCCTGGTGCCTGGTAGAACATGAAACATGTGAGGAGTGGTATCCCACGCAAGGAATCTACTGAATGCAATCTTCCCTTTCTCATCCTTGTCCTTTCCTCATCCCTTACATATCCACACACACACACACACACACACACACACATGCACTACACTATCATACATGTCGAGAGACTAGTGAGCTTCGAGTGTGTCCCGACTGGGGCGGTGCCCCGCTTGTGGGAGAGACCTGGCTCATGAAAACCCCGTTATCCGAAGACGGTCGATCATGTGCACGTGTAGGTTGACACTAGATCGCTTTATTCAGTGAGTGGGAAGAACAACGTCATCTCCCGCGATGAAAACACGTATTACACTTACGGGACTAATGACCTTAGCAGTTGACACGCCCGGAATCACTAAACAATCGATCAACCCTACGCCTGGGATTCAATCGCTGTCTGGAGGAGAATTCTAGCGGCCGGCTGCTCTGATTGGTAGTTTTCCGTGGTTTCTCCGATCAACACCAGGCGAATGCCGGAGCAGTACACTACCAAACGGGCCTCGGACCTCGCGCGATCTGTCTTTCCTCCTCATTGGCCTATCCTCTCCCCTTACACACACACTAACACCAACATGCACTACACAACCACACATTCCGGGAGACCGGTCGAGGCTTAGAGCTTGTCCCGGCTGGGGCGGTGCCCCGCTGGTGGGAGAGTTGTGGTTAGGGGGAAACCCCACTAGCCGACGGTAGATCGGCGGTGGATATCGCCATCCAGCGGGGAAGATTACCGCCATCTCCCGAGAAAAAACATGCACTACACTAAAGGGACTAATGACGGAAGCAGTTGACGCTCCCGGAAACACGAAAAAATCAATCAATCAAACCTACGCCTGGGCTTGAATATCAATAAATCGTGGCAGGGATATTGTAGGTGGAGTGTCCGCACCTGGCGTGTAGTATAGATTCGGAGATTTTTATAAGAAAGGATCATTTTGACAGCTAGTTCTGGTAACATAACTGAAGGTTCTGTGGTCGTTGTCCTTGAGCCCAATGGACTCCCTTCCTGCATTCGTTCGTTTGCAGTTGGCTAACTTGTAAATGGCTTCGACGCATCCTTTTGTGGTGTCCTCGTCCGACGAAGATATAGTGCACAACGAGAAATAATTAAAATTAGGAAGTGTAATGTTATGTGCTCTTCTGTAAAAAATATTCTTTATAAAAGTTACATTGGACTTACTTTTTGCGTGATACTTTTATTTTAAAACCGAATCTTGAATGTGAGATGCGTACTGGTTCACGTTTCCGGTACCTGTGCTCTAAGGTGGACTGCTGCGTTTACATTGTGGCAGTTTTTCATTTACTAAATGTGAGTGCATATTCACATATTTTTCCACATACATAATTAAATTTCAATATTTCTCGGACTCGGGTACCTGCATGTACCTCCTCGCACTTAGACATTAGTGATTTCTTCACGGTGTTCGAAACCAACACTTTACGAAGAGTCTTAACTGAACAGCTGTCGCGGTCGTCGGCGCGTCAACTACAGAGGTCATTAATACCGTAAATGCAGTGCATGCTTTCCTCTGGAGGTGGCGGCTTTCTTACTGCGTTTGATGGCGAGATCCGGCGCCGACCTAACGTCGCCTCGCGAGGTTTCCGTCAACAAGGTATCTCCATCCAGAGGGCCATCGCCCCAGCCGGGACCTTTTCTAAACTCCCGACCGGTCTCCCGGCATGTGTTGTAGTAGTGCATACTAGAGTAAGTGTGTGGATAGGGCAAGGAAGGGGAAGGATAGAACGCGCGCGGTTCCTGTCCCATTTGTTAGGGTACTTCTCCAGCATTCGCATGGTGTTGGCCGGAAAAATCACGGAAAACTACCGATCAGATCAGCCGGCCGCTAGAATTCTCCTCTAGACAGGAACTGAACTCGACCTAACTGACAAGCTGGTATCGAAAATCATGCCACAGTCGTGACCCGAACCTAGGACCTCCGGTTGATGCACTGAGCCACCTCTCCCGGTCGCGGCGGAGGGCTACTTCTCTGAATTACATGTTATTTTCACTTGTTTTAGCGAACTGCTATTTTGGCTCATTCTTTGGCGGGTTCTTCTATAGAGAAGTTACTTGAAGAAGGCACGATTTTGACAGGACGCGAAACAAATGAACGCTGTGTAGGGCGATGGCATTGCAAGAGACAGGGATGAATCCATTTACAAACGAGGAAAGTGTAAACGAACGCATAGATGAAGTGAATGCAAGGGCAACCCTAAAGTTTTCTTGCCAGCAGTAGGCAAAGCGGTCCCTTCTCACAGTAATCTGTCTATGTTACTTTAAGAAGGCACCATTTTGACAGGACGCGAAACAAATGAACGATGTGTAGCGCGATGGCATTGCAAGAGACATGGATGAATCCATTTACAAACGAGGAAACTGTAAACGAACGCATAGATGAATTGAATGTAAAGGCAACCCTAAAGTTTCATTGCCAGCAGTAGGCAAAGCGGTCCCTTCTCACAGTAATCAATGTTACTTTAAGAAGGCACCATTTTGACAGGACGCGAAACAAATGAACGCTGTGTAGGGCGATGGCATTGCAAGAGACATGGATGAATCCATTTACAAACAAGGAAACTGTAAACGAACGCATAGATGAATTGAATGTAAAGGCAACCCTAAAGTTTCATTGCCAGCAGTAGGCAAAGCGGTCCCTTCTTACAGTAATCTATGTTACTTTAAGAAGGCACCATTTTGACAGGACGCGAAGCAAATGAACGATGTGTATGGCGATGGCATTGCAAGAGACAGGGATGAATATATTTACAAACGAGGAAACAGTAAACGAACGCGTCGATGAATTGAATGTAAAGGCAACCCTAAAGCTCCATTGCCAGCAGTAGGCAAAGCGGTCCCTTCTCACAGTAATCAATGTTACTTTAAGAAGGCACCATTTTGACAGGACGCGAAACAAATGAACGCTGTGTAGGGCGATGGCATTGCAAGAGACATGGATGAATCCATTTACAAACAAGGAAACTGTAAACGAACGCATAGATGAATTGAATGTAAAGGCAACCCTAAAGTTTCATTGCCAGCAGTAGGCAAAGCGGTCCCTTCTTACAGTAATCTATGTTACTTTAAGAAGGCACCATTTTGACAGGACGCGAAGCAAATGAACGATGTGTATGGCGATGGCATTGCAAGAGACAGGGATGAATATATTTACAAACGAGGAAACAGTAAACGAACGCGTCGATGAATTGAATGTAAAGGCAACCCTAAAGCTCCATTGCCAGCAGTAGGCAAAGCGGTCCCTTCTTACAGTAATCTATGTTACTTTAAGAAGGCACCATTTTGACAGGACGCGAAGCAAATGAACGATGTGTATGGCGATGGCATTGCAAGAGACAGGGATGAATACATTTACAAACGAGGAAACAGTAAACGAACGCGTCGATGAATTGAATGTAAAGGCAACCCTAAAGCTCCATTGCCAGCAGTAGGCAAAGCGGTCCCTTCTCACAGTAATCTGCCTATGTCACTTTAAGAAGGCACCATTTTTACAGGACGCGAAACAAATGAACGCTGTGTAGGGCGATGGCATTGCTTGTAGGGATGAATCCATTTACAAACGAGGAAACAGTAAACGAACGCGTCGATGAATTGAATGTAAAGGCAACCCTAAAGCTCCATTGCCAGCAGTAGGCAAAGCGGGCCCTTCTCACAGTAATCTGCCTATGTCACTTTAAGAAGGCACCATTTTTACAGGACGCGAAACAAATGAACGCTGTGTAGGGCGATGGCATTGCTTGTAGGGATGAATCCATTTACAAACGAGGAAACAGTAAACGAACGCGTCGATGAATTGAATGTAAAGGCAACCCTAAAGCTCCATTGCCAGCAGTAGGCAAAGCGGTCCCTTCTCACAGTAATCTGCCTATGTCACTTTAAGAAGGCACCATTTTTACAGGACGCGAAACAAATGAACGCTGTGTAGGGCGATGGCATTGCTTGTAGGGATGAATCCATTTACAAACGAGGAAACAGTAAACGAACGCGTCGATGAATTGAATGTAAGGGCAACCCTAAAGCTCCATTGCCAGAGGTCCCTACTCACAGTAATCTATGTTACTTTAAGAAGGCACCATTTTGACAGGACGCGAAACAAATGAACGCTGTGTAGGGCGATGGTATTGCTTGTAGGGATGAATCCATTTACAAACGAGGAAACAGTAAACGAACGCGTCGATGAATTGAATGTAAAGGCAACCCTAAAGCTCCATTGCCAGCAGTAGGCAAAGCGGTCCCTTCTCACAGTAATCTGCCTATGTCACTTTAAGAAGGCACCATTTTTACAGGACGCGAAACAAATGAACGCTGTGTAGGGCGATGGCATTGCTTGTAGGGATGAATCCATTTACAAACGAGGAAACAGTAAACGAACGCGTCGATGAATTGAATGTAAAGGCAACCCTAAAGCTCCATTGCCAGCAGTAGGCAAAGCGGTCCCTTCTCACAGTAATCTGCCTATGTCACTTTAAGAAGGCACCATTTTTACAGGACGCGAAACAAATGAACGCTGTGTAGGGCGATGGCATTGCTTGTAGGGATGAATCCATTTACAAACGAGGAAACAGTAAACGAACGCGTCGATGAATTGAATGTAAAGGCAACCCTAAAGCTCCATTGCCAGCAGTAGGCAAAGCGGTCCCTTCTCACAGTAATCTGCCTATGTCACTTTAAGAAGGCACCATTTTTACCGGACGCGAAACAAATGAACGCTGTGTAGGGCGATGGCATTGCTTGTAGGGATGAATCCATTTACAAACGAGGAAACAGTAAACGAACGCGTCGATGAATTGAATGTAAAGGCAACCCTAAAGCTCCATTGCCAGCAGTAGGCAAAGCGGTCCCTTCTTACAGTAATCT
Source organism: Teleogryllus occipitalis (assembly GCA_011170035.1). NCBI lineage: Eukaryota > Metazoa > Arthropoda > Insecta > Orthoptera > Gryllidae > Teleogryllus > Teleogryllus occipitalis. The sequence continues at coordinate 68,226 of BLKR01009089.1, read as the reverse complement.
ATGTTACTTTAAGAAGGCACCATTTTGACAGGACGCGAAACAAATGAACGCTGTGTAGGGCGATGGTATTGCTTGTAGGGATGAATCCATTTACAAACGAGGAAACAGTAAACGAACGCGTCGATGAATTGAATGTAAGGGCAACCCTAAAGCTCCATTGCCAGCGGTCCCTTCTCACAGTAATCTGTCTATGTTACTTTAAGAAGGCACCATTTTGACAGGACGCGAAACAAATGAACGCTGTGTAGGGCGATGGCATTGCTTGTAGGGATGAATCCATTTACAAACGAGGAAACAGTAAACGAACGCGTCGATGAATTGAATGTAAGGGCAACCCTAAAGCTCCATTGCCAGCGGTCCCTTCTCACACTAATGTATGTTACTTTAAGAAGGCACCATTTTGACAGGACGCGAAACAAATGAACGCTGTGTAGGGCGATGGCATTGCAAGACACAAGGATGAATCCATTTACAAACGAGGAAACTGTAAACGAACGCCTAGATGAATTGAATGTAAGGACAACCCTAAAGCTCCATTGCCAGGGGTCCCTTCTCACAGTAATCTGTCTATGTAGCGGGGTGTCGAGGGCTGGGCGCGGCGCTGCGCGGCGTGCGCGGGCGCGGGCGCGGGGCATCGGCTCCAGCGGAGTGAAACAGGGCTCCGCTGCCTCCGAAGCACGACGCGCGCTGCCTCGCGCCCGAGTTCATTAGCCTCCTTTCTCCCGCGCCCGCGCCGCGCAGCGCCGCGCCGAAGGCACTCCCTCCGCGCAGGGGGACACAATTCAAAGCCGCGCACGGAGATCGCCTTTATTAGGGTCTCTCCGGCTTGGCCCGATTGCTCTCACCCGTGGGGTCATTGGTTGTGATGCCTGGCTCGTCAACTGCTAAGGTCATTATTCCACTGAGTGTAGTGCATGTTTGCCTCGGGATGTGGAGGTTGGTTAGTGATTCAGGACGCGTCAACAGCTTGCATCATGAGTCCCGTAAGTGTAGTGCGTGTTTTTTCCTCGGGAGGTGGCGGTGATCTTCCCCCGCTGGATGGCGAGATCCGCGCCGACCTACCGTCTCCGTGGGGTCATACGAAATGCTGGCGCGCAAATAGTTCTTTGGCTGGCGGTGACTGCGCAGTGAGACACTGCAACGAGGAAGGCTGGATTTTCGATTCTAGCTCGATAGCTCGGTCTAATTCAGTCGCTGTTTGAAGGAGAGTTCTAGCGACCGGCTGCTCTGAACGGTAGTTTTTCGTGGTTTCGCCGATCAATTCCAGGCGAATGCCGGAGCAGTACCATAACAAACGGGTCGCGGACTGAACGCGATCCCCTTAGGGGGGTCGAGCTTGCGTAGGTGGTCACGATCTCTGGTGGATAGTTGTAGTTGACCATACGGCCCAAAGTTTCACACTACAACTCACATCGTTAATCTAGAGGTGGGACAGTTGGGACAGTTGGGACAATGACGTCAATAGCCTAAAGGTGTAGGCAGTGAGGAGACGGGAAGGGGGCTCCGAGCTGATCGAACAGACCGTGCGCGATCTTTCCTTCACATTCCTTGCCCTATCCTCACCCCTTACATACACTTTTACTTACATGCTCTGCACTACCACACATGCTGGGAGACCGGTTGGGAGCTGAGAGCTTGTCCCGGTAGGGGCGGTTCCCTGCTAGTGTGAAGTACCCAGTTGGGGAAGACCCTGTTAGTCGACGGCTGGTCGGTCCCGGATCTCAACATCCAGCAGGGAAAGATCATCGCCACCTACGGATTAAAACACATGCACTACGCTTACGGGGCTAATGACATTAGCAGTTGACGCGCCCGGAATCACTAATCAATCAAGCGAAAAAAGCAACGAGGAAATAGACAAATAACCATGACCATCAGACTAGGAATACACAGGTGAGACATAATACAGGAAACATATTTGCAAGGGATATGCAGTTGTTCTGAATAAATGCTGCAAACGTGTAGGAAATGTAGGGGGCAAAGACCATCACTTTTTGGCTTGGAGTTTATGGTGACAAATATCATATAACGAAGTTACACCTGCCATGTATCTGAGAACACTCTCCTGATTGTTTGAGGAATTATTTTGCAATGGCGTTCGGCATGTACACGAACTCTTCGGAGTTCATATTGTCACTGAAATGTCAATATTATTTTCATTGTTGCACTTTGATTTCAAAAATGTATCGAAGTGATGACAATGAGGTTGGTTCATGCCTGGAAATGCACGATGAAGCACGTCCTGACCTAAAGCAAAACAATAAGACAATATTGAATCTGGCTGTCTTTCTCTTTGTTTATCTCTTTCTTTCACTCTTTCTCTCTCTTTGCCTTTTTTCATTTTCTCTCTTTCTTTCTCTCTCTTACAAGATAAAGAGAGGGAGAGGGAAAGAGAGAGGAGCACAGAAAGAGAGAGAGAGAGAGAGAGGGGGGGAAGGAGATAAGTTTGTGTATATAAAACCTGGGCAAATTCTTTTATTTTGTCAGTGCACATGAATACTTAAAGCAGGGTGTGGTATCACCTAGTTATGAGAGCTTTTACTATGAAGCAAATTGAGGACATCACATAGCCGACTGTGGCTAGCATTTATCTCCTTCCTCCTGAGTGCTAGAGCTACCACGCCCATCCAGTGTCAAGGATATGAGGATAGTTTTTTTTGTTACTTGAGGGACCTCTTACAAAAATGGAAAGAAATGTTAAATTCATAGTTGGATGCAGTTAACAGCCAAGTTAATGAACTATCTCTTTTTCAATCAGTTTTGTTAGTTTGAATAAAATTAAAATAACATTAGCGCAGTTATGAGGGAATACTTAACCAGGAACACCTGGAGGTGTATGCTTCCTGGTCTATTGGGAAACAGGAACAGGCAACGGACCCAGCAAACTGCAGTTTATGATCATGATGATGATGATGATATTTGGGCAGTTTTTATAATTTAGAAAACGTTGCAATATTTGCTCTGACATTTAAGTATGCTCCCTTACTGAAACTCTCATATTTCGTTTTAGACCCCAGAATTAGAGAAGTTTTCTTAACTCCTCGCTCAGTTTCATTAACTAGGGTTAACTACATAAAACACATCGATGTCTAGACATTAATCGAGTTGCAGGGCTATTTAATAATCCAGTTATCACTATTGCCTATCATTTTCTCCAGTTAATACCCATTTTGGACTGAACTGATTCTCTAACTAATCTTGTTACAATAATTACGTACCTCCCATAGTGTATTAGGAGCATTAACAGCCCGCGTCCAAATTGCTCGTTGAAAGAAAGGTGTGGTTTCTCGGTTACATTATTATCCCGCGCCATACTGATTAGTGGGTTGGTGCGGCATTTATGTTGATTACCGTTATGTCATGAATATAATTATGAAGATGAAACTGAATGGAGCATGGGTATGTGATATTTTATTACAGACTTTTTTCGGATTATCATTGGATGTTTCTTTCGTATCACTATTGATGTAATTCATGTGAATTTCAGTTTTTTACATAAATATTCACTTATCTCCCCTTTCGGATCTGTTAAAAATGAACATTCTTGCGATGCTTTGGGTCAACAAAAGTATTTGGGTTCGATAGAATATACAGAAAATGGCCAAATTTGGACCCCAGCATTGTTTTCAATATTGTAGAAATGTATAGTTGAGAAAATAACAGCCAAATACATGTGTTCTCCTTTTAGTTAATGATTGTGTGTTTCTTTTAGAACAGATTAGTTTTGAAGAATTCTTTTTTGCAAACAATATCATGTACTTCGTTCACCTTTAAAAAGGTTTCTTAAAGCGGATCTCTTATTTTAAATTCAAAATGACATTATTTTAAAGGAGTAAAAAGGATTACGTAACAAATATTGAACAAGCAAGAAATAATAATAAGGATGGAAATAGGATAATAGGACAAGCAGGATATAAGGATAATAAGAACGTACTAAAAAGGAATGAAGAGCATCGCAGAAAAACAGTGTTTTGCACAACGTTTAGGCAAAAAGTGGACTGTTTTTTCTACTAATCGATTCAAGATGTTCAATAATAATTTATTGGACCAAGTATTCGACATTCCTCTGCATGACTAAATAAACAAACCCATTAAATGAAGATTCCATCACAATAATGAACTAGATCCTCTTTTAACTTTTTACTATTACTAAAATCCAAAAACCAAGTATATAGTGTTTTGTTTTGACCCTTCCTATAGTGTTTCCTACTTTTTGTTATTCAATACAATTTGAGTTTTCTTTGGTGAACGAAATGCTTTCTATGTGATGCTTCATGCTTTCAAAGTGATGCTTCATCTACTTCGCAAGTCCATCGCATACTTGATTTTGTTTTTTTTCATCTAATTATCGTGGCATATGAAAACACATTTCCAAGAGAATAAAACTCTGATGAATGAAGGGGAAGTTGCTCAACACGATGATATGAGGGTTCCGCATTAATTAAGTGTTGCTTAAAGTTGTACCATTTAAACCGTAGCTTAATTTTGATAGATAACAACTGTTTTTAACTACAATTTCTGCAAATCGAATTACATTGTAGTAAACAAAAAACTTCACGTTACTATTTAAGAATTTATTTTGTTTTAAAGGCCTTGAAAGGTTCTGCAAAAAGAAACGTTATTGAGCACTAGAATACTTTAATAAAGCGTGAAACGCATATAGAAGGACTGACAAGCAACAAGTGAAGTCATTTTCAATTGCTTAATCACACTCTAACGTATTATATCAACTTAATCTCATTAAAATGCAGACAATAAAGTACCAGGAGACCTGGTATTCTATTTATGAGAGTAATCTGATAAGATTCCCAACATTTTCATTTTAATAATTAACTTTTATTTTTAACAATAGTTTCATGACATTTAGAACTAGGTATACGGGGAAAATCCTCAAAACATGTCTGTTTTACATGTGATACTCAAGTGCGAATAGTATTACTCAGAGGCAGTTGGTGGTACCCAAAATGCGGGTAGCAGCTTCATCGATTGATGGGAATTTAATTCCCATAATTCAAAACACGAATATATATTAAATTGTAAGCAACTCATGTAAACGCATTAAAAATAAGGGGAAATGTATTCAATTTAATAATTTAACTTACATCATTTTATGAGTAGAGTTCATGCCAGACATTATTACCTCCAGTGCAAATAGTTTTGGATTTGATTTTCAGTAAATACTAAGTTTTTATATTAATTAAGCATCGATGCAAATGTAGATAATTAAACTTATACGAAAAAAGCGAACTAGGGTTTCAAAATAAGCCGAAAACACTCCAGCACATTGCAAATAGCAGTATTTGGACATTCTTTTACCCATTTTACTTAATGTTTTTTGTTGTTGTTATTGGTGCCAATGTTGATGTTAATGAAATATAATTATTAATAAATGTGAATGAAATATAAATTATATCGAAAATTTCCTTACCCTAGTATCGTTTTCAATAATGAAATATCTGCAATTTTTCATAAATATACTGTCTTAACGTGAAATTATTTGCATATTCATAATTTCCTTTCTTACAGCAATATCCAATAATGAGCTTCAAATTGCATTTGTTAAATTTCAAATCTGATGCACGTTCTAATGAGATCTGATCATTAGTCGGTCCCAGTTCACAAGTATCAGCAGCAAAAACACTTACAACGACAACAAAACAAAACTTATCACAAACAATACTTGTTGCTCGAGATCTCGCATATACTTGTATGCATGATGTCGCGCAATGACTCTCGATGACTGCGCGGAAAAGAACTCACTACACACACACACACACACACACACACACACACACACACACACACACACACACACACACAGGACAATGCACACGAAGAGAGACTTGCTTCCAATGCGTTCAACCTTTCAACAAAAGAAACTGCACTCATAATTGATTGATCGATTGATTGATGTGACTGCAGGCGCATGAACTACTGAGGTCATTATTCCCATAATAATAGTGCATATTTTTCATCGGGAGGTGGCGGTGTTCTTCCCCCACTGAATGTCGACATTCGGCGCCGAGCTACTATCGACTAGTGAGGTTTTCCCCAACCAGGTATCTCCCATCAGCGGGGCACCGCCCCAGCCGAGACAAGTTCTAAGTCTCCGACCGGTGTCCCGTCATGTGTGATAGTATAGTGCATGTTAGTGTACGTGTGTGTGTGTAAGGGATGAGGATAGAACAAGGAAGAGGAAGAAAAGATCGCGCGCGGTCCGTGGCCCATTTGTTAGGGTACTGCTGTTACATTCGCCTGGTGTTGATCGGAGAAACCACCGAAAACTAACCCCACTACTACTTAGAGCAGTCGGTCACTAGAATTTTCCTCCAGACAGCGACTGAATTCGACCCAACCGAAAAGCTACTGTCGAAAATCCTGCCGCTATCCGGACACGAACCTAGGACCACCCGGTTAGAGGCACTGCAAACTGCACTCATCAAAATCACATTTTGAATCAAAAAACTTAATATAAAATGAAAATAAATTCCCCAAACATCCTAAATAATACAAGTAAATAATTGGCTGAACTTTTGTGCATTTAATAATACGCAAATTCATAAAACTAAGATGCGAGTTTCAGACGAAATCAGAAACTTGGTTTTCCCCTTCGAGACTCTCAAGACCGATGAGAAGTTTCCCGGCAGTCTGCGATTTCATTCTTTGGCGCTTGCCTTGTGCCGTTGTGGTTCTTAAACCACGCCCAGGGAGTGAGCGATTGCTCGCAATGTTATCTCATACAGGTACGCGGCCAGTTAAATGGCATGTGCTACACAATGTTAAAGGTCCATAAGCGTGACGTCACACAACGGTGCGCTGACTGACTTGCAATTGCAACTAGATTGCATACTATTTTGCGAGTTAACCATGATACTACGACACATAGGAGTTAACATAGTTTGAAGTGTAAGATCAAGAATCAAGAAGTCCATGCCAAATTTATCTCACAGAAAATAGTTTCAGTTTTTTCATTGATATCGTGTAGCGCTCTTTACTCGCACCCACAAAAGAGAAACGAGATTAAACGTGATTTTAATGAGCTACATTCGGAGGGCATCGAATCTCACCAACGCCCTAACATTTGTTGTCAATTGCACATTTGTCATTACATTAATTGATTGTTAGTGATTCCGGGCGCGTCAACTGGTGAGGTCATTAGTCTCGTAGGTGAAATGCATGTTTTTTCATCGGGAGGTGGCGATGATCTTCCCCCATTGGATGGCGAGATCCGGCGCCGATCTGCGGTCGACTAGCGGGGTATTCCCCAACCAGGTATCTCCCGCCAGCGGGGCACCGCCCCAGTTCCCCAGGGACAAGTTTTAAATCCACGACCGGTTTCCAGGTATGTATGGTAGTGTAGTGCATGTCGATGTGTGTGTGTGTAAGGGGAGAGGATAGGTCAAGGAAGAGGAAGGAAAGATCGCGCGAGGTCCGTAGCCCGTTTGTTAGGGTACTTCTGCGGCATTCGCCTGTTGTTGATCGGAGAAATCACAGAAAAATACCGATCAGAGCAGCTGGCCGCTAGAATTCTCCTCCGGACAGCGACTGAATTCGACCTGGCTGAATAGCTAGTGTCGAAAATCCTACCACCTTCGGGACTCGAACCTTAGACCTCCCGATCAGAGGCGCTGCAGTAACATCAGTTGATGCCCTGAGCCGCTATTAGTTTACGCCTGACATGTTTACGAAGATTTTCTGTTCTGACAGTTATGCTTGACGCATCCATCCGTATATACAAATAGATTTTCTGGTACAAAATTGCCTATATTTCCTATGTACCTCGCCTTCTACCCCTTTAAATAACCGTTTATATTGAAACATGCCCGACGGTGGCTGGTGCCAATTTGAAACAAGCCCCGTCTTTCTATTTAAAAACAAGCCCCACTTGGAGGGACATTTTGAAACATAATTATTACTGATAAATGTAATTTGGGAGCCAGGAAAAGGTTACACTTAAAATCTAATGATTCCTACGTAATTTAAATATCTCTCCTTCCAAAATTATGTTGTGCTAACTCTGTTAATTGGGGTTCGAAGTTCATAATTGTTGCTACTTGCTCTGCAGCCAATTATTCAATCTTCCATCCGTACGGAGTGGCGAGGTATCTGAAAATCTGATTAAAATGCTGGATTGCACGTAACGAACAATGATAATCAGCTTTCTTTCAACTTAACAAATTAAAATTTATTATATTGATAATAAAAATGAATTCATCTTTGGTCATGACCAGTTTTCTCTATATTACAATAGTTGTATTCATTGTTATTCATAGTTCATTCATGTACCTTGTCATTCATTCGTTGGTCTTCACGCGCTCTTCACTTCTTCGTTCGATGGCGCCCCGTAGAACCTTCTACGTCGATGCAGCAGAATCTTGCTTCTGGATAAAGTCCTCGCCTAATGTCCGTGATCTGGTTCAAAATTCTCCCGGCGATACTATTATAATCCGGGACTTCCCTCACTAACGTCTCGGGTGGACGCCTAAATACGTATTTTTCTTTTTACAAGAACGCTCTAATATAAGAAACGATAGTTAACTTTATACAACTGTCAATTACAGTCTTTCCTCGATCTAGTGAAATATATCAAGAGCAGACTCGCTCATCACCGCGTTGCTCCAGCGAATGAATGTTCTTCCAAAAACTCAAAAGCTTCCGAATTTTATATTTCTCTTGTCTCTCAAAACAATGCTTATTCCGCCACTGCTCTGTCATTTCAACCTAACGAAAATGATCCTTAACGCCGGTTGTTTATTTGTCACATAGCGACCCCTCGCGATCGTCTATTGACATCCCTTTATTTTATGTCAAATAAAATAACATTTCCATAATAAAAATGGTTTGTCATTTTGGTATATCATAATATTATTTCAGCAGTATACATAACTTTTGCGTCTCTCACACGCAACCAATCTTTATGAATAGGGTCTCTAAAGAAAAAAAAATTCACGGAGACGTGACGAATTGCACTTGAGTGAAAGGTGTGATGTGAATTAAGTGATGAAGGATTTGTTTAAAGAAACGCATCTAATTATTCATTTCAAATGCAAAATTATGAGGCCAAAGGCCTCAAAGAAATGTTTCTCACACAGCAAGCTACACAATGAAATTTTCCTAAACATTCTATTACATTTTTGCTGGTTCGACGCTTCTCGATTCTAAGCGACCTGTTCAAAGCCTGCAGAATCTGCAACTAAATATGAAATGAAACTAATTACTTGATATCATTCGTGATTGAATTACACGAGTGTACCTCTCTGCTCGGTAATAACGTTAAATAAGAATAGTTTGTATTGACAAGAGTGTATTGTTTACTTATCAATTACACTTATAGACATATAGAACAAGTGACGAAGAGTAAGAGGATCTCTAAGAAAAAGATGTATTACAGGCATAATATAGAAATGGAAAAATAAGGAAGAGGGTGAGATTTAATATGCGAGAGTTCTCGCACGGGCAAGCTAGTAAATATTTAATAGCGAACCGTCTCTTCCTTGCATCCTTACTGTTGCATGACATCAGCTGTGTCGTCAACTGTGACCCATTGAGTGTGCAAATTGAGTCGTCACGTGCAGTATGAGAATAGACGGAATAAGATAATCAAATATTTGCATTTTCAGGCATCGATTGATTGATTGATTTTTCGTGTTTCCGGGCGCGCCAACTGCTTTGGTCATTGGTCCCGTTAGCGTAGTGCATGCTTTTGTTCTCGTGAGATGGCGGTGATCTTCCCCGCTGGATGGCGAGATCCGGCGCCGACCTACCGTCGGCTAGTGGGGTTCCCCCCAACCAGGACTCTCCCACCAGCAGGGCACCGCCCCAGCCGGGACAAGCTCTAAGCTCCCGACCGGTCTCCCGGAATATGTGGTAGTGTAGTGCATGTTAGTGTGTGTGTGTGTGTGTGTGTGTGTGTGTGTGTGCGTGTGTGTGTAAAGAGAGAGGATATGACAAGGAAGAGGAAGGACCGTTCACGCGCTGTCCGTGGCCCGTTTGGTAGGGTACTGCTCCGGCATTCGCCTGGTGTTGATCGGATAAACTACGTAACACTGTCGATCAGAGCAGCCGGCCGCTAGAATTCTCCTCCAGACAGCGACTGCATTCGACCTAGCTGAAGAGCTAGTGTCGAAAATCCTGCCGCCGTGGGGAGTGGGAACCTAGGACCTCCCGGTCAGAAGCGTTGCAGTGACATCAGTTGATGCACTGTGCTACCGCTCCCGGTCATTTTCAGGCATCGAAAGTGTTTCACTGTTGTCCGAGGTGCTGAGTATCTAACAAAACCGTAGACACCTCGCACATGGATGGAGACTACATAGTTTTCTTTCAGTTTCTGCCAGCATACAATAGTAATTAACGATACGAGATTAGTGAAACGTAACAGGTAGCGGTATAATTGCATGAATGGTGTGTTTGTGAATGGTGTGTGAGGCGAGCGACGTTACGATAAAGTGTTCTTACGTACCATGAGAGCAATTATACTCCTTTCTATCCCGGGAGCGGTAGCTCAGTACATCAACTGATATCACTGCAGCGCCTCTGACCGGGAGGTCCTAGGTTCCCACTCCCCACGGCGGCAGGATTTTCAACACTAGCTTTTCAGCTAGGTCGAATTCAGTCGCTGTCTGGAGGAGGATTCTAGCGGCCGGCTGCTCTGATCGGTAGTTATCCGTGGTTTCTCCCATCTACTCCTGGTGAATGCCGGAGCAGTACCTTAAAAAACGGGCAACGGATCGCGCGCGATCTTTCCTTCCCCTTCCTTGACTTATCATTTCCCCTTTACTTACACACACTCACACTAATATGCACTAGAGTACCACTCATGCCGGGAGACTGGTCGGGAGCTTAGAGATTGTCTCGGTTGGGGTGGTGCCCCGTTGGTGGGAGAGTCCTGGTTAGGGGGAAACCCCACTAGCCGACGGTAGGTCGGCGCCGGATCTCGCCATCCAGCGGGGGAAGATCACCGCCATCTCCAGAGAAAAAACATGCACTACACTAACGGAACTAATGACCGAAGTAGTTGACGTGCCCGGAAACACGATTAAATCAATCAATCAATCAATTGACCTCCATGTCAAATAGCTTCTCAAATCGAAGAGTGGTATTTCTCATTCAAAACGCTGTCCATTCAGTGAGCTCGGTTACCGCAGTCATGCAATACAATACGTCAAAAAGAGTTGACGCAGTAAAAGCTCAAAACGATTTTATCACGACTAACGCGTGTCTTGGAACCAAGTTTATTCTTCTCTCTTTAATTTAATAGTTCTTAGTTATTCTCTTCTCTTAATAAATTTCTACAGCCTCTTTCCTATTTTCCGTCTCTTTCACTTCTCTTTTTTGAAGTCTACTTTCCTTGCCAGCTGTCTTCATCTAGCACGTATGTCGTAAGTTTGAGATACGCGTATGTCCTGTGTTCTTTTGTATGAATAACGTCATGCAGGTATCTACGTATTTTTTCCTCAAATCAGTTAGTCTATTGTGAATTTATAAATTCACATTTAAAGTCCTAATTTTCCTCACCACGAATTTTCAATTTCTAAAATTGAATCTGTGAGTGGAAAAATCGTACAACTCCATATTTGACAGTTTTAAGTGGGGATGGCCAAAATTAGTGCTGGCAACTGAGTGATAAGTTTCCTTCCAATTCTTTCCCGTCTTTTCAATCGGAGCCTCCGAGTGACATCCGATTAGTTCTTGACCGCGAAATTCAAATGTCAAGAATTTGCTATCTCATGTATTTCTCATGTATTGAACCAGACGGTGATATTTTTGTTCACAATGCGACAGGCCCATAAATGGGGAGGAATTTCTGATCGACACATTCGATGTTTGAGGAAAAATAACCGGAGACGATGTGGCTCTGATTACCCGTGGAGCGTCGTCGCCCGGAATATTGACTCCTACGCATGGCCTCTATCTCACTTTACCAGAATACGATTTCTAGCACGGTGGCTGTATATTATTATGTATCATAAAATGACAATTAGTAGTGTGAAGTAAGAGTATATAATTTAACTTGTTATTCATGACATGTGCGGTACCATTACTATATCACACAAATTATTATTATTATTATTATTATTATTATTATTATTATTATTATTATTATTATTATTATTATTATTATTATTATTACATTATATTACAATATGTAAAATGGAGAAGGGAAGTACACAAATTTTACGTCTAAATTGCTTGGCATTTTATTTCTTACGTGTCATCTATCAAGCTAAGACCGGTAGGCAACAGATACGAAAGAACATTCTGATTGACCCAGTAAATTGGGAAAATCTCACCCTGTGAATGAGTGGAACCGGACCTCCGATTTCGTTTTTCCTCCGTCGGTTGAACCGGAGGTAACCGGAAGTTACTCCGCATGCCAGCATTAGTCAAAATGACATTTAAACGTTGCTCTTCCATATGTGTTGAACAACATTAAAAATAACACAAAGTCTTAGTAATAACGTGGCTATCTATTATTGTAATAAGTGGAAGAACAATATAACTCCTGAACCACAATAACATCCAAATAACATCCAATACCTTATGCTCTCCTTATAGCCTCAAGAGTTAGACATACTCGTATGTAATCGACTCTATAAACCTGTAATGTAAATACTAGAGAAAGTTATCATTGTTGTTTGTTCAGCTGAAAGAAGCAACGGTAGTTACGTATGTATTACCGATATTATGGTATTACGGTATATTTACGATATATTACGATATATTACTGTATATTTACGGTATATTTACGATATTACGGTAGTAATATCTACATAATGTTCACGTTCGCCTTCATGGACACTATTCCATCATGGGACAGAGCCTTCCGAAACGTGAAAGAGTCATTAGAAGACAGGATCGAATTTATCTACCAGAAGATTATGAGAATATGATTGTAAACAGTCGCAATTTAAAATCATTTGCAGTATCAGAAATGAAGTGTTCAGATATAACGAATTCCAAAAGCTGGTGGCCAAATTATTATAAAAAAAATTGCAAATCAACTGTTCAAGGAAATAATGAAAGCACCTCAATTTCAAACTATAATCAGTTAATCTATGACAGTTCTATACCGGGTTATATTCCAGTAAGTAATTTTATCGGAGGATTAATTACAAACACTTCTGAACTGTTCAAGACTAATGTTACTCCAATGTTCCTATACGCACCGGCCTATAGAACGATTTTCCTAAGGATGAGCCAAAGTGACAGTTCGCGAAAACAAGTGAACATCACATGTATTTCAGAGAAGTATCCCTCCGCCGCGACTGCTGTTCAGCCACGACCCTTCCTAAAGAGCTAATGGCTCCTGTGAAAACATCCCTATGAAGAAGTCTAAGAGTTTCGCTGAGGTATATGCACGTACGCGAGTCCGGGAAATATTTAAATTTAATTACGTATGTGGAAAATCTCTTAACATGCTCTCACAATCAGTGAAAGAAAACTGCCACGAATGTAAATAGAAAGAAAAATGATTTTAAGTCGGAAACGTGTGCACCGGTACACATCTCGCATTCAAGTCTCGGTTTTAAAATAAACATAATATTTATCACACAAAAAGTAAATTCAATGTAATATATATAAAAAAAAAGAATTTTTACAGAAGAGCACATAACACTGCACTTCCTAATATCAATTATTTCTCGCGGCGCACTATATTTTTGTCGGACAAGGACACCACAAAAGGAAGTGTCGAAGCCATTTACAAGTTAGCCAACTGCAAACGAACGAATGCGGGAAGGGAGTCTAATGGGCTCAGGGGCACAACGACCACCGAACCTTCAGTTATGTTGCCAGCACTAGCTGTCACTTTGGTTCATCCTTAGGAAAATCGCTCTATACAAGAAACCATGACTAAACAATGTGAAAAAGATCAATAATATAAAAAGAAGTCTTCAAGTATGTGAGTGGTTATATCTTGGAGTTTTATTGCGTCTTGGGAGACAAGCAATGAAGATTAAAAGGAATCATAATGAAAACACTACAGTTCTAAGCTAATATTAAGTACAAAATCATTAAAAAAGGCATCCTTATTAAAATTAGTTACTTTTACGTTTAAAAAATATTGAGTGGAAAAACAGTAGAACTCCAAGAACTTTTTTTGGCTGTACAACTTCTCAGGATGCATATAATGAAACTTGCCAGGCAAATTCTTGTAAAGGAAGTCATTCCTTACAACTCTGTGCATTTGATTGATATAGATTGTACACGTTTTATCCAAAACATATTTTTGTGTTTTTCTCAAAACAAGAATTTTGGAGTTGTACTGTTTTTCCATTTAATTCTTCTTTTGACTAATTTATAAATTTGTACATTTGTCTTCTCAATACTTCTTACAAGTTTATGCCTTTTTTATAACTATAAATTAAACCGATAGCATTCTACAAAGCACTGCCACCATAATATTCATGTAAACAATGTGATGTGTAAAGAAATATTGAGGCAGGTCCAGTGGGTCATCGAATGGAGTCCAGGAGATTATTGAGAACTCCAACATGGTTATTCGTAATGCTCTTTTCCATGTATGCTTTTGACCTCAATTTTACGTTTACTTTAATGTGTACACATACATCTAAAACACTGCAGTTGAGTAGCAAACATGAACACTCCATTAGCATTCTTAGTGAATAATTAGAACTTTTCACTACTCTAGTTTCCAGTTCACTAACGCAACCAATTTATCTACGAATCACTTTATCTAGAAGTATGTTACAAACAACATTAATAGGTGAATAGTATTAACATTAATAAATCCTATAAAGTGAAGTGACTCATGATTTGAGGATTGTGTTTTGAGCTACGTTTATCGACACTTTGCAGTTGAGACTTCAAATATGTAAAATCAAATTCTAGCAGAATAAATATTTCTGATACTATTCATTCCCAACAATATTAAACATTAACTAGTTAATACTAGCATTCAAAAGTACTTTAATAAGTGATTAAATTAAACACTTTGATTAAAAAAGACTATCTTACTCCTTAGAATCCTCTGTTCAAATTCGGATAAATGAGAAAATGCAAGAGATAGGTCTGAACGCGATTTTACTGAATGTCGCCTCGTGTAAGGTTGTTCGAAGTAACACAACGGGTTAGAAGGCCCGAAAGTCTAAGAGGTCCAATAGTTTAAGAAGTATTATCTCAGAACATACGATCTGTTTTTATACGTCAGTTTTAATTATAGCTGTTTTTTACTTCAGTTTTAAAAAATATTTATGATTTTAAAATATTAAGTCATTAATTAAAGGGAATTAAAGAATCTATAATATACAGAAACCTTAGAGAGTAATTTCTTATAAAGACATCTTTATATCTAAAAGACTAGCTAGCTATAAGATTAGGTAGAAACAGAAATAACCAATTAGGTTTAAAAAAGGGGAATCAAATTTCATTTTAGATAATTACACAAACATTTTAATTATAATACTGAGTAAAAGAAATGTAGGAAATAACGAAAGCATACACATGATAAACGTAACATAACTGACTGAAGGAAATCTTCGCTTTGTTATCGTTTCATTAAGTTGCAACTGAAGGAGGACAGTACGTAATATTTGTTTCGTTTCCCTTGACAATGCATTAAAAAGAATTTTCCAGTTCTAATTCGCATTACGACAGTACACTGTATACGAAAATCTTATTTCAAAAGTGCTTACTCAGACTTTCCAACTAAGGGCTATACTTGGATTTTTCTAACGAGGCATCTCAGTGTAGTATCACCAAGATGGAATAGAGCACGGCGTTTCTCTCGGTCGTGCCGCTAGAGTCGCTTGATCTACAGCAGTGTTTGATACGGTCGCGATCATGCGACATCTTCCGGCGCTACAGCGAATGACGCAAAAAGTGGTGCCGTATTTCATCTTGGAGATACTACCTTCAGATGCCACGTTAAAAAACCTAGGTCTAAAACCAATATTGTTTCTTCCATACGAGACCAAATTTAATATCACTAGATCCCAAATGGAGTACCAGGAGCGGTAGCTCAGTGCAGCAACTGATGTCATTGCAGCGCCTCTGACCGGGAGGTCCTATGTTCGAGATCTGGCGGCGGCAGGATTTTCGACACTAGTTTTTTAGCTAGGTCGAATTCAGACGCTGTCTGGAGGAGAATTCTAGCGGCCGGCTGCTCGGATCGGTAGTTTTCCGTGGTTTCTCCGATCAACACCAGGCGAATGCCGGAGCAGTACCCTAACAAACGGGCCATGGACCGCGCGCGATCTTTCCTTCCTCTTCCTTGTCCTATCCTCTCCCCTTAAACACACACTTACACTAATATGCACTACACTACCACATATTACAGGAGACCGGTCGGGAGCTTAGAGCGTGTCCCGGCTGGGGCGGTGCCCCGCTGGTGGGAGAGTCCTGGTTAGGGGGAAGCCCCACTAGCCGACGGTAGGTCGGCGACGGATCTCGCCACCCAGCGGGGAAAGATCATCGCCATCTCCGGAGAAAACCTTGCACTACACTAACGAGACTAATGACCGAAGCAGTTGACGCGCCCGGGAATACGAAACTTCAATCAATCAAGTAATCAATCAATCAATCAACCAAATGGAGTAATCAAAGAAACAGCTCACAACAACAAAGAGAACTCGGAAAGCCTCAGCCGCGCGCAAATGCCGCTAGGCCTTTTACTTGTCTACCCAGAAGCTAAAATCTCGACACGAAACGATTAATGAGACAGGTTCTCTCTTGTCTCGATCGCGCGGTGACCGCCGGGAGCGGCTCGGAGTGATGCGCGCATGAAAAATACGTTGCGCTTTTTGTTGCCGCCACGCAGCTTCAAAACCAACAGAGCAGCGTGGCAACGGTGGCCGAAAACCGCAAAGGCGGCGGACGAGATGCAAATTGCACGCGCGGCGGCGCGCGGGGAAAACCCGGTCGCGGCTCGAGTGCGCGCTGACCCACGGGCCCCGGCGGCAGTGGCGGCGGATGGCGGAGATGGTGGTGGCGGGGGCAGTGGCGGGAGTGGTGGCGGTGTTGGCGGTGGCGTTAGCGGCGGTGGACGTGGTGGCGGTGGCGGTGGAGATGGCGGAGGTGGTGGGGAGGCAGAGGCGGTAGTGGTGGCGGTGGCGACGGTGGTGACGGTGGTGACGGTGGCGACGGTGGCGACGGTGGCGGTGGCGGCGGTAGTGGTAGCGGTGGCGGCGGTAGTGGTAGCGGTGGCGGTGACGGCGTTGGCGGTGGCGTTAGCGGCGGTGGACGTTGCGGCGGTGGCGGCGGTGGCGGCGGTGGCGGCGGTGGCGGCGGTGGCGGCGGTGGCGGCGGTGGCGGCGGTAGTGGTAGCGGTGGCGGCGGTAGTGGTAGCGGTGGCGGTGACGGCGTTGGCGGTGGCGTTAGCGGCGGTGGACGTTGCGGCGGTGGCGGCGGTGGCGGCGGTGGCGGCGGTGGCGGCGGTGGCGGCGGCGGTGGCGGCGGTAGTGGTAGCGGTGGCGGCGGTAGTGGTAGCGGTGGCGGTGACGGCATTGGCGGTGGCGTTAGCGGCGGTGGACGTGCGGCAGTGGCGGCGGTGGCGGCGGTGGCGGCGGTGGCGGCGGTGGCGGCGGTGGCGGCGGTGGCGGCGGTGGCGGCGGTGGCGGCGGTGGCGGCGGTGGCGGCGGTGGCGGCGGTGGCGGCGGTGGCGGCGGTGGCGGCGGTGGCGGCGGTGGCGGCGGCGGCGGGCGGCGTGGCGGCGGTGGCGGCAGTGGCGGCGGTGGCGGCGGTGGCGGCGGTGCCGGCGGTGGCGGCGGTGCCGGCGGTGGCGGCGGCGGCGGTGGCGGCGGTGGCGGCGGTGGCGGCGGTGGGGGCGGTGGCGGCGGTGGCGACGGTGGCGACGGTGGCGGCGGTGGCGGTAGCGGTGATGGTGGTGCGGCGGTGGTGGCGGTCGGTGTGTCGGCGGGGACGGCGGTGGCGGTGGCTGTTGCTGTTACGGCGGAGGTGGCGGTAGCGTTGGCGGTGGTGGCGGTGGTGGTGGTGGCGGTGGTGGTGGTGGCGGCGGTAGCGGTAGCGGCTGACTGCAAGATTGGTTGGTTGGTTGTAAGAGATTCCGGGTGCGTCAACTACTGAGGTCATTAGTCTCGCGAGTGTCGTGCGTGCTTTTTTCTCGGGAGGTAGAGGTGGTCTTGCCCCGCTGGATGGCGAGATCCGGCGCCGACCTACCGTCAGCTAGTGGGGTTTCCCCCTAACCAGGACTCACCCACCAGCGGGGCACCGCCCCAGCCAGTCTTGGTTAGGGGATAATCCCACTAGCCGACGGTAGGTCGGCGCCGAATCTCGCCATCCAGCGGGGGAAGATCACCGCCATCTCCCGAGAAAAAACATGCACTGCACTAACGGGACTAATGACCAAAGCAGTTGACGCATCCGGAAACACGAAAAAATCAATTAATCAATCGACGGGGATGGTTAAGTTATAAGTGGTGGCGAGATCGTTGTGATGTTGGGGGCTGTGGAAGCGGTTATGGCAGCACGAATATTGTGGCGGAGTGGGGGGGCGTGGTACTAAAGTGACAACGGTGTCAGGGAGAGCGACAGTGGGCGCGTTCTGTACAGAGACCATTGTGCATGATCCCTCTCGGCTATGTGTGTATGCATCGTATGCAGATTACGTCGTCCCTCGCAGAAGCAGAAACAACATCCGGGAACAGTTGAGATAGCTCATGACAACAACTGATGCCACCGGAGTGTTTCTGACAGGCAGGTTCTAGGGTTTGAGTTCTGACTGTGGCGAATTTTCGACACTACGTGGCTACATAGCTAGGTCGAATTCAGACTCTCTGTAGAGGAGATGCCACGGAGGATAGAGGTCGGATGCTTTTTGATTGATTGATTGATTAGAAATTCCTATTGTGTCAACTTCATTAGTCCGGAAAGTGTAGTGCATACTTTTTGCCCGGGAGGTGGCGGTGATCTTCTTCCGTTGAATGGTGAGATCCGGCGCCGACCTACCGTCGCCTAGCGGGGTCTTCCCCAACCAATCTAGGAATTCTACCATTACCGTGTCTTTTTATTTACGAATCAGTGGTTTTTGTAAAAAATGACTTGCTTAAGGGCGGGAATATATTTTCAGAAAATGCCGAAGTCTATTACTATAACACTCGACGTAGAAATCATATTCATCAGGTGACAGTATCAACAGCTCATTACAAAAAATTCACATACAATACATGTACATTTTACAACACTTTGCCAGATGACATTAAACGATTAAATTCAATAGAAAAGTTTAAATCCCAAGTGAAATCGTTTCTGCTGCATAACTGTTTCTATACAATTAGAGACTACACTGAGCATCACAAGAAAAGTAACATTAATTTTAACAATGATACATAATGCATTATTTACCATTTGGACTGTATAAATGAGTATAAACAACCTGTAACAACTATTGTACTACAGCTTCCGGGTCAATGACCCCATCTCCATCAGGTTTTTCGTCCAGTTTCCCTGATCCATTGAGCAAATGCTGAGATGGCCCTTGTTTTGCTTCTGGACATAAATGTAACTTCATTTTCTGTGCACGTCTTCTAGAATTCAGTGGGAAATACAATTATTCAAATTATCGTGTCCATGTTGTCGCGGCAGAAAGTAATAAGAGCCAAAATTTATTGCTTATTTATGTTTGAAAATAGATTTTATTACATGGGAGTTTTTTTGTTGTTTTTTTCTCCCTTTCAAAATTCAAAATTTATTGCTTATTTACCCTTGAAAATAGATTTTTTTACATGGGAGTTTTGTTTTTTTTCTCCCTTTCAAAATTCAAAATTTATTGCTTGTTTATCCTTGAAAATAGATTTTATTACATGGGAGTTTTTGTTTTTTTTCTCCCTTTCAAAAATTCAAAATTTAAGTAGTATATGACTTAGTGTAGGGATCACAGAATTTTGAAAATGTGCACACAATTCACTTTTCCCCATAGCCCGTCATACGCAGTTTTTAACTGTTTTTTGACGTAAATAAATAAATAAATAAATAAATAAGTATCACCTACCAGCGAGGCAACGCCCCAACCAGAACCAGCTCTAAGCTCCCTACTGTCTCCAGGTGCGGTGGTATTGTAGTGCATTTTAGTGCGTGTGTAAGAGGTAGGGTAGAACAATAAAGGGTAAGGAGAGATTGTGCGCAGTCTGTGGCCCACTTGCTAGAGTAGTGCTCCGGCATTCACCTGGCGTTGATCGGAGAAACCATGAAAAACTACCGATCAAATCTACCGGCCGCTAGAATTCTCGTTCAGACAGTGACTAAATTCGGCCTAGCTATTTATCTAGTGTCTTCTCCCTTCGGGATTCGAACCTAGAACATTCCGGTCAGAGGCACTTCAATGACATCATCGATGCCCTGAGCCAGTCGATGCCCTGAGCCACCTCTCCTATTACGGGCGGATGCTCTGATCAGTAGTGTGCTATATTTCTCAAATTAATACCAGACGATTCTCGGAGCGATAACTCAGCAACCGGATCACGGACCGCGCGCGATCTTGTCTCCCTCGTCTCATCTTACACATATACACACACTATATTTCCATACACTACACCACCACACATGTCGGAACTTAGTGCTTGTCCTGACTGGGGCAGTACCTCTTTGATGGACATACATGGAGGAGGAAACATCGCAAGCCGATGGTTGCTTCTCGCGGTCTTGCTGGTGAGAAAAAAAATCAACATATGTCGGGATGTATTTCAATAAAGTTATTGGAATAATGACTATAGAAGTAGATGCATCGGAAACAAAAAAACAATCAGTCAATCAATCACTAAATCAATCCGGCGCAGACATCATTGATTCTGTTCAGAAATAAAATACTGGCCGTTTAGGTTTTTTAAATGTCGCCCTAACAAAATATTGAAGAGAAATGAAATGTAAATTAAAATTTTGTTAATTTTTGCTTGTCATCTCATTTATAGTTAATTAGAACAAACATCATAATATGAAATTTATTTATATTTAACCATGAAACAACTTTTTTCCTACGGAAATTTGATATACAAATTAGTAAAAAATTCTGAACAATGTATTAAGAACCATTCACCATCACATGAACCTGAACGCCGTGAAATTGCTTCCTAGGACGCTGGAAATTGCGGTCCAATGCAGATCCTAACATGTACTTTCCACACAAAGTGTGTCAGGCGTCCTAGTTCCCATCAAAATAAGAATTCGATCTCAGAGAATTCTCAAGTGGAGCACAGGTTCAAACCCCAGGATTCCTCGCAAAGTCCAACCATGATCATTAACGCACGACAATCTATTTGCTCGTTGTCGTTACCACCATCAGCACAACACAAGAGAGGGTCA
This sequence comes from Teleogryllus occipitalis, assembly GCA_011170035.1. Taxonomy (NCBI): domain Eukaryota; kingdom Metazoa; phylum Arthropoda; class Insecta; order Orthoptera; family Gryllidae; genus Teleogryllus; species Teleogryllus occipitalis. The sequence continues at coordinate 46,953 of BLKR01009089.1, read as the reverse complement.
ATTATCAACCACGCTGGCTCGCCTCCGTCACATCTTTCACTTTTTCGCCGTCGCCGCAGCTACCGTCTATGAGCGCACGTCCGCCAGTTAGTGTTTCGACCGCGTTGTGTCGCCGTTGCCACTCCCACCTTATGCTCGCTTTCCCAATCTCTTTGCTCACTGTTGCTACCATCATCAACGCGATTGATTCATGAGTGATTCCCGATTGATTCATTAGTGATTCCGGGCGAATTAACCGCTTAGTTTCGTAAGTGTAGTGCATGTTTTTGCTCGGGAGGTGGCGGTGCACTTCCTCCAATGGATTGTGAGATTCAGCGCCGACCTAGATTGAGAGAGGCAAAATTATCAATAGAGCCTGGAAATTCAGGCATTTATTTTACCTAAAATAGGCAGGCAAAAGGGCATTTATTTTTACTGAAACATGCATTCAAAAAGACATTTATTTTTTATTAGAGTAGGGAGTATAAACACAGGAAACATTCACAAATGTAGAATAAGATTTCTCGTGAGTGAACAAGTCTGTAAGCATCAATGAAAAATACAACAAAAATATCACTGGTAACATTTTTCTTTCCTTTTCAAATTTTTAGCACAATCTGACCCTGGAGTCTCTGCGTCGACAGAAGACAAAACATGACTGTGCCTTCATTTTCTCCAGGCTTGCAGTTATGTTTCCAGCTTGATAGAGATTGGCGCCGCGAGGGTAAAAAAGGGGAAATAATGAGAGTAAGGCACAAATAAGGCAGAAACGGAAAAAAATAAGGCAAAATGACACAAATACGCATCAGAAGCTAAAATAGGCAAAAAAGCTCAAATGAAAATACTCTAAAACCACTCCAAGAGTTCAATTAAGGGATTCCTATTGTTAAAAGTCATAAAATCGTAACAATTATAACAAAGGCATTTTGCCAATCTTCCGAGCTCTAATTATCAACCAAGCCGTCGCGCCACTGACATATCATTCACCTTCCAACAAAACCATAGCAACAGTCTCGGCACCCACGTCCGTCAGTTCGCGTTGCGACCGCCTTGTGGCGCCTCTGTCTCATGGGCCACCGGGGCCGCCTCCACATCCTCCTCGCACTCCCAATCGTTTTGCTCACTGTTGCTACGATCATCAACATCATTGACTCATTAGTGATTCCGGGCGCGTCAACTGCTAAGGCCACTAGTCCCGTAAGTTTAGTGCATGTTTACCTACGAGAGGAGGCGGTGATCTTCCCCTGCTGGATAATGACATCCGGCGCCGACCTACCGTCGGCTAGTGGGGTTTCCACCTAACCAGGACTCTCCCACCAACGGGGCACCGCCCCAGCGGGGACAAGCTCTAAGCTCCCGACTGGTCTCCCGGAATATGTAGTAGTGTAGTGCATGTTAGTGTGTGAGTGTGTGTGTAGGGGAGAGGATAGGACAAGGAATGGCAAGGAAATATCGCGCAATCCGTGGTCCATTTGTTAGGGTACTGCTCCGGCATTCGCCTGGTGTTGATCGGAGAAACCACGGAAAACCACCGATCACAGCAGGCGGCCGCCAGAATTCTCCTCCAGACAGCGGCAGAACCCGACCTTGCTACCTAGCTAATGCCTAATATCCTTTATCAACTCAAAAGGCAACCGGGAGCGGCAGCTCAGTGCATGAACTGTTGTCACTGCAACGCCTCTGACCTGCCACCGTCAGGATTTTCGACACTAGCTTTTTAGCTAGGTCGAATTCAGTCGCTGTCCGGAGCAGTACCCTAACAAACGGGCCACGGACCGCGCGCGATCTGTTCTTCTTTTTCCTTGTCCAATCCTCTTCCCTTCCAGACACACTTACACTAATATGCACTACACTACCATATATTACGGGTGACCGGTCGGGAGCTTGTCCCGGCTGGGGCGGTGCCCCGCTGGTGGGAGAGTCCTGGTTAGGGGGAAAACCCTACTAGCCGACGATAGGTCGGCGCCGGATCTCGCCATCCAGCGGGAGATCACCGCCATCTCCCGAGAAAAAACAACAAAAAACATACACCACACTAACGGAACTAATGACCAAAGCAGTTGACGCGCCAGGAAACACGAAAAAATCAATCAATCAATCACAAGAGGCACAAGTATCAATGAGGTCGTCGCGAAACCTTCCACCGTTTCACCGTAGCATCCGTCTCCACGCCTCCTCCGCCAGATCGCGTTGCGTCCGCCTTGTGGCGCCTCCGTTGCCGCCTCCCTTTCCTCCCCCCTCCCGCTCCTACCCCGCCGGTGGCAAGTGGCGGCCTGGAGCTGCTAACGGAGCGACCGCACGTGGCGCAGAGGCCGCGCGGCGCAAAAAGAGCGAATTAATCGCGGGGCACCTACGCTAGCGGCGCCGCACGCACCGCTCCGTTCCCCCTGAGGACGGAAGATTTAGAGCCCCTAGATACCTGTGGCTTCTAACAGGACGTTTAAAACTGCGAAATTGACCTCCAATAGAATGATTAGTTTTTTATATAAATAATAATAATAATAATAATAATAATAATAATAATAATAATAATAATAATAATCCCAGTTTCTGTAGCTGTGTGACGAAAAGAAGCTCAAGCAGGCGGATCTTGCTAGTTACTGTGAAGAGAATACGTCATGTTTGCCTCATGTCGCTCGTACCCCCCAGGATGGGAATTTAACTAGGTTCAGGTACGGGGGACACCGGTAGCTGGCCGGCGAAGTCGGACTACCGACCCAATAACGCCAAATATATCAATTGTTATTATTATTACTATTATTATTATTATTATTAATGTTATTATTATTTATGTTTACACATTGCTGGTTCACAGAATGACCTGGTTCTCAAATAACAACGAACTTTTCGCCAAGTGTGTTATTTGCTATTCATTTATTTAAGAATCTGAATTTAGAAAGTTCTGGACATTGCGGCAAGTATTTACGATGTCAGACGTGTGCATTAATTTTAAAAGCCTTGGAGGTATATAAAGTTTTTTAAGTTTTTTTGACGTGTTTTTCTATAAGTGATTTTCCATTACTGGAGATAATTATTGGGAGAATGAATACTTGGTTTCGATAATGCTTTTTGCATGTTCCTGTAGGAAGTGACTGCAACATCAATAAGAAAAGTAGTTTTGGGCACCTCGAGAGTTATCACAATATCTGGCCTCTTTATGTTCTACAGTCTTGTGCGTCAAAATTGTGCGATTGAAATAAATTCCTCAATAAATGTGTTCTACAGGTTTTAGCGTCTTCACTCTACAAACCGGTTGAGATTAATTTAGAGCCAGCATTGTCGCTGATTCTGCAGCATCTTTGGCTGGGAGGTCCTAGGGATTAAGTCCCGACGGTAGCAGAATTTTAGACACTAGCCAAATAGCTAATCTGAAACCACCCTCCGAGAGAGGTCGCTCAGGGCTGATGTCATTGCAGCGTCTTGGCTAAGAGGTCCCAGGGTTCGAGTACCGACGGTGGTGAATTTTTGATGCTAGGGAGATAGATAGATCGAATGCAGCCGCTTCTTCTAGAGGCCGACTACTCTGACAAGTAGTTTTTCGTAGTTGTCTGCTCAAAATCAAGTGAATGTCAAAGCATGACCCTATACTTCGATTTTTTTATAGTGACGGATTGATTGAGTGTTAGTGATTTCGGGCGCGTTAACTAAAGAGGTCATTAGTCCCGTTAGTGTAGTTCATATTTTTCATCGGGAGGTGCCGGTGATCTTCTCCCACTGGATGGCGAGTTCCGACGCCGACCTATCGTCGACTAGCGAGGTTTTCCCCGACCAAGTATCTCCCACCAGCGAGGCACCGCCCCAGCCAGGCGAAGTTCTAAGACCCCGACCAGTCTCGCGGCATGTGTGGTAGTGTAGTGCATGTTAGTGTAAGTGTGTGTGTAAGTATAGTGACGGATGACATTAGGTCATTGCTACTCCTCGTGTCTTATAAGATGAATATTTTTAATTAATTCACAAATATCCTTCTCAACGGGGCTCATGGTATCAGAAATGTGCCTACCACTGTTTAAACGGTTCATTTAAAAAGGAAGGAGGTGTAACAATGACCTAATGACATCGGCCACTGTAGAAAAATCGACGTCTAACAAACGGATTACGTATCGCGCACAATTATTCTTTTCTCTTCTTTCCCTTACACACACATCCTTGCATGCACTACACTATCAAATATGTCGGGAGACCAGTTGGGAACTTGGAGTTTGTCCCAGTTGGAGAGGTGGAAGAGAGCTGGGGATATATTTGGAGGAGAATATATCCTGCATGCCGCAATGTCGGTCGAAGCCGGATCTCACCATCCAAAGTGGGAGAAACCATCCTTCTGGGATAAGAACATTCATTACACTATGAACTAATGACAATAGCAGTCGATATACCCGAAAAATCAATCAATCTATTCACTCTACAATTGTATGCCTATTAATACTAAGTCCCCGTGTGCAAAGTTATTTCAGGTGGTTTAATTTGTAGAATTACAACGTAATTGCCACAATCAGACGATCTCACGTATTTATAGGATCTCTCCAAACAAGAAAAGCTAAAGGAGAAAGACAGGTGTGGCGTGACCACACATGAAAGCAGTAATGAAGAAATGGGAGCATCTCGTGAGAATGTCGGATTGACTAGCATTTAAACGCTAGAGTGAAATCGAGACTGCCATATTCGTAATGAAATTTACATAAACACATATTTCAGGTGTATGAGGTTTGTCTCCTTGATCAAATATGTATCCACAATTAACGGAGCTCATTTTACCATATGCTATTGTTTCCCTGGCAGATTCTTACAAGTTGACAACACCAATAAATTCCTAGCTGATCTCTTCGAATTCCCTTCCGCAAATTTCGATGTTTATTCAATCCTCCATGTTTCAAAGAGAAACATTAATTTGCTGTCATGAAATTACGAGTACTTCCACAATACCGTATGAAATAATTCTCCAACAACTCGTAGAGTTCTCCGATTCATTCTTAAAATTGTGTACTGGTTTCAGGTCGGTTTCAATAACATTACGATGTCTACCGTGTACTGTCTGAAAGTAGGCAGAGATAAATAAGTCATTCATATTCATCGTCCCCTAATACGCAATCCAAATTTACCGAACTACTCCGCATTGAAGTATCAACATGCCAACATTTAGCGAATGTGTTTTATCTAGTTCAGCAGTGACTTGATTACGAAAGAAACCTAACAATTGGGATGGAAAACAGTCGAAAGAGTTCACATGTCCGTCATCAACTTGCAAAATCCCGCACCATTTGCGATTTTCCAAATAATTTCCTATAAATATAAGAAGGTCTATATTTACGGCTGTGGAGAGTGTTGTAGTTGCAAAGAGGTAGGTTTCTATTGCTCACAAATGTGCTCAGACTAGTATTGGAATGCGCGGAAATGTGAAAGAACTTACTTCAGGCGTCGAAGACAAGATTCATGAGAATGTCCAAACACATTGTTAGAGAAGAAGTCAAGAGTTGAACAACGACAAGACCCTTCGCAAGCTATATATATTGTTTCTGCGGGAGACAAAAGTAAATATTCTAATAATGTTTTCTTTATCACCACATTCTTTTGCAAATTATAGGTAGACAGTCTCTGGAGAAAGGAGGTTATCAATTAGCCAAGACTCTTAGCATTGAAGACATGCACGCTTATTTGGATTATCTCTACTACTCTATTTGATGCTAGTGTGCATTTGATGATAATGATAATTATTGTAATATACCCTACTTATGCGGCTTACATTTGACATGAATATTTAGTTTTGTTCTACAGCGCCATCTAGTGGAGTTACAATAAAATTAACAGCACATAAACCTACTGGGCGAAAAAATAAATGTATATATGCCAACTTTTATGGAGGTCGGTCACACGGGGTCGGAGTTAATTGCTCTTATACATACCAACATTCATATAACTGGATAACTGAGGTATAGTGTAGAAAACGAATGTGCACGCAATATATTTATTAAAATAATTGTGGACTGTATTTTGTGCGGATGCTCATTTCCTAGCAATATCTCAATCACAAAGACGTGCGATAGAAGGATTGTGAATTGGAAGTACTGTGATAGGTGTATGATTAATAGTCCAGTTTATGGAATTCTCAGAAGATGGTTTCTATTGACAACTGCTTAAATTTAGAATATTAATCAAAGAACATAACGTTAATGCTGTTAAGTTAATAGAATTGTCACAATTAACAACTGTGATGTGGCCACCTCCATTAATAACGCTCTTACAATTTTTATGACGTCATTTTACAATAGTTAAAAAAAGGAAGCTTATTTATAGTATAAAAGTTTGATGTTTGTAAACACACAAAACAAAATTCAGTTATGAATTAATAATTATTCATGACATATTCAATCTTTTAATTTATTCATTAGATATGAATAAAATTTTCTGAGTCAAAACTTTATGTAACAATATCATATAGTCATTCTCGTGATAATATCCTTTTTTTAAGTTACAATTGAGCTCATGACATAGAGAAGAGACAAGAGACAATTAAATATGAAAACGTGCAAGTACTTAAGTTAATCTTGCAAGTGGATTACATCTTAAATGTAAGCTACACTGTCTTACCGGATACATTGTTATGTAGAGAAAGCAAATCAACATATGGATTTTACAATTATCTACATGATAATACACGTATAACAAACCATAACTGCCGTAATTGATACTTAGTTACTACTTTGTAACTGAATTGAAGTAAAATGCATTCTACAAATGTAATTAACAGCATGACGGAGATCCTCTCTCTATGAAGTCTGGGCACGGAGTAGGCACGGAGTGGCCGACGGTCGACCGTCTTTTTTATTATACTTCGATTTTTTTAACGTGGCTCTTGACGTAAATAAGCTGTTGACGGTGTCATCCAATCAGGAACTTAAACGTAACCACAGTGACGTCTCCGTGATAACGTTTAACCTCCTGAGGTCAAGCATAAAATTAAAAAGAAATCAAAGTATAGGCTAAGTTTACGCACCAGATTCCCGGTAATTGAAGATGCGATATTAATATAATAGAGTGACGAAGATCGATTTAGACTTGCTTATCATTTCTGTAAAGCTTAACAGAGGGTGTATAAGTGGCATACAAGTGCAGGTTTTGTTTGGATGATTGTACTTTACTAAACGTGAATATTTAAATAATACGACTTAAATATTTTTAATAGAATAATTTGTGTAAAAACTTATCTACTTTATTTGAATACTGGGTAGTTTTCTAAATAAACCTTAGGTTAGTTCTTAGGAGTTAGAAGCCAGATACCTTCCAGAAACCTTATATTATACTTGTAAGTTAATAAATTGATAGAACACCAAGGCTCGTAGGATGCTTGTGAGGTAATAACGACGTTATTTATTCATAAAACATGGTCATACTTTCATTTGTCCACAAGCAACGGAGAATTTACTTTTTCAAAATTTCGCAGAATAAGTTAACATTAATCTCACACCGTATACACATCCCTAAACCGCTTAAAAGACCAAACTCTTGCTATACTGCACTGTAACACCTGATCGCTTTTGCCACCCTAATGGCGGCGACGGGCTTCTTCAATTTGGGATTGGAATACTGACGCTCGTGGCACATCTAACGAATTCCTAACCTGGGAGTGCCCGCAATAGGTAGACTCACGCCGGTGCCCGCAATGTATCTCTCAGATATACCTGCAACTTTTTGTGAATGTAAATGGTATGAAGATCCATTTACTGAAACACATTTTATTTAGTTTGTACATGTCCCCTAATGCAATTGTTAATGAATCTTACAATGCAGAATTCATGTATGAGTAATTATGGTGAGAAGGGTAAAAATTGACAAAGTACACGTAAAAATCATTAAATATCATATAATCCTTTAAAAATATTACTACAAATTCCTCAAATTATTTTCGTAGATTCTAATCAAATATATATTTTAGTTTTTCACAAAAATATTTAGAAAGTCATTGTCTTTTTCTTTTTTGCAAAGTTCCCGATTTTTCATTTCCCTACATATGTCTCCTGCACATCTTCTTTCTCTTTGGTAAGAAATTGTGACAGTCCAATGTAGATAAAGCAAATTATTACTTTTTATGAAAAGGCACTTGTAATAGACACTGCTGAAAATAATGTCATGGTAAGTACCGCTCAGGCCAGGAGCTCACAACGCACTGGAGCCATTTCACCCAACGTATGACTGATGTCGCACAGCGCAGCGATCAAGTTTGGACATGATTACTGGAAATGATTTAGCGAAAGGATAAAAATAAAAGACCAGGGGTCTCAGAAAAGTACAATGAATGAATACATGAAATATCTGGCAACTAATGCATCGTAATTATTCAGGAACATAAAACTGCCGTGGCTTGGATCTCACAGGTCTATTGCGAGCACTCCCGGATTAAGACACTATATCGATGGGAGAACCTCAGAATTTTGTTCGTCTATCAACTTCGATCCTATTTAGGAACTCAATTTGGAGTTGACGCACTGTGACTGGATTTCTTATTTCTTACGCATAAGCACAGAAGTTTGAAGCATGTAAGCATCTAAGTTAACGTGTTACGTGTTTTGCTTATGCGAACGCATTGTGAATGAGTCCACATAAGAACGTTGCGCGCTTGTAGACGTAGTCTAAACTTTTATGTTAACGCCATGTTTATGTTTATATTTGCATTGTGAATGGGCCTTTACGTGGTAGATAAATGAATATACGAATTTTGTGGAGTGACTTCTAAACACTCCTGGTACATTACATGTTCTGTCATTTCTTTCCTTGCATCAGGTGACATGATTTAAACATGCACGTTCCCCGTTCACGTTTTTAATAGATGACATAAATTGTAAAAGAAACATTTTCGCTGCATTCCTTGATCTATAAAAATATGACTGTAAAGGAAAAATAACTTGAAGGAAAGGTAATTCTCGTTAAAGCTGAGAGAAAATACTCGGCATCTTAGTCAAGAGTAGTTTGCAATGATGAAAGTCAACTTTCGATGCTTTAGCCGTCATCTTCATTCGTGTCTGTCGTGTGAGGTGACAATGCGTTGTCATAAACATCTTTTGACTAAGATGACTAGCACTTCCTCTCGTAACGCAATAGTAACGTTTCTAAGTGCTTGAACCTTGTATATTTACATGCCAACGGACCAAGAAATACAATGCCGGATATTCATCACAAAACTCTTATTGTAAACCTCATTAAACATTACATGAAACATGACATGAATCAAGGTTGGTTGGTTTGTTCTTAGTTTGATTGATTGATTTTTTCGTGTCTCCGGGCGCGTCAACTGCTGTGGTCATTAGTCCCGTTAATGTAGTGCATTTTTTTTCGGGAGATGGCGGTGATCTTCCCCCGCTGGACGGCGAGATCCGGCGCCAACCTACCGTCGGCTAGTGGGGTTTCCCCCTAACCAGGACTCTCCCACCAGCGGGACACCGCCCCAGCCGGGACAAGCTCTAAGCTCCCGGCCGGTCTCCCGGAATATGTGGTAGTGTAGTGCATGTTAGTGTCAGTGTGTGTGTAAGGGGAGAGGATAGGACAAGGAAGAGGAAGGACTGATCGCGCGCGGTCCGTGGCCCGTTTGTTAGGGTACTGCTCCGGCATTCGCCTAGTGTTGATCGGGAAAACCAAGCAGCAGGCCGGTAAAATTCCCCTCCAGACAGCGACTGAATTCGACCTAGCTGAATAGCTAGTGTTGAAACTCCTGCCGCCGTGGGGAGTGTAACATAGGACCTCCCGGTCAGAGGCGCTGCAGTGACATCAGTTGATGCAGTGAGCTACCGCTCCCGGTTTTGTTGTTAGTGATTCCGGATACGTCAACTACTGAGGTCATTAGTATCGTAAGTTTACTGCATGTTTATTCATCGGGAAGTGGTGGTAATATTCCCCCGCTGGATAAACATGAAACAAGAATAATATTTTATATAATATGTACTACTTCAATACGATGACCAGCTATCATCACAGCTCAGCATTTAAATGAAATTATGTACTCATTGTGATCCTTTATTACTACAACTTTAGAGAGAAAAATGTTTAATTACGATAGGTTGGTTGGTTATTAGTGATTCCAGGCGCGTCAACAGCTTAGGCCATTAGTTCCGTAAGTGTAGTGTAAGCTTTTTCTGCGGAAGATGGCAGTGATCTTCCCTTGCTGGATGGAGAGATCCGGCGCCGACCTACCGCCGGCTAGCAAGGTTCCCCCAAACTAGGACTCTCCCACCAGCGGGGCACCGCCCCAGTCGGGACAAGCTCTAAGCTCCCGATCGGTCTCCCGGAATATGTGGTAGTGTAGTGCATGTTAGTGTGTGTGAGGGGAGAGGATAGGAAAAGGAAGAGGAAGGACAGATCGCGCGCCGTCCGTGGCCCGTTTGTTAAGGTACTGCTCCGACATTCGCCTAGTGTTGATCGAAGAATACACGGAAAACTACCGATCAGAGCAGCCAGCCGCTAGAATTCTCCTCCAGACCGCGGCTGAATTCGACCTAGCTGAAAAGCTAGTGGTTTAATTACGATAAATATAGCGATGTTTCCCCTTGATATGTGGAACGTACCACGTATTTACGTGAACGTGTCGCAATTGTTGCAGGTACGCTAAAGAGAAGGGAGCCCAGATGCTAAGCAGCCTCCCTGAGGACTGGGCTCTGCCGAGGCTTGTGGCGAGGCACAGAGTCGGTCGGATCGTGAGTGTCGTTGCTTCGATTGAAGGCGCTAGCCGAGGCGATTTACGTTTCCCCTCTCGCGCTGGGTCGAGGGCGGGGCGGGGCGGGGCGGAGGGGAGGGGCGGGGCGGGGCAGCGATAGCATCTGCAGGCGCTGCAGGTGCGTGCGCAACGGGGCCGCGCGCCTTCGGTTGCGCAACGCGAGCCCCCCCCCCCCTTTTTTTTTTCTTTTTTCGTTTATTTTGCGCCTGCGCACGCAGCTCCTTGCGCTACCGCACGCTGAGTCTGTACATAGGGCGAGTAGCGCATTCCTTTGATTCATTGTGTGATTTATTTTCGTCGAAAAATAGTAGAAACTTGTTTGATTGATTGATTGGTTGATTTTTTCGTGTTTCTGGGCATGTCAACTGCTTTGGTCATTAGTCCCGTTAGTGTAGTGCATGCTTTTTTTCGGGAGATGGCGGTGATCTTACCTCGCTGGATGGCGAGATCCGGCGCCGACCTACCGTCGGCTAGAGGGGTTTCCCCCTAACCAGGACTCTCCCACCAGCGGGGCACCGCCCCAGCCGGGACAAGCTCTAAACTCCCGACCGGTCTCCCGGGATATGTGGTAGTGTAGTGCATGTTAGTGTAAGTGTGTGTGTGTAAGGGGAGAGGATAGGACAAGGAAGAGGAAGGACATCGTGCGCGTTCCGTGGCCCGTTTTGTAGGGTACTGCTCCAGCATTCGCCTGGTATTGATCGGAGAAACCACGGAAAACTACCGATCAGAGCAGCCGGCCGCTAGAATTCTCCTCCAGGCAGCGACTGAATTCGACCTAGCTGAAAAGCTCGTGTCGAAATTCCTGCCGCCCTCAGGACTCGAACCTAGGACCTCCCGGTCAGAAGCGCTGCAGTGACATCAGTTGATGCACTGAGCTACCGCTACCGGTAGTAGAAACTTGTGGCTATGGTTCATTGTTTGATGATTCCGGGCGCGTCCACTACTAAGGTCATTAGTTCCATAAGGGTACGTTTTTTTTCTTTCGAATGTGGGGGTAATCTTCCCCCGATGGACGGTGAAATCCTGTCGGCTTGCGGGGTTTTCCCCAACCAGGTATCGCCAATCAAGAGGCACTGCACCTAGCCGGGCAAGCTCTAAGCTTACAGGTCTCCCGGCATGTGTACATGTGAGTGTAAGTATAGTACATGTAAGTGTGTGTGTAAGTAAGCGGTGTTATTTATTTTCGTCGAAAAATAGTACAAACTGTTTGTGACTATGGTTCATTGATTGATGATTCCGGGCGCGTCAAATGATAAGGTCATTAGTTCCATTAAGGTAGGTTTTGTTTTCTTTGGGATGTGGGAGTAATCTTCCCCAGATGGTCGGTGAAATCCAGATCCGACCTACATGTCGGCTAGCGGGATTTTTCCCAACCAGGTATCTCCAAGCAGGAGACACTGCCTCAGCAGGGCAAGCTGTAAGCTCAGCGTTCTCCCGGCATGTGAGGTAGTGTAGTGCGTGTAAGTGTGTGTATAAGTAAGCGGTGAGGATAGGATAAGGAAGGAAAGATTGCGCGCATTCCTTGGCCCGTTTTTAGGGTACTGCTCCGGCATTCGCCTGATATTGATCGGAGATACCACGGAAAACTACCGATAAGACAGCCGGCCGCAGAATTGTCCTCTAGATGACTCGAACTGAACTCGATCTAGCTATCTAGCTAGTCTCAAAAATCCTGCCAACACGTTGGCAACGTCGGGACTGTAATTACCCGGTCACAAGCATTCCAGTGACATCAGCTGATGCCCTAAGCCTCCCGTATTTGTGGTTTTGGGAGAGATGTAAAATATGGGTACGCTTCCTTGAGCTCCGGAATCTATTCTCCTATTACTAAACATATTTAAATGGCTATTAAAAATACCAACAAAGCGAGGTTACCATCATTTGAAAAATTAGAAAGTTTTGCTCTTGAGTTATACACAATGTATTAAAAAATGTTCAAGACTGTTGGCAGGCAGACAATATAACACAGAGGATATAAGTATATTTGGTATCAAGCTTTTACAGTCTCCTTGTAATTCGATACAACGATTGCATCGAGTGTACAGGATCTCAAATACCTTCTGAAATGTCCTTCTTTCAACACTGTTTAGTTTTGTCGTCACAGCTGCTTCGATCGCCTCTACGGACTCGTACTCTTCCCCCTTCATCTTCAATTTCAACTTTGAGAACAAAAAATAGTCTGAAGGGGAAAAGTCTGGAGAATGTGGAGAGTGTTTGATGCTCCTTTCTGTCTTTTCGCCAAAAATTTCTGCACAATGATGTACGTGTGAGACGGTGCGTTGTCGTCAAAGAGACACCAATTGCTACCGTCTAGGAAATCGGACCTCAAACGCCGCATTCTTCACAGAAGCCAATTCAAAACGTGTTTGTAGAATGCCCTAGTCACCGTGGACACTTGTCAGAGGAATTCTTGGTGAATGATGCTCCGGCTATCGAAAAATGTGATCAAGATAGTTCTTGTTTACGATTTGGAGGTTCTCACTTTCATCGGTCGACTCTTTTTTGAGTTTGCCAACTCAGAACTCTGGCGTTTTGTTTCTGGATCATATTGTATGAACCACGTTTCATCTCCGGTAACGATATTTTGCAAAAAATTTGGATCTTGGTTGTCAAATCTCTGCAGGTAGAAATTCGCAGTTCCTTTTGCGCAGGAGAGGGTGTGCGGAAGAAAGCGGGCTTAGAGATTTTTCATTTCTAAAATCTCTGTCTTGATTGTATAAACCAATCCTACATTCAACTTCAACAAATTGGCAATTACTTCTTTCGTCATTCGGCGGTCTGAACTTACCAACGCTTGCAATTTAGAAGTTCACTGATTTTCACATTAAGCCGTGTTTTTCAGAAGAGTTCCGTTCATTACGTAACACATCCATAGGCTAAATTTAAAATAACACAAATACACTTTATAATATCAAGTTCCTAAGTGTATAAACGAATGCCTCATCGGCTCTACCTTAAGCGCACATCTATTATTTTATCAGTGAGATGATCGTTTATCCTAACATTACAGAACGTGTAAGTCTTCGTAATATGTAGGTGTTATAACGACTTGGCACTACCAAACCGAGGAACGAAAAGCCATTCTTAACGGCCGGCGTCCATTATAGGTTTATAACTCCTTGTCTGATAAAAATCAAAACAAATAAGTTGAAGATAAATATGACGTACGATTAGTTCGTACACTTTTCCCTATAAATAATATTTCTTTTTTATGTCAGTTAAATTTTTCTTATGAGATGGTATTACGAAACGTATTGAACGTCAAATGGCCGATAGCACAAGAATAAACTCGGCAATATATTCGATTTTCAAACTGCATTCACGTATGCCACTGATTTTTATGGGACTAATTCTTTTCTAATCATATTTTAGAACTATTGCTTAAGAAGCCAATTCCAAGAGAAGATAATCCAGAATATTCGTTTTATATTTGCTTTCATTGCCAGTTTGCGATTGCATAGGTTTTATAATGTTTTGCTGATAGGCATGAAAGATATCCCACGCCATACCACGTCTGCCATAGCTGGTTATGTGGCTTATGACTTGGGACGGATATTAATGAAATATCATTTTGTTTCTTTTCACTTTGCCATTTAGTCTAGAAATTCATTTAATGTTATGACAAAAGGAAATGACTCATTTTTATAAGTATTCTTTGCATTTTTTATTGATTTCGGATAATAAGTCGTTTTTTTAAATTTTCCGTAATTTTTAATGCATTTTCTCTCATTTCATAAATTTTAATGTCATTTTAATGGTACTTGCTTCAAATAATATTTACGAGATGCAACAAATGTTCTCCACAGAATTCCTGTATACTTTACCTCGTCACCTATTCGATTTCTTCGCTCCGAAGTTGTAATGTCAGCTATTGTGAGCATCTAACCTAAGGTTCCTGGGACGCCTGTCATTATCACTGGCAGTTAAACCGATATCGGGATAACTAAAGACAGATTTTGTGGTACAGAACAGTCCAAACCAAAAGTTTGGAAGCTGAGTTGACTTGAACGAATAGAAGAAGCCTCGATTACATCAGTTCCATATCCAACAGTTTAAGTTGTTTGTTTAAACTGGTTTTGATAACATTTTTACGTCATTTTTCTTTGCTTTTAGAGTATTTTAAAAAATATTTTAAGAGCATTTTATTGATCCTTTTTGGCGATGTTTTAGTTCATCAAAATCCACCCCCTACTAATGACCTTCAATGCTCCATTAAAAGGAATAAAAGGTACTTAAACTTATTTAAAAAGTGTCAATCACAACTAAAGGAAAAATGTTATATCTAAATTGCCTCAATGTGATAATCTGTATATTTCAAAGTTTCTGTTAACTTTGTTTTTTGTGACATCAATTGACGGTTTTCGATATGAATACTCGTGGAAAATTTGTGTAATGTTCTTCAACTTCCCAAAGCGAGTTCCTTTTGATGGTATTTAAAGAAAATGGCAATCTTCATGACAGTTAATGCGCGATTGTTGATCATCGTTTACTTAAACTGAACCAATTGTTTATTTATTTATTTATTTATTTATTTATTTATTTATTTAGATTAATAACGTCAAAAATGGTTAATAATACTGCGCGCTGAATGTGTTATAAAGTGAATTGTGTGCACATTTTCTCATGCCCCAGATCCCCACTAAGTCATACTACTTGAATTAAGAAAAAGCTCCCATGTAATAAAATATATTTCAAGAATAATGCTAAATAAATTTTGACCTTATCCATGTTGTCCTCATGGAATAATATCGGAATAATGATAATCGAATAATTGTATTTCCCACTGAATTTGTGAAGACGCACAGCAAACAAGTTACATTTATGTCCAGAAGCAAAACAAGGGGCCATCTCAGCATTTGCTCAATAGATCAGGGAAACTGGACGAAAAACCTGATCGAGATGGGGGTCATTGACCCGGAGGATGTAGTACAATAGTTGTTACAGGTTGTTTATACACATTTATACAGTCCAAATGGTAAATAATGCATTATGTATCATTGTTAAAATTAATGTTACTTTTCTTGTGATGCTCAAAATTGCTTGAACAAAGGTTTTAAACAATATCAGGAAAGTGCAACATGTGGAACGGAAGTGCTCAACCTTGAAGAGAAACTTACAGTAAGTCCTTAGAGTTAAATCCCAATCTCATTTACGTCTCTCGACGTCCGCATCTCATTTCTGAATGAAGAAGCTAATTTCCATTCGATTTGAAGCTGTATCGTTTCGTTATGCTCTGCTCGATCTCTTCTCGATTCGATTTGATTCAATTCAGTACTTTCTTCAATTATTGTAGGTAAAAAGCATTCGCTTTAAAATTGCGGTCCTTCTTCTTTTAATTCAAGAAGTGAGGTAATTGCAAAAATATGGGAGTTTTTTTGTCGATATCTCGAATACTCAATTTATAAAAGTGATATCTACATTTTTTGACATGGTTAGTATCTATTTTAAAAATACAGAATATTCTTTGTTTGACGATTGAACGTTTCATTACTAACATAAAAACGCATACCATAGAGCGAATATTATAATTGCAGTATTTGGCATTATATACAAGAAAACATAATAATAATAATAATAATAATAATAATAATAATAATAATATAATAAATAATAATAATTTTAGAAATAGACACCTTCAGACACAAAGAAGACAAATGGGAAGTTATGTCAGAGCAACCTAAACAAAAACAGTACAGACCAAAATGGTCAGAAGAACGTAAACGAGCCTTCTCGGAAAGAATGAAAGCCTATTGGATCAACAAGAAGAACTCAAAGAAAAATTGATCGAGTTACTTGCTTAACGTCTTGCATTTCTGGGGAGAATTCGTCAATAATAATAATAATAATAATAATAATAATAATAATAATAATAATAATAATAATAATAATAATAACATAGTATTATACGAACATGAAACGTAACGTATACGATGTTACGATTATAACGTAATAATATGAATATTAAACTTAATGATTTTTCTTGGTTACCGTTTTAGTCAGTCTTTACCTCGCAATAATTGCAATATCTTTACACACTAATTTTAAAGTTCCTGCAGCTACCCTCACACACTCAGTATTTTACCCATTTCCTCCCAATAGAAATAACTAATACACATTTCTTATAATTATTTCGTATTTTAATTTTGCAATTCTCCGTTCATGCTATCGTGTCCTACCGTAATTTAATTGAAGACGACCTAGGGGTGTGGACGCAACCCGCTAAACGCGTGGGCAGTCCTCGGAGGCAATAGGCCTGTGTGATTTATGGAGACCCAATGGGCTCTGCCATGCCCCCACCCGTACCCTCGGGTCTCGCACCTGGCTCCCTTATAGAGGGGTGGGGAGGGGTGGGGGCGAGATGGGAGAGAAAGCGCAGTGTGGCGCGTGGCGCGGCGTGGCGTGGCGTGGCGCGGCGCGGCGCAGAAATGGGCCGGAACGCCGGCGATAAGGCTTGCATAAACGCGCGTGAAAGGGGAGCGATGGCACGCGCGGAGATAGATAGAAAGTCGCCTGAATTCGGATGCGGGGGACGCTGGCAGCGCCGCGCGGAGCGGAGCGGAACCGCGCGCCATGGGGCGGCGTGCCGTGACATGGGGCGGCAGGGGGCGGCATGGGGCGGCATGGGGCGACATGGGGCGGCATGGGGCGGCATGGGGCGGCATGGAACGGCATGGAGCGGCATGAAGCGGCATGGAGCGGCATGGGGCGGCATGGGGCGGCATGGGGCGGCATGGGGCGGCATGGGGCGGCATGGGGCGGCTTGGCATGACATGGGGTGGCGTGAGGCTGCATGGGGCGTCGTGTTGCGTCGCGTCGCGTCGCGTCGTGTCGTGTCGTGTCGTGTCATGTCGTGTCGTGTCGTATCGCGTCGTGTCGTGGCGTGTCGCGTCGTGTCGCGGCGTGGCGTGGCGTGGAGTGGCATGGTGTGGTGTTTAAGATTATTAATTTTAATGTAATTAGTTCAAATTTTCTTAAACTACTACAATATCCTCTCATTTTATTTTACAGTACAGTGTTATAGATTAAGAATTTTTATCTTACACACTGCTTCCGGCCGCGGGTTTTGCTATTAGATACTTGTTCTGCTCTGTCGCTACTGGTCTCTGGTGGAATGTATTAGGAACCAATCCTCTTAGCAACAGGCGAAAAATAATGATGGTGGTGCATCTACCAACATTAATTAAATTATACACTTTACGCATTTTTGTGTATTAATATATACCAAACTTTGCAAGGACACTAAGACATCCTGAAGAAGAGCCTGTAAAAATTTCGTATCTATTCACAATCTTCTTGAGACATTTATTCATTGTTTAACTACATTAAAAAATACGGGTAGGAATTCTCCAGCTAAAAGTAAACCGAGCACAGATTATACTTTTCCCCTACAAAGACATTACTCACAGATTAACTCTGTCAGATTAGAGCTAAGACTCGGTATTTTCGTCTGGAATAAGATCTAGCTGTGCCGTGCCGGATATCATTAAGATATTTTAATAGTTGGGAGTACTTTAAATAAAGCGTCTATGAAATATTCAAAGTTTTCTGAAAAAATGGCTGATCTATTTTATTTAAATTTTTATTGGAATTGAAGAAAGTGCATTTATAAGTATGGCATAATTCCGATTTTCATTAGAACTTGCAAAAATATTTATATTCAATACTCAAAGAGTTTTGTTTATAAAGAAGTCTCAGAATTCCTCTCAATCAAACTTGGGAATTTATGCTTTAAATGAAAAGTAGTGAGTTCTCATGTTTCAACGCTTGTTATGCTTAACCGGTTTACATTGAGGCGACAAAAGTCATGGGATAGCAATACTCAAATATACGGATGGCAGTAATATCACGAACAAAAGATATAAAAGGGCATTACTTTCATTTTTACTCAATTTAATTTGTAATCAAGTGACTCATGTGAAAAAAGTGCAGACGTTACTATGGCTGCACGACGGGAATTAACAGACTTTGAACAATGAATGGGAGTTGTACCTAGACACATGGGATATTTAATTTCGGAAATCGTAATGGAATTTAATATTTCGAGATCCACAATTTGCCGAGAATACCAAATTGCAATCATAATCTCTCACCACGGACAACGCAGTGGCCGACGACCTTCACTTAATGACCGAGAGGGGCGGAGTTTCCATAGAGTTGTCACTGCTAACAACATTGCGTGAAATAACAGCAGAAAACAATGTGGAACGAACGACGAACGTATCCGTTAAGACAGGCTGGCGAAATTTATCTTTAAAGGGCTATGGCAGCAGAAAACCGACTCAAGTACCTTTGGTAATGGCACGGCATCGCCTGCGGCGCACCGGTAGCGGTAGCTCAGTGCATCAACTGCTCTGATCGGTAGTTTTCCGTGGTTTCTCCGATCAACACCAGGCGAATTCCGGAGCAGTACCCTACCAAACGGGCCACGGACCGCAAGCGATCTGTCCTTTCTCTTCCTTGTCCTATCCTCTCCCCTTACACACATGCTTACACTAACTTGCCCTACACTACCACGTATTCCGACAGACCGGTCGGGATCGGAGCCCCGCTGGTGGGAGAGTCCTGGTTAGGGGGAAACCCCACTAGCCGACGGTAGGTCGGTGCCGGATCTCGCCATCCAGCGGGGTAAGATCACTGCCATCTCCCGAGAAAAAACATGCACTACACTAACGGGATTAATGACCGAAGCAGTTGACGCGCCCGGAAACACGAAAAAATCAATCAATCAATCAAAGCCTGCGGCGCTGCTCCTGGGCTCGTGACCATATTGATTGAACCCTAGATGATTGGAAAACTGTCTGGGTCAGATGAGTCCCGATTTCAGTTGGTAAGAGGTGACGGTAAGGTTCGTGTGTATCGCAGACCCCACAAAGCCATCGGCCCAAGTTGTCAATAAGGCACTGTGCAAACTGGTCATGGCTCCATTATGATGTGGGCTGTTTTATATGGAATGCACAGGATCCTCTGGTGCAACTGAACCGATCATAGACTGGAAATGTTATGTGGGTCTACTTAGAGACCATCTACAGCCATTCATGGACTGCATGATCCAAAACAACAACGGGGTTTTTATAGCAATGCGCTATGTCACCGGGCCAGAATTTTTCACGACTGGTTTGAAGAACATTCTGAACATTTTTAACGAATGATTAGGCCATAGAGATAGCCCAACATGAATCCCATCGCTCATTTACGGAACATAATCAAGAGGTCAGTTAGTACACTATAGCCTGCAGCAGTCACGCTTTCACACTTGTGGATAGCTATAGAAGTAACATGGCTCAATATTTCTGCAGGAGACTTCCAATGTCGTGTTGAATCCATGCCACATCGAGTGGCTGCACTTCGTCGGACAAAAGGAGGTTCGATATTACGAGGTATCCCATGACTTTTGTCGCTTCAGTGTCTGGTATACATATACTAACTTTTAATGTCTTAAAATCAATAGAATGAACGCTTATCTGCTGAGGTATTTTGATACCATTTTTAATAATTTGCCATTAAGCCATTTGATTGTGTTTGCTGCCATCAAGCATTTGAAATCATTCGATGTTTCATCTTTTACAGAGAGCAAGCGTCTATGAGTGTTATCTTATAGCCAGCAATACGACGATTACATATTACACAAGTTCGAAGATTGAGGGTTTTTAAATGCAAAGCTTAGTGAGTGCATATACTAAACGCAATGTCAAGCAATCATTTGAAACAGTGCCTCTTCACAAAAACTTTTCAATAATTACAAGATATATTGCATACATTACGAATTGTAATACAGGATGTTAGCAGGTCCAATAGCAATAATCCTCTACAAAATACGTGTACAATTCTAGAAAAATATAAACATTTCAATTACATTTTTAGAAACACTTTTACCTCTGTGTTGTGTATTGCTGATCGTATTGTTCCAGAATTTGTAAATAGCCTTCATTTCGTTAGTGTGTGGGGTAGATCCGGAGGGAAAACTCTTCAAATGAAACACAGGCTTTCAACAATAAAGTTTCATTAACAACATGTCACAGGAATACGATTGTTATACAAAGAACACAGTGTCCCCCCCCCCAAAAAAAAATTCCACAACCCCCACCATCATAAGTTTTTCTCTTTCCTCGCCACTTTGTACATGATGCAATCCTTGCGATCACCCATAAACAATACAGGAGTTCTGCGATCAACACCAGGCGAATGCAGGAGCAGTACCGTAAGAAACGGGCCACGGACCGCGCGCGATCTGTCCTTCCTCTTCCTCTTCCTTGTCCTATCTTCTCCCCTCACACACACACTTACACTAACATGTACTACACTACCACATATTTCGGGAGAGCGGTCGGGAGCTTAGAGCTTGTCCCGGCTGGGGCGGTGCCCCGCTGGTGGGAGAGTCCTGGTTAGGGGGAAACCCCACTAGCCGTCGGTAGGTCGGTGCCGGATCTCGCCATCCAGCGGGGTAAGATCACCGCCATCTCCCGAGAAAAAAAACATGCACTACACTAACGGGACTAATGACCGAAGCAGTTGACGCGCCCGGAAACACGATAAAATCAATCAATCAATACAAGAGTTGTATTCTACTCGGCGCATCTCGTCTGTCTGTTTTTTGCACGGCCCTCCCTTCGCTGCCGCCGACCTTCAAACACTGTTACCCTTCACGCCGCACCTGCCGGCCAGCGCCGCCAACCCACTCGTGCAGCTAACCTCGGCCTAAGATACGACATTAATTTTCGAGAATAATTACTGAACGACATGAAGTTGTATTCTGTAGGGATTTCCCCCTTCTCTTGAGTACATGTGTTGTGCTCCTTTGTTGTAACGTTTCTAGAGTTATTCCTTTTGTGAGATGCAATTATGTAGGCTAAACTACTATTTATATCTAATAAACTAACGGTAATTGTTAAAGAATTTCTAAACATTTGTGACGATCCAGATGGACTCGCCCACAATAAAAAATTTAATGTATTTCAATAGACCCAAATGCAACATATTTGCAGAAACAAATGACGGAACTCGGGAAAGTAATGTTTACTTTTTTATTATGCCGAAACTGAGGAACTGTGAAACAACAAACAAACCGGAGTAAATAAATAAAGAAGAAGGATTTTAAGGTGGCAAAGATTCATGTGGACATTAGTTTTTTAAAAGAAATAATAGAATAAAAGAATAATTTCTGTAAGACAGTCGAACACTACACACTGAAAACCATGATGTAAGTAAAAATGTCAAATACAAAGAACGGGCCTAAAAGGACAGTAAGAAATAGACAAAATAACCCGAAAAACGTTTAATTTAATTACGGATAGGAACGGGATCAAGTGTGAGCAAAATTCTAAAGAAAAATGTAATTACATCTCATAGAAAGTAAATGACGAACGAGAAAGACGGCAATTGTTTCTTGACTTTTAGAAAGACAGAGAAACATCAGGTCAGACCGAAGTTGGATTTGGTAGGTGACGGATCGCAGCTGGAAATCATGATGTTTTATTAATGTGTTAATTTTGAATAATAAGCGAAGTACCAATACAAACATGAAATGGGTATCAAAATAGAACAATAGTAATTTTGGAAGTCAGCGACGTGTGCGCTGATTTTTTTGATGGAACTCGGCGATCAACGACAAGGGAAGAGGCCACTTTCAATTTTTTATTTAGACTTGATAATGTGAGAAGGTCCAGCATGTTTTGCAGTGGGGAGAATTTTACAGTTTAGAAGTAAAATGGCCATATAAAATGGGGAAAAGAAATGCACGCTTTTTTGAATGAGTTTTCTGTGTACTCATACATATGAATGTGTATATTAATTGTTTCAAAGGGTAAGTTATAATGTTTTAGTATGTATCAATGCTGTTCTTTTATGTAATGTGTTATGTATTAGTTAGCAAAAGCGCCAGTAGAGCTAGGAAATTATTTTATACTGAATAAACGGAGTTGCACCGGTATTTGCGGGACAACGAATTATTTCGAAAATTTGGTGTTTTATTTAGTTGTGAGGAGGAAAAAAGCAAAATACGTATCCAGTTCTCAAATCGATGAAAGGCATCCCATTTCACGTATGGGATAGCTTTGCGGATGCATACCCTCAAATAAATTTTATTGAAACGGTGGATTAGTTCCAAGGTGTAGGGAAATATTTTTATTTGTTACATTAATTGTACACAAACAGTATTTTTTATTTTGGTATTATTTTTAATAAACTATACATTTGAACAAATTCCTCCAACCGTTTCAGTTGGCTTCCCAGCGTGGGGAACAGTCGTGCAAACAGGTAGTATTTTATATTTATTTATGAAATAAATGATAAATATTAAAGAACAAATCCCCCCCCCAGCAGTTTCCTAACCATAATCCCCCCATCCCAATTGTATTCAACCAAATTACGTGATTTTTCCTTCAAATAAAAGGTGCATTATGCTTTTAAATAAGTAGAGAGCAGTGTACTTTTGCAATAGTTCCCTACAACATACACGTAGAGATCTTTAAAATACAGAACTTTCAATTACATTTTCAGAAACATGTTCAGTACTAAATTCACAGTGAATAGAGAATGTATACTGTCCTTATATTCATAAATTGCAAAAAGAAAATGACCAATGATTGATGTTGATTTAATTAAGAAAAATTAATGTAAATTGGATGTAAATATACATCCCATACCTATCT
The DNA here is from genome assembly GCA_011170035.1 of Teleogryllus occipitalis. Classification (NCBI taxonomy): domain Eukaryota; kingdom Metazoa; phylum Arthropoda; class Insecta; order Orthoptera; family Gryllidae; genus Teleogryllus; species Teleogryllus occipitalis. Next base: position 23,631 of record BLKR01009089.1, on the reverse strand, counting down.
TATTTTCGACGTATAAATTCTTTTTTATTTTAAAGATATTAGACTAACTTTTTTTTTAAATCGAAAACTATTCTTTACACGAATAGATGGCTCATGAAAAAACAAATTCTGCAACAATACATCATCGTTGATGTATTGTCAAATGATTATAAACACTATTGAGTATTCAAATTCGGCGTTATTAGGTATTAGCAGGTTCGGAATTTCACGGTGCAGCAGGATTTCTAAACGTTTCCAAGGCCTTTATCGTTCGCCGGTTTAAATCGGATAAAGAGGTCTAGCGCACGATGTGACCTCTAAACGACAATCGATACAGCGTAGACAAGTATATTTGGGACAGCCTCGAAATCACGAAAGAAACGTTCTCCGCATGCAGAGAGCGATGGACGTAGAGATCAGAGATTCGAACGACATTTCGGCACACAGTTGTCATAGAAACTTTTAAAAATTTGCAACGCTTTTGTGCTGTTAGCTACAACGTGATTGTGGTTAAAATTATTTCGTTTTGTTAATATTTTAAGGCAAATTGACAAGCAAATAGGGGAGAAAATTGGATAGTTATGTTGAAAAAATATTTAGTGTCAATATCTCTCTAATTGAAGTACTTGCAACTCAGTTCATTACAAGCTTGTCGGGGGATAGCGCGGTTTTCAGTGGTACAGAGGAGCGTATTTCTATATTTTAGATGACTTTCGTAAATCTACCATGCTTTTCAAAGATCAGAGACAACGGATACGCCGTGCGAATTACCGCACAAGTATGTTAAAAAATGAGATACGTAGTGTTTAATATGGAGTATATTTTGCAAGACTTACGCTATCAATATGTCCGTTTATTACGCTTACAAATATGGTTACAAATATGCCCCGTTTTAAAAATCGAAGATGTTTTAATATCTCTGACGAACGATGTGATCTTAATAGCATATTAAGATCACACCGATGATTTTCTTGTCACTTCAATTGATTCTTTTGGACGCAAAGTGAATATAGTGCCATGAATGATTCTGATATGTGATGGATTCGCCGGGACGTTACTTGAAATGGAAGTTCGATCAAAGTGATAGAATTCATCAAACGTGGTATTCATGAAATATGGGGTATTGATGAATTTGTCTTCTCAAAATCTGTCTTTTTGTGTAAATAAGTATAGTGTTGTATTTAAAAAAGGAAGTTCGTTAATTCTAAAAATAAAAATGCTATCAAAAAGCTAGTAACTACAACTGATGAGCCTCTTTGTACTAAGTAGTTAGGAGAAAATACCATCTCAATATCTTGAACATTTTACAAACAAAATTCGAGGTGGGTGTATTTGTTGACTAACGCTGTATTTTGTTCAAAATAATCAGCACATACGTATAGGTAGAAATTGTACTCAATAATTAGACTTACGTTGCTTAATGGCAAAACGGATAAAAATGGTATACGGTTACACGCACAAAAATAATACGGTACACATTTACAGCTAAGAATTAAAATATATTTTCAATATAATTATACCTCGTCCTCTTCCTAGCACAAGAAAATGGAGTTTACATTTATATACATACACACCTACATACTATATACTCTCATGTACTACGTACATACATTTACACACATACCTACATACACACATTCAAACACATTTACCTACATATAGTAAACAGTAAGTAGCGAATAACAAGACCATAAATACACATACATTTAAACACACTAAGACCATCAAAGCAGAACATATTCATTTTATATCTACTGCCTTATTGGTGTTATGTTGCTAAATTATAAAATCAGAGTGCTCCAAATTGCCAACCCTTGGTTACATAACGGTGCGAAACAACTATCGGCCTCTCAATCCAAGGTAGACATAGACACACAGCAACTTGCACGAATTTAGAAGACGATCATAGATTTTAGAAGAAGATAAGGATTAAGTATAGGTGCAACAAGTACACCCTGGATAGAAGCTAAAATTCTTTAAAACTCTAGTAAATTAACTTCTAATTTTCAAGAATCTCTAAACTGAATGAAACACATGAGGAAAATAAATTCTAAAAAGAAAGAATCTTTGCTCAAATGAATGCTCATATTTACTGCAATATAAATGTATTATAATAATCTCACAACGTTCAAAAACGAACATCACAGCACCATTATTTTCTCAATATTATTTTCATAGTGGTTTTATTTGCAAATGTTGGGATCGAAGGTAATATATTACTTCTGTCTACATTCTCTGTAATATTGCGTTTCATTGATGAATAACTCATTGACAAATTCAATACAAGAAATAACAAGACAATATATTTATGAATGGACTATTGTTAGCCAAGACAATTAATAGAAAACAAGATTACAAAATTTAAGTACTTTCTCAGATCACTTATTCTTTCAAAACTTACGAGTCACAAGTACAACTGAATTAGTTGTGAAATTCGGTTTGATTTGAAATACATTCAATTTTTAATTCAAATTTCTAGCAAAGTACTTAATACACCAAATCCGGAGAAGTTACTAGATTTAAATATAAAGGGACTAGATCTGCAATGGATGTTTGTTCGTTATCTACACCTCGCAAAACTAGAAAACGAATTGTCTTACCCATGCCTGAGATGTGTGATGCAAACGAGAAGATTCGTGTTCAATCTCCAGAGCAGCATGTATGAAGTCAGCCGAATCGATTGACACTTCCGTTCATGAGCACCGCAGATGGAAATTAAGCTGCCTTCAAACCACCTCTGATCGTCCTAAGCTACTGCCGTTTCCTCGTATCTACTGGACAGGCACGACAAAGTTCTATGTGGCTGCCGATAATTTCACTCAATTCTTTTCGCTGTTGCGAAACTTAACCTTTATCTTCCTGAATTATTTTTTAAACAAATTTTATTACACCGTAATATAATTTTTTTAAATTTATTTGCTTTCAGGCGTACAGCCTCTTTTACAATGGGTTGGAATACATTAGACATAGAACTACAGAATTGAGTTTAATTTAGAAGTTATATTTTTGGTTAGGATTATATAGAGGAGTTGTGGGTGTGTGAATGCTTAGGGTGGGTCGAAAAAGTGTCTGGGGAGTTTCCTGCGGATACGTGCTCTATTTGGGGTTTGTTTTCCTAATTGGAAGTGGAGGGCTTGTGGGATTGAAGGGATTTTGTGGTAAAACTTAAGGGCGCTTTGCTTGACGTTGGTGGTAATGAGGGGTATGCCGAGCTCGAGATGTAGTTCATTGGGTATGAACCAAGGTGCTTTGGTGATGGTCCTTAGGAAACAATTCAGAAAGGTCTGGAGCTTATGGATATGAGATTTGGCTGCTGAGCCCCAAATTGGGCATGCGTATGTTTGCATAGGTCTGATCATCGCTGTGTATAGATGGGTACCGGTTTGGATTAGGAGGTGAGAAGATCAATAATATAATTTAAATAATATTTTTTTCTCAAAATTTTGAAATGCACATGGTGACACCTTTTAGGATGTCACGGAAAACTACATGAAATTATAATTGTATCACCGCAACATTTTAAGATGATTGGTTGGTTGGTTGTTAATGATTCCAAGCACGTCAACTTCTGAGATCATTAGTGCCGTATGTGTAGTGTATGTTGTATGAGAGTATAAATTCTGCCGGATGACGTGGATTCGTATTACCATTAATCACAAATACTACTGCACGGATGCCGGATTACAAGTGTCGAAAATCCTGCCACCGTCGGGACTCGAACGTAGGACCTCCCGGTCAGAGGCACTGCAGTGACATCTATTTATGCACTGAGCCACCTCTCCCTGTATTCGTCTGGAGCGTGGTTCTTATGCAAAGAGACGACTGGTTATTAGAGAAGTCACTTACCCGAGGAATGTAAGTGCCTGGGTTCGAATTCCAAGCAGGGAAAATATTTTTGGGTGTTGGAAACCCTTTGGGGATTCAACTAATATTAAAATATTAGGGAACAATATGCAACAATATATAACAATATAACAAAATGAAAAATAACGTGATTTTGTATCGCTTTTAGTTTACTTTTGTTTCAAGAAGTTACACGACCGATTGTTAATGAAGTTAACACTTAAAAATTATAAATGTTAATAATTCTCCGTTTTAATTCAAAGGAAAGTAATTATGAATAAATGTATGCTAATGTTTCTTTAACTCAGGTAAATAAATCAATAATCAACTATTAAGGGTACTGCAGATAATATGTGTAACATAAGCAAATATTCATATTGTATGCACTCTTCGCTTCACGCTCGTTATAATAAGGCAAAGAAAATTATAGAAAAGAACACAAGTAAAAAATTCAAATTCTGTCAATTTCTCTATAACAAAAAAGTTCTAAAATAATAATTTAGAGCTGCACTGTATAATATTGCACATACAAATTACAATATGTTCAATTAGAGTTTATCGAAGTGAAGTGCATTCAGTGGAGTATTTTGCAGTGGAGTGGAATAATTGTGGACACGCGTCCATTAAAATGTCACAAAAATTTCAATAAACTTCTCAACGTTTCTTTCTATCACTGAATCTAAAAGTCTTGAAGATTAGCACGAAATTGATGGAGTATTTTGTGTGTCTGGGTGTCAACTATTATGGGCATTAGTCCCTAAAAGTAGTGTATCTTTTTATCACCTCAGGAGACGATGTTCTTCTCTCGCTGAATGGTGAGGCTTGGCGCCGACCTACATGACTGCTCAAGCTCCGTTCTTGTCCCGGTACTGCTCCAGAAAACGCCTGGTGTTGATCGGAGCAGCCGGACACTAGAATTCTCTCAACCGCCCCAGTCCGTATTCTAGGTGTCCTTATGGACACCAGATTGACTTGGAAAGACCACATCACCTCCAAGGTGAACGAAGCTAATAGACGCCTAGGTATTCTTCGACCAGTAATCTACCGACACTCATCATTAAAGCTCTATTCTGCTCTCCTTATATATAAAGCCATTTTACGTCCATTACTTACGTACGCTTGTCCAGTCTGGTGCAATGCCGCCCCTACAACCATCAACAAAATCCAAATATTCCAACATAGGTTCCTCAGAACTGCAGTTAACGCACCTTGGTTTATAAGCAACACTAACCTTCACAAAGACCTAGCCATAGAGCCCGTCCTAACATACATCATTAAACTTTCCTCATGATTCTTCCAAAATCTACCCTCAGTTACCGGTGCTTCCCACTACAACATAGGTAAAGAGCATCCCGTAGAAACTCGTCTCCGCAACCGACTTCCCTTCCACATCTTCCTCCGGAAACTGGCTGATATAAGATAATGAAATAAATAGTCCTCCCATAAAAACTCAACAAATGTATTCCTCCACTTAATCATTCGCACTACTTCAATCTATGTTTAATGGGAGGTGGCCGTAGCCACCCCTTCTCATATTTTCGTCTAAAAATGCTCGCTCCTAACAACTGAAAAACCCTATGGCTGAGCGTTGTATAATCAGCTCACTCTGTTAAATAAATAAATAAAAAAAACTAGAATTCTCCTCCAGACAGCGGCTGAATTCTACCCAGCTACGTAGCTAGTGTCAGAAATCCTGACGTCAGATTTCGAACCCTAGAACCTCCCAGTTAGACGCACGGCATTGGTCTGAGTTGATGTCGTGAGCCACCTGAACGGGGGTAGAACTGGAATTTTCATATTTCTGCAATGATTGATATGACGTTACACAGTGAATATTATTGTGCAGACCAATCACATTCCAGACCAAATCAAGCCTCCAGAGTTCCACCTTTTCTTCCACATGAAAAAATTCCTCTACGCTCAGTATTACAGTTTCGGAGAGTTACATATTCCTATCAAATTCTGGTACTATGGCGGCTGAACAGGAATACAAATGTTGATCCCACACTGAGACAAATGTCTCAGCTCTGGTAGATATTACGTGGAAATATAATTTAATACGTGCTGTATCTGCTACAAAGAAGTTTTTCCCCAAGAATTTGTATTCTCTTTTTATTTGACGACCAGAGAAAACTTACTTTCTAATTACGCATCTTATTTACGACACAGTATAACAGTTTTACATATAGAAAGAACGTTAAAAAAATTGATGTTGCAAATTGTAACACGTGAATAACAAATATTTAATGGCGGGCGGCCTCCTTGTTTGGATACTTGATCGCTGTGTTGTAAGCAGTGACAGCTTTGTATGGGAATTGTCAAATCGCTCCAGTGTGAGAATAGTCAGAATAACACAATTAGATTTTTCATTTTCAAAGAAAAATTAAAACTGTTTCCTTGTTTCTAGATATTCCTCAGTTGCTGAGTATCTAAAAAAAATTGCAGACACGTCTTATATTGAAGGAGGATACGGAGTTTACTTTCAAGTTCTAGAAATTAGCAATATAGTCTACTAGCATGTGGAACAAAATCATATAAAGGAACCGGGAGAGATGGCTAAGGGCATCAACTGATGTTACTGCAGTCCCTCTGAACGAGAGTCCTTGATTTGAGTCCCAACGGCGGCAGGATTTTCCACACTAGCTTGTTAGCTGGGTCGAATTTAGCCGCTGTCTGGAGGAGAATTCTAGCGGGTGACTGCTCTGATCGGTAGTTTTCCGTGGTTTCTCCGATCAATACCTGGCGAATGCTAGAGCAGTACCCTAACAAACGGACCACGGACCGCGCGCGATCTTTCCTTTCTCTTTCTTGTCCTATCCTCTCCCCTACACACTTTTACACTAACATGCACTACACTACCGCATGCGAGAGACCGGACGGGAGATTGCAGCTTGTCCCGGCTGGGGCAGTGTCTCGATGCTGGGAGATACCTAATTGAGGAAAAAAAACTCGCAAGAGCACGGCCTCCTCTCGAGAAAAATGCACTACACTTACGGGAATAATGATCTTAGTAATTGACGCGCCCGGAATCACAAACAATCAGTCAACATAAAAGGATTTTTCAAAAAGTAGCATGCACACTGCTCAAGAGCAACAAATAAAACTCTTGTATAATAATGCAATAAATTAAATATTTAACCAAAATTCCTCACAAATACCGCAATAAACACAATAATTCATTTGTTTAAATATCAAGAAGTTCAAAAAAGTTGCTGATTCATAACGTAGCATATGAATAGTAAATATTTAATGATGGATGGCCTCTTCCCTACAAGAAAAGTTTTCCATGTTATAAGGCAAGCTGTGTCTGGAGAAGTGACGTATTTTGTATGAGATTTCAGTCTGTATTCGCAGTATGAGAAAAGGCAGAACAAAATAAAACATTTGTATAATTCCGCCAAGATCATCTCTGTTAATTAGTTTTTGTATTTTTTTCCAAGTTTCTGAGTAGCTAACAAAACCATAGACAACTCTTAAATGGCTGGGGATTACATAGTTTTCTTTCAGTTTCTTTGCGCTATTTATGTGCCGTAGTTTGGAAATTAGTATTAAATGACGTGTGTTTCTTTATATTTTACCGTGTTCCTGGGATGTAACGAAAAGTATCCATCTCTCACTCGCTGGAAGATATATACATTTATTGTAATTTCTGCGCACATTGGAAATTAGTAATACAGATGTTTGATATTTTTTGAGTTCTGTGTTCTTGTGAGACCCTAAAGAGTGAATGGGTTTTTTTAGATTTGTGGGCGCATTGAAACTTAATAATATAGATTCTAATCGGTGCACTGAGTGCAACTCGCCAACCACTACAACTTATTCATGCATCGCTCAGTATCTAGAACGTCATTTCTCTTATAGGTATTTTAAGTGTACTGTTTCATTGATGTTTTTAATTTTTACCTATTTCTTGTGTATTTAACAAAATCGTCGACACCTTTCACATGACCATAGGCTACATAGATTTTTCTCTTTTCCGCGCCTACAAAATTAGTTATATACATTTATTTTTCTATTTTCCCGTTTTCCTGTGTATTTAACAAACCCATGCACACTTTTCTCATGGTCAGAGGCTGCATAGTATTATTTTCATTTCTGCCCACATTGGATATTAGTAATACAGATTCTGTCTCTTTTTGTAATTGGGTGTAAGTACACTTCCCAAAAAATGTAATATAACTACGTAATGAAGATAACGGCTTAAAAATACAATTTGTTTCCGTTTAAGGACAGGTTTTAAGACCTTAAGACGCTTCGTTTCAGTTATTGACCACGGTAAAGTGCGTTTAATGTAATGCGTGTTGCGGGTTGCATATGTAAGTAATTTAATTTTTTCACATACACCATAATCCGTGAACTTATATTTTTACGTCTTGAGTCTCTTTGATGTAGGATAAGGGAGGGAGAAATTTCATATCCCACAGTAACACACTTAAGGTTTTTGATGTCTAGACCATTGAATAAAACACCTTTTTCTCGAAAAATTTAGATTGTAAAATGCAAGTCTCAGAAGTAACATTGAGCTTGTGTGTGCAAATTTACTTAACAGATTTTTAATGTATATAAGTAACAATCAGGACTGAAAATGTTGTGTGTTACAGAAAAATCTTTTCTTCTCTATGACAGAGTTAAAATAATTACAATAAAAAACATTTCACTGTGAAACTTAGTTCCAAAAAGACAAAAAAGAATTCGTCTTTCAAATAGAAGAAGAAGAAATGTACCGATTATTGGCATTTTTACTTTCTTTTTTAAATGTGAGTATTTCCCTTCCCACCTTTTTACTTTCTCGCCTTACTTTGAAAACAGTATTGTAACCGTGCGTCGGAAAACGGCGATTTCTCAACGGAAAAACTCTTAATGTCGGGCCCTGGTAACAAAAAACATGAATAAACCTTGTTACTGTGTATATTAGATATTACTTCCTCTAACACGTAGTGTAGTAAGAATCTATGTTTTGTGGCTCCTAGGTTCAAAAAAATCGATTGACGGTAAAACTGTGTCTGTCTATCCGTCGGTCTTTTTGTGGTCAATGCTGGCGCCTAAATCATTTAGACGAATTTCTCCAAAATTGATGTTCCCCGTCTGATTTAAAGAAAATCGTGAAGCTGCGAGTTTGATACGGATATTTTGATTTTGGGGGTAATTTACATGAAGCCTCAACAACACTTTCAATACTTTAAAAAAATTGGCTCAACATTTTTAAATTAAAGTTTCTACTCGGATATTTCTTTAAATGTTCTACCCGTATTTATAAGAAACGGTAAAAAATTTGATGATAGTATTTCCGGCACACTGTCTTTATTTTAGAAATTTTCCAAAAGTTAAGTAGCAAACGTACAATATTGAAGGTGGGGACTTTTGTTTTCAATTAAATTTCTAACAATGCAGTTATTAATAAACGGTCATGCACATTTTTTAAAGGAAGACTAATAGCTTTCCCATTATTGCAGCTTGCACTTAATGCGATTTATAAAAAAAATTCTCAAAAACTAGCTTCAAATTTTTTCTTAGGTTTTTTTTCAACAGACAGAATAAGGAACGCTTAAAAGAATGGTCTCTTTTTTGCTGAACTCTCTGAAATTTCAAAAATTGCAAAAGTTAGAAACAATGCGAGAAAGTATGTGATGTAGTATCACCAGTTTGTTCTTTGATTCGGTTGACGTTTGCCTCGCCTTGTCATTTTTTTTCTTTCTAGAACCATCCTTTACGCATCAGTTAATGCTAAAGCATAAAGATCATGCTGCTCCCTCTTGGGTAACTTATTAGCGATGTCTGACATTTCTTTATAAAAAAAGAAGCATGTTTCAATACGATTTTTACCGTACAGTAGAACAGAACTATAAATTTTGCAGTGTTCCATCTTATGGGAAATTATGAAGTGTTGACTACGGAAGCTTTCGATTAATTTAAAGGAAATCTTCGAAAGATCTGAGAAAAACGGACATTTCTCATGTACTTCCACTACGTACGTTGTACTGACAGAAAAAGTTGAGCTAGAGTAGCGAAATATTAGATTTTTTCTTTTGTATATTTTGATATTTTGTGAGAGAATTTAGTGTTGTCCAAAATAACAGAAGTGTTCAAAATATGGAACACATTTCGATATGCTAATTGTACTGTTTAGAACTTTTTCACGATCTGTCCCTTAGGAAATTTAGAGCAAATCTTTTCAGGCCAATATTTAAATAAAACCACTTACATAAAATCCAATGATATACATAGATCTCCACCGACTATTTTGATCAGAATTATACTCTAAAGATCTGCAAAATTCGCACATATGCTATGAATGAACAAAGTTTTTAAAAGAGGAACCGTTGCAACTCTTGATCTTCTAATAAATGAAAAGGTATAACTCTATAAGTCACTAGCACTATGTGGCAATAGAAGTTGCGGATATTACGGGATTAAGTTATCGTATGGGCGGAAATTCATTTCCATCCTACTTAAAATTACGGACGATTGGCATGACAATTCCTCATTCTCTCTCAACATTTGATAAAAAAAAGGATAATTGTTATGGATTCTCCCATGAAAATACTGTGGCCACTAATGCACTGAGGTGAGAGGGGTAGAGATACCCAACACCATCACAGTATTGGCGCACATACGTATTTACATCTTAGGATTACCAACCGTACGATACTTGACAGCTGATTTTCAATAAGGCACTGGTTGCTATAACGCATGCTTAGAGAATAAAATGAATACATGAGTTAAACAATAAATAGAAGTGAAAATAGTTTTAAAAGATACTTGGTACAGTAACCTTTGAAATACGCAGCTTTTTCCTTCTGCTGGCGATACGGAATTTTTTAAATAGACTAATCCCAGGGGATTTTTAACCGCAGCGAGAGTTGAATGTGGGCTGACAAGGGACAGTCTTGCGTAGGAAGGCAATAGCGCCTGTGAAGCGATATCTGTACCAACCCACTGTAAAGCGATTTCTGTAGTTGTTTTTGCGAGATAAAATAGGTTTGAGAGATGTATTCATGGAAAAACGTTAACAGTTTATTTCAAAGCATGAAAATATTACGCATCTTCAAATAATACTATATAATACGTGAATGAAACATTTAAACCGGAATACACTACTTTTAACGTGTTTTATGGCTGTATGTTTTATTTAACTAGACGTAATAGAGTACCATAATAACAATGTACTGCACCCCAAACGTGAGAGTAAAAATGTATCTTTCTGGCATCTCTTAAGAATTATAAATGCTTATAAACTACATTAAAATATTACACTATTAAACAAATTTGTGCAAGTTTTGTGTGTGTATAATATCAACCCTCAAATTCCATTCAAAATTGCAAACAGAAACAATGTTTATTTGTAATGGCTAACACCACCTTTCTTTTTAAATTGCACTTTTCTTTTCCCCGTTATTTGTTCTTCAGTAATTCAAAAACAAAAACGAGGCGCGGATAGAAGTGTAGTTTGCAACAGTACTGATCCAATTGTAAAGAACAACGTTTTGAAGAATCGTGAATAAAATTCAATGTAAGGTTCCTTGCCGATATGGCCCACACAAAATTTGACGCTTTTTCCAGGTGCAATTTTTTTCAAAACATTCCAAAAAGTTTCATTCATAATAATCTATAGCAAGATAGATGCAAGGAAAATAAGTTTTTATTAGCATTAAAACAATTTAAAGGGTTGGCCATTGGCACATATTACTCGTGCTACCATTTCTTGATACAGCACTTTTGTTTTGAAAATTAAGATTGGGTTTATTCACATAACAGGGAAATATTTTTTGGGGAAATAAACAAAGATCGTCGTTTTATTTATTAGAGATTGTTAAGAGAACACACTTTATTTAATATCACAATTTGTAAAATATGTGACTATTAAACATTCGGAGAAATAACTTTGTAATTGACAATAACTACGAAGCAAAAAGTCCCAAAACATTTATTAGAGATTATGTTTATTAGAGATTGTTAAGAGAACACACTTTATTTAATATCACAATTTGTAAAATATGTGACTATTAAACATTCGGAGAAATAACTTTGAAATTGACGATAACTAGGAAGCAAAAAGTCCCAAAACAAAAACAAAATGATGCCAGTACAAAAGTCCAAGTATGATATTTTTAACTGCTTTTTCTTCCGTTCATAATTCTGTAATTCCCAACTGTACTACTGGAAATAAGGCGTTTCATAATAAGGAGGCTGGAAACAACAGAGAAAATATCCAAAATGGCTGTGCACGCTGCTTTAGTGCTGGATTTGTGCTGTCTGCGGCGAACAAAATGCACGAATACTGACTGGTGAACATCTCTTGATTGCAATTTAGCGGTTTCAGAGCAAATTACGCGCATGGAGAAGGGTGGGCCCAGCCATAATAGCCTCAGTCATCTTCTGTGTAGTGGTGAGTTGATGTGTGGTGTAGTGGTGAAATCGCTTACCTTCCACCTCTCAGTACCTGGTTTCAAATCTTAGTCGATCAATGTAGAATTTATGGTGAAGAAAGTGGGTTTGCAGAAAGTTTTCTCGGAGTTCATCCGTTTTCTCTATTCCATTTAATTATTGCTTTGCATGCACTATTGCATTATTAAAATTAAACATCATCATCGGTCCATCTATAAAAACTATTTACGTCAGGTATGATCGAATAAGTTAGGGATTACCATGGAAAAATGTATGATAGGATGCAAGTAGATATTATAAATGCGTACGTTAGAGTACAAGTAGTTGGTGTTTATACAAACAATTGCCTGAACAAATTCAATTGAGCATAAAGTACTGAAATTCCTCCTCATTCAGCTAGCACCACAAACTTATGGAAGGCGATATTAATAGGAGTTTTCAAACAACGTTTAATATTTTTCTTTGGTTAGTCGAATCCATAACTCTTCACGTTCATAAGTGTTTTCTAATGTAGCATATACTTAATTCACGAAATAACATTTAATTTTGGGGAAACAATTAATCACTTGCATGTTATATCTCGTTTTGAAACTCACGATGAAATGGCGAATATTCATTTTTCAGGTATCTGATACTTCGTCTAGGTACAATGTTTCTATGCAAACAGATTTCAAATCGGAACGAGTATAAAGATGCAGTCTCAACAGTCGGGGTGTTGGTGGCGACCGGAAGCGTGGACAAGTGCCGGAAGTGGCCGCGCGCGGCGCGGCGGGAGGCTGCCACGGCGGCAGCGCAGTCTCGGCGCGGCGCAGCGGCGGCGGGCGCGGCGGGGGTGGCGGGGCGCCCGGTGGGGAGTACAGTTATCCGGCGCCGGGTGGGGGCCGCCAGGAGGAGGGGAGGCCCCTCCCACGTCGGCGGAAGGGGGCGGCGCCCCGAGCACCGCACTCCGCCGCCCTCGCGCCGCCGCCTCGTGGCCCCGGCCGCGGGAGACCCCAACGCGGGGTAAGCGACGAACTCACCCCCCGACCGGCTGTGACAAGGGTGCGGTGGTCGGTCACCGATCGACGCCGGTGGGAGTCGTGGCACGGTGCGGGGGGTGGGGGGGACGGCGCCCCACCACCCGGTGTCGCGCGCGCCGCGGCGCCGCTCGCGCAGCGCGGCGCTGCCGGCCGGCCTTCCTGCTTGGCCGGCGAATGTAGGTCTGTGGGTCTTGATTGGGTAGGGGCTCGTGGGTGGGTGTGCGCGCGCGGGGGGGAGGGGGGCGGGGAGGGTGGAGGGGAGGGGCGGGGCGGCCGCTGTGCGCGCGAGCGATCACCTCCTGCGGCGGCGGCGGGGCGACGCAGTGGCGCAGCGGCCGAAGCGGGGCGCACCAGCAGCAGGAGCACACGACACAGCAACAGCGGCGGTCGCGGTGTGGCATGAGCAGCGCCGGCAGCAGCCACCGACCGCGCGCGTGGCCGCCCCACCCGTCCCGCCCCCGACCCCGCCCGTGCGCCCGCCGGCCCGCCCACGTGACCCTTGAGTGCGCGAGTGACCCTTTAACGACCTAGTGCGACAGTGTGCGACCGACGACCCCCGGCCTTCGTGTGACAGCCCGTGTGCGGAGGAGGGGAAGCAGCTGCAGCGGCCGCCGCCCCAGCCAGTGCAACAGCGAGGACCACGTGCGCCGCTCTGCAAGGTAGGCCCGGCGCGCGCGGCGGCCCTCCGCAGGGCGCGAGGCGGGGCGAGGGGGCGGGGCGGGGCGGGGAGGGGAGCGGGACGGCCCGCGAAGATGCGAGTGCGGGGGCGGGGGCGGGGAGGGGTGGAGGGGCAGGCGGGCGCGCCGAGGGCCGGCTAACGGGACCGCCGCATCTCCGCGATGTTACGAGCCCGCGTGGCCGTGCGCCGCCTGCTTCCGCCCCCTCACGCAGCCCTCGCTCCTGCCCTCTGCAGCCTTTAATTGGAGGACACCGCTTGCTGATCGATATCTCAGATCGACATCGATACTATCAATTCTATTCTACCGGCAAATATTGTGTACATATTTATGGTTTTGACGTGTGCATTTAGCTTGTTTTAAATCGTGTATTTTTAAAACATTTTTCGTGACAACGCCTTTTATTTTGAGGTGATTTACATAGAACTATGAAAACAAATTAATAATAATAATAATAATAATAATAATAATAATAATAATAATAAATAATAATAATAATAATAATAATAATAATAATAATAATAATAATAATAATAATAATAATAATAATAATAATAATAATAATAATAATAATAATAATAATAATAATAATAATGCAGATGGCTCGTTTTGGGTAGTTTTGGACGATATAGGATCACTCTTACGTAGATACCAGGAATTAAGACTTTATAATTTTATATATTTATTCTCAGCTCTACATTTTGCACACTTAGCATGTGCCTTTTCTAGAGCAATCTAGATATTGAACAAACGGTAGACAATAGCATAAACAATACATTTTTACGTAAAAAACGAAGGAATGCAAAAATATTCAAATCGCTAAGTATAATTTGGTGCTTGTACCAGTGTTCAACATACAACATGATAAATTTTTATGTATAATATGCTGAAGGTGGCGTTCAACTTAGTGGTTGAAAGAACTCATGTGTTAGTTACACTAGGATCAGCAGGAAGAAATGAAACGATTTCAATGCTTGTAATAATAATAATAATAATAATAATAATAATAATAATAATAATAATAATAATAATAATAATAATAATATATGAATGTATTTGGCGTTATTGGGTCGGCAGTCCGACTTCGCCGGCCAGCTATCGGTGTTCCCTATGCCTGGGCCTAGTTAAATTCCCATGCTAGGGGGTAAGAGTGTCATGAGACGAACATGACGTATTCTCTTCACCGTAACCAGGAAGTTCCGCCTGCTTGAGCTTTTCTTCGTCACACAGCTACAGAAACTGAGACGATTTTAAAGGAAAGCCACAACTGTTAATTAATAATAATGAATAAATTAATAATGAAATCGACAAGTGAAAATAATAATGAAAATATAATAATAATAATAATAATAATAATAATAATAATAATAATAATAATAATAATAATAATAATAATAATAATATTGTAGAAAGATGGTTCTTTTTAAATTTATTGGACCAAATAGGATCAACCCACGATGATACCAGGAATTAAGACGTATAATTCATTAAAATTTATTGGTGCTTAACGTTTCGCACATTTGGCATGTGCCTTTTCAACAGCATTTGACAAGCGGTTGACAATAAACATTACATTTTTATGTAGTAAAAAACAAAGGAATAAATTAAATATACATATTGATATATACATACGGGATCAACAGGAATATATTCAACAATTCTAATATTATTATTATTATTATTATTATTATTATTATTATTATTATCATTATTATTATTTTTATTATTACTTTGTTTTCTCTCAAAGTTTTTGGTTTAACATGGATACCACACAGATACAATATCAAAGCATGGTAGCACTGACATATTTAAAATCTACAAAAAAATAATTATAAATATTATTATTATTATTATTATTATTATTATTATTATTATTATTATTATTATTATTATTATTATTTAAGGTTCGTCCAATGGACGCTAGTATGTGTTTGTATACCAACACTGTGAGGAATCAATGCATGGCCAATCTCTGTTGGCGCACCCTCTGAGTGGTGATCGACCACCCGGGTCCGCGCCCGCGCCTGCGCCCTCGTGTGGCCCGCCGGGCGTCTGCAGGCGCCTCCGCGGCGCACGTGGGAAGCTGCCGCGTGGCCGTGCCACGTGTCGCAGCGCAACCTGCTCCGAGCAGGGCTGCCGGAGAGGGAACTTTCCATCGCAGCCTCTCCGGAGACTGCCCAGGCGAGCCTCCTGCATCTCGGACGTATTCATTACCCGGACGCACGTGATATATTATACGCCGTTGGGAGGTGGTGCTGTCACTAGGGCGTCTCGTCATTTGCTCTCCAGAGGACAAATCGTGATGTACTGTCGGGGGATTGGAAAATGTCACAGAGTTTGGGTGACGTTTGTTTGCCATGTTATACAAAAATATTGTAGGTTTAGAAAACAAATACATATCTTTGAACATTTTTGGTGATTTCTACTTATGTCAAAATAACTAAATTGTGCATAATTTTGTGAAGCTTCACTACTTTTTAGAAGCTTCAGTACACCCATAATCGTCTTTACTTACTGAGTAGAATGAAAAAGTGGTGGGTGAACGACTACCACATCTATTGAGTATCATCATACATTTATCAAATCTATTTTGTAATAGTTTCGAATTATAAATCCGAAGAATAACATAAATGAGTGAAACTACGAGTGAATCAAGTTTTAGATCTACGTTTCGGTGTACTGAAGTGAGGTTTCCACGGGATGTCAAGGATGCGGAAGCATCCGGTAAATCATGACCACTGCTTTCAGTTCCGTGTATTGCTACCGTTGGTATTCTTCCGAAAGCATGTCAGCCTATTTCGCATAGGAGGTGTTTGTCCCTATAAGCCGCCCAACGAGCATAACGGACCGTTATACCCAAGTTCGCGGGTTCAAACCCGATTGATGCCGTGGATTTTTAAGGGCGAAAATATTCTTTCTACGCCTTCCTTCAGAAAGGAAGTGAAGCCGGCTGTCCCATGTTAGTAAGATTTACTGCATGCAAGAGATCCTCAAGCCTAAATGAAGCCTCTGAGCTAAATTCAAATTGCCTATTTCGTCGCCTTCTTTCTCCACCAGTTGGTGAAAGAAGCGTAGCGAAAATTGCGTGGTCAGACGGAAGAGCAGGCCTCATGACCTGAGTCTCCCTACGTGAAGTAAGGCAACGATTCCATTCAAAGAGCGTCGATTCCAAAAGGCACCCTTCCCCTGCAACTGGGCTGACGCACTCCCCGCCAGGTTGCGCCCAATCACCCCGGCTCTTCCTGCGGCGGACGCGGGGTCGCGGGGCGGAGGCCGCTAGGCCCTGCGACGCAGCTGGTGCTCGGCTCTTGGGCGCCGGCAGATTAACGACGCGGGCGGCGGCGCATTAACAAAGGAAAGCGGCGCTATAAAGCGGCGGTGGCGGTGGAGGCGGCGGCCGCTGCGCGGGCGGCGTTGCGCAAGAGACTGCGCGGGGCGGTTGGGCAAGGCGCACCCCGGCCGCCGCCGAGCCCCCGGCCCCGCCACTACCACCGCCACCGCCACCGCCACCGCCCGCGCCAGCACCACCGCCAGCGGCAGCGCCACATCCACCGCCCCGTCACCGCCACCGCCAGCGTTAGCGTCAGCGCCAGAACCAGCGCCACCGCCACCCCGCCACCCCGCCACCCCGCCACCGCCACCGCCACCGCCACCGCCACCGCCACCGCCACCGCCACCGCCACCGCCACCGCCACCGCCACCGCCACCGCCACAGCCACAACCACAGCCACAGCCACAGCCACAGCCACCGCCTCCGCCACCACCACTGCAACCGCCACCACCACCTCCGCCACCGCCACCGTCGCCGCCACCGCCACCGCCACCGTCAACGCCACGCCACCGCCGCCGACGCCACCGCCGCCACCGCCCGCACCATCGCCACCGCCTCCGCCACCACCTCCGCTACCGCCACCGCCTCCGCGATCGCCACCGCCAGCGCAACCACCACCACCTCCACCATCGCCACCAGCGCCACCGCCACCGTCGCCTCCGCCCTCACCATCGCCATCATCTCCGCCGCTGCCAATGCCACCGTCACCACCCGCGCCACCGCCACCGCCGCGCGGTCGCCGACCGCTGACGTCACAGGCGCGCCCCCGTGCGCCGCATCGGCATGGCGGTCACGCCGCCACCGCCGCCGCCGCCGAATCCAGCTCGTTACGTACGCGTCGCGGTAATTGGCCGATCGACTTGCGGCCCCTCGCGAGGCAGCCTTTGCGGGCCGCTCGCCCCGTGACGCAACGCGCCGCCCCGCCACCCCCGCGCTGCCACACGACGGACGAGCGGGACGCGCCGCGCCGCGGAGCGATGACCCCGTTCGCGCGGCGCTCGCCCTCCGCCGGCCGCAGGGCCTTCGTGCGCCGCTCCCTTCCGGATGCCCCCCCCCCCACCCGCACACACACCCGAACTGCGCCTCGTTCGTAAAACATAACCCTCGTTTGGGGATGGCAGGTGCGTGAACTCACGCTTTCTATGATAAATCAATGTGTTGTGTCTTCAGATTTGATGATATTCATTGATTGATTGCCTTCATCTTGATTGATTGATTGATTGATTTACTTAGTCTTCAAATTTGATGATCTTGATTGATTGTTAGTGATTCCGAGCACGTCAACTACTAAGATCATTAGTCCCGTAAGTGTAGTGTGTGTTTTTTGGGGGAAGGTGGCTGTAATTATTCTCCAACTGGATGGTGAGATCCGGTGCCGACCTACTGCCGGCTAGCGGGGTTTTCCCGCATTCAAGTATCTCTCATTAGCGGAGCCCCGCCCTAGCCGGGACAAGCTCGAAGTTCCGGTCTCCCGGCAGCGTAGTACATGTTAGTGTAAGTGTGTGTAAGGGGCGAGAATAGGCGCGTTGTCCGTGGCCCATTTGTTAGGGTACTTCTACGGCATTCGCCTGGTATTTATCCGACAAACCACGGAAAACTACCGATCAGAGCAAGCGGTCATAAAACATAATCCTTGTTTGAAGCTGGCAGGTGCGTGTACCGATTTCTGTGATAAATAACTTTGTTTTGAATCAGTCAACATCTTTGATGGTTTTAATTATAAGGTGTAATATTTGTTTACTTGTAAAACTTAAGGGGAGAGTGTTCCATGTGTACCTCCCACGATAATTTTGATATAACTTTTCTAGAAAATGGTTAACTAAAAATCTCTGATATTTTGCTCACTTGAAAATAAAATCTTTGATATTATATCGACATTTTTTGAGTTAATTAAAAAAATTAGTATTTTTTCAATAATATTTGCCATAATTTTTTAGCAAGTTTTGGACAAACATTATTTTTTAAATATATTTTATTATTGAAGAATGTTAAAATAAAAATGTGAATTTATTAGCAGTACTATAAAAATAGTATCCAGTAAATTTTAAAAATTGTGAATAATAGCTTCTGAGAAGAGGTACATTAATTCCAAATAAGTACATTTTCGGGAAATCTCCATTTGAAAAAAAGTGTGTACTTTCCACTACTCTACTAGAACTGCATCATATTTTTCAGCGGAAAAGTCAGTTGCTGCAAACATATGAACTATAGTATATTGCAATAATTCGTTGAAAACCCAACTTGCGTTCAAAAATTACGAAAAAAACTTGAATGCAGTGTCAAAAAAGGAGGTGTGGCTCATACGCACTAAAAAAAATTAAATAAAGGTTAAAGGGAATTCCAGACGTCCTAGAAGATAATTGTTAAATATTTGGAAAGAGCAATGTTTGAACTATTTATTTAGCCAAAACATCGGAACTCGATACAATTTCACCCATTTCATTGTACCCTCTTCTCTCAAATATATGTTTTGGTTTATCTAATTCAGGTTGTAAAATATACTTTCCTGAATACCGTCTTTAGTACTATAAATACTCGGCTTGAATAAATTCTTGTATTCATTCTCCATTAGTACAAATGAAGTTATTTTTATAAAGGTTGATCATATTTAATTGCATTCGAGAAGACTAATGTGGAATTGAAGTAGTTTAAGACCACCACAGCTAATGTTTGAATTTTCGTATCCCCTCCTTATATTTGGATTTAATAAACATTAAATAAGTAGGGACATCCATATTGTTGGAAATCTTATGTCAAAGTTCAAATTGTTCTGGTCTGCCAGAGTTTCGATAAAGATATCTTTTACACTGTACTCGGCAACGCCGCACCAATGCAATATTTATACTGACATGCTTCAAACGAATGGTCGAAGTGTTGATCGACAACCGTCATAAGACCCTGCATTTATTATTGCGTCGTGATTAAACGAACAGCGACCATGAGAAACTAGGTTATGGAAGAAAGGATATCAACTGGACACTCTTGGAGAACTGGACGTTGTTCTTGGCCGGTTGGTGGGTGCGAGATTCTTGGTGTCCGCTCGTTAAAGAAACACCTTGCGCCCTACTTGCTCATTTGACACGATATGAAGTAGCACGCTACACCTGTGAAATAAATGAAGCGAATTGATACACCTGTTACCAACTTTTGAAGAGCAGCTCGGATCGCCGGGAGACTGCATTCCCTGTGAGGGTACGAGTTAGGGAAACCATTGTGGACTGACGGTTAGTGCGTGGGAGTTGTGGGAGCACGTAAAATTCTCTTTAAAACTAAACGATTCTCGGGAGACGAATTTCTTGAGTTTCCGAACAGGTCAACTATTATCATTTGTCTTTGGTAGTGAATTTTTTTTCCGTGAGTTGTCGATTTTTCTCCCCTTCTTGGTGATGATTGCCAGCCTACATATTCACTTGCAGGGAATTTTCTTCTTCAAGTATCTCTCCCAACAGGGCATCGGCTCAGCCGGAACAGGGTGTTAACTTCGGGAGACGAAGAATTTAACGAAGGGTATTTATAATATTTTATCGTTAAGAATTTTGCTTCATTCTTCATGACTGAGCCTAAGAAGTAATTAATATTGTTCTTGTTAGTATATTTCGGTATTTTATGACTTGTTACATAATAATTTATTAATTATTTAACAATTACATCAGTATTAAAATATAATTGCATTTGTTTGAAAAAAATTCTTATTCCAGATGGGGTTATATACATAAAATATTCGGCGACACATTATATTGGAGCAATTTATACCTGCATTTAATAGTTGCATGTAAATAGAGATCTGAATGCCCCGAAAGCACTCGAATCAATGAAAACCTATGAACTAACACTTAAAAACTGGAGTGATCTTTTTAATACAAATGTAACATACAGTATATCCACCATTTAGAAGAAAATGTTACAAAAAGGTGATCTGTCCTGCTGTGATTGTTTATCACGGTCAGCAAGTTTGCAAGAAATGTGTTGAGGGGAAAGGAGTCCATGGTCTGACCAACATATAGGGTTCTCTCAGCGAGAGAACATTCACCTACTGCTGGTCATTACGAAGGGTTCAGCAAAACCACTGTCACTGCCACAGACAGAGGACATCAGCCTACGCACTGAAAAAACGTATCGAGAACCCAGTCAGTAACATTACGTATTTCTAACTCCTTTCATCTGTCTCAGTTTGAGCGACATCAAGGTCACTGGCACATTTGTAGTTGTCTTGTCCGTGGTCTCGTCGGTCGTTCAGTGCCGTGGGAAATACGAAGTGCCGTGATTTTGCAGAAAAAAGTTCTTTGGCACTCTTCAATGTTTCCGTAGAAGATGTACCGATGCAATGAATGGCAGGGATTAAGATCCTGGACCAAAATATTAACGCAGAAAGAGTTATAAGGAGCTGTTCATTCGAGAGACTGCAATTACATAGGAACATTCACCGTATTTCCTTGATTGATAATTATTCTCCCTCATATAATGAGAACAGTTCAGTTATCCGCGTATTTTCTAGTCGTTATAAGAATATAATAACTTTACTTGTAAAATTTTATTCAATCAATTTATCTTCGTGTGTTTACAATATATTTTTCCAAACTCTCCACAAAAGTAACTAGTGTTCCTTCTACAAACACAGATTTCCTCTATTCCATTTTGCATACCATTCATTGTAGCTTCACCAGTCATTCATGGGCTTGCGCATAGCATAATCCGCCTTCCTGAACTTTTCTTCGCCACACAGCTACAGAAACTGAAACGATTTTAAAGGAAAGACAAAACTCTATTTTTGACACAGTCGGGAATCGAACCCAAAAGCGCACCACGGAAAGCTAGTACGCAGCCCATGAGTCACTCTAGGGCTTAACTACGGATTCATGTGTAAATAAAAAAAGGTAAATAGAAAAGGGGGCCCAGAAATACAGGTGCCCTCTCTCTTGTTTTAGGCTGAGCATCCAATGTTCAAGTGACTTCGTTCCCAAGGTTCTGCTGCTTGAAGCGTTTTGGCTGATTGAAATGTTTTAAATATATTGAATTTCAATTGTGTTTCATTTTTACCCATCGGACTACGCAAGTATGCCAGTTAACATAAAAGAAACTTATCCAACGCTCATGCTCAGAGTGAAGTAGTGCTATTCATTTACAAACTTTATCAGATTTGCATACCCTTTGTGCTCGTTGAGGTAGAAGTGAAATGTTGGTCTATCTATTCGTTTGCCTCTTAGTCACCTGTCTTTGTGTATATGAGTGCTTGCACAATGCTCGGGTATAAAGGTTTTCTATTCGTTTATAATACTATTGAAATACAAGTCTGCTGAGATTACACATTGTTCTTTCTATATTAAGAGGATTTTATGGATCACAATAGAGTCGTTTAGACATCAATATTGATGTTTAAGCGATTATATTACGAGTTATAATTGTAATAAAACTAATATTATTGTAAATGTGTGAGGATATACTGATCTCTTGGTTATGGGTCCCAGCCTAGCATTTATTTATTATCTCTGTCAGATCATGTGAACGGATTTCCATCTAGTGCTTCTAACATGAAATATTCACGTATTCTGTAATGTTGAGAAAGTACTTTGAGGGAAAAATATAATTATTCACAAAATAAAACGCTTTTGAAATGGAAACTAAAATTGTTTTTACAATGACGAGGTATTTCAATTTAAAAGTTTTTCGAAAAAACCTTCGAATCATATCCTGAAAGAAAAAAGGACAAAATAAATCTCTAAATTACAGGTACGAGCACATTTATTTAATTTCATAGATGAGTGACCTATAGATATTCTCATCCTCTAGATCAAAGTAATTATCTGACTGCTTCTTGGTTTGTTATTAAAGATTTTTTGAACATGGTTCGCCTTTCCTCCAGGGAAATCAATGAAATATGAAGAAGTGTGTTGAAATATCCAATTCGAATAAAAATGGACGAGCGCCTTGTACCTCCAAAAGCCATATTTTTATTGTCGGAATTACATAATGTAAGAATCTCTTATTAAATAGTATCGTTATGACTTAAAACTATATAAACAACATTATCAAGATAAAGTAATGTATCGCATCAAATACAGTTTAAAAAACAGAAAAGGCGTAGAATCTTCTTACCAATCCCTCCCGCTTCTTAAGATAGATCCTCTTATTACTTTATATCTTTTCTCTTCATGTCAACTAACTTTAACACTTTTAATGTGCGTTTGTGCCCACATTTACCTATATCACCAATATTTGCGGTATATTAATGATTGGTTGCTTAACTTGGAAAGAAAAACAGATAATTTTTAAACTGAGCAAAAAAAGGGGAAAAATGTCAAATTTAAGACCTAGTTCATTTGTGAATTCATAATAGATGCAAATGTTGAAATTAAAAAGTAAAACACATAAACATGTTGGATTTGAAAGTGAGGTCATT